>LPNX010231735.1:857474-908551 GCA_001517045.1 Pseudotsuga menziesii | reverse complement strand
GAGGTTTGCCCAGTTTCATTATACCTTGATTGATGATGAAATGCATTACCTATATGCCCAGCTGAATACTTTGCTATTTTGAGATTTTGAGTGCATGCGTGACTATCCCTATTGACATGTCGCGCATATGCGCGAGTGTTATGTTCAGCAGGTCACGCATACATCTATGCGCGGGTTGTCCTTATACAGAGTCGCGCATGATGCGCGGGTTGCCTTACTACATACCCGCGCATATCTTCCTCAAAATTAGTTTTTAAAAAACACGCGTTAATGGGAGATTAGTTGTTGTATTTACCTTAATCTCATTAACTGCTGTAACCTCCCTAACCTTCGAGAACTGCCTCATTTCCTTCAGATAAATAGAGGCCTTGGGGAGGGGTTTGATATTCATACTTGGAGAGCAAAGTTATGCTGGTGGATTTTATACAGAACCTTTGGAGCAGAGAAACTCAGAGTCCTTTGGTGACAGAGGAGTCCCTTGTTCAGACATTGGGTTGTAACCTAAACTCCCTCTATTACTGTTAATAAAGCAGATTACTTCTTCCATATTGTGTTTCATGTGTTGTGATTTGGTAAATATCTATATTTCATTATGATATGTGATTTGCCTAACATGCATCTTTATATATGAATCATACTATATATTGGAAGAATCTTTGTTAACAGGTTGAAGGAGGAATTATCCTGGAGATTGTAGAAGTCAAGCAAAGAGGAAGGAGTTAGCTTGGATCAACCTTCGTTCATCACAAGTAAGTTCCTGCTACTTCCCTATTTCCTATTTGTGCTTTTATAATCAAATTGTCTGCAAGGTCATAGTATGTTGGTAACCCCCAGACCTAGGTTATTAGGTGAATTATCCATTACAACACACATGTCCCAATTTTGCAAAAAAAAAAATATTATCTTATTTGATTGTATTTAAGGACAATATGTTAAATTTTATGCTAAGTTGTAATTGATGACTCAGCAGAGTCAAGGATATTTAATGTAATTCTGAATATTTTAATTATAAATAAATAAAGGTGGAGACAACAGCTTAGGAGAGCTGTTAAAAGAGTGTTCACTGGTCAAATTGGTGGAGGAGACTAGGTGGAGAGCAAACAGACATGTGGCAACATCCTCAAACCACTTCCAACTGTTGCAGGTGGAAACCTCCCTACATTTGGGGTCATGATTCCCCAAGAAAGTGGAATCAGAGCAAGTGCCTCAATTAATGACAACTGGCCCAAAATACCTAGGCAATCCTTATAAAAATGTCCATTGAAGAGAGATGAGGCTGCTCATTCTAGAGAAGAGATCATTCAAGTGAATGTACTTTAGAGAAATTCAATGGAAGGGAATTGTGGAAAGAGTTTGAGGGGATAACTGCTAAGTGATCTAGTGCATCTTTTCAGCTGAAGGATCTTACTGCTGAGTGCAGAGTGTTACTGAGTCATTGGACTAGTCTATTGTTTGCATGCTCCACCAGTTCTCAGCCAAGAAGACCAGGAACAGGCTCAGGGGTCCTGAGGAAGCATTGTTTGAGCACTCTCCATAAGTTGGTAGGGAGGAACGAGCTCCTCATGCTCTTGTTGTCCATCCTAATCAGGTTCTACATTCTTTTGTTTTACTGTGTTAGATAGTTAAATCTGAATTTGACTGTTAAATGAATGTTAAATATTTAGTTGTAAAATGTTAGAGTTAGTAATATTTTATATTATTGAAGGAATGAATATAAAATAGATGGAAAATAATTCTAATATGTGTTTTTCCACACCTGGAAGGACCAGGCCGTACTCCAGCACAGATAGAGTATCTACAGTAGATGAAGAAAATGTTAAGAGATTGAGTAGAATATATGTGGTTCTGCATTTCATAATAGCAAAGTAATTTATTTCAGTATGTAGGTTATTATCAAAAAGAATAATAATCTAGTTATCTATGTTATTGTTTTTACAAGCTTATGTATGTAAATATACTGGAAAAGAAATAGCAGTAATCTAGTACAGGTAGAAGGATTAATATGTTAAGAAAATACCTTAGTAGATAAATGTTGTATTTATAGATAGTAGGTTATTATTTTTATTCAAGTTAAAATATGCTGGAGGTTAAACTGTGTTACATTATAGATGTATTTCTTTGTATATATTTAGTAACTATTTTCATTGCAGTAGAAATATCACAGTCAAACTACTTATTTACATTCAGTTAAATAAAGAAATAAACTACAAATACTTAGTTTTATTTACTAATAATATCAATTAAACTAAGTCTAACAAATACTATAAGCCAAGTAGGGTGTTATTAAAATATTTAAATTATAAAGAACTATTTATAAATTTACAAACAGGTTATACATGTAAAAGTAAACTACAAGATCGAAACCCTAGACCAATATTATAATTACAAATGACAAACATTTAAGCTATAATCCAATTGCTTGGAGTTTTTTATTAATAAACAATTAAAATAATATAAATTGTTTACAGTCCATTAAGGACAAATGAAAAGACAAATGTAATGTTACAACTGGAAATTTTCACAACTCACTTGTAACACAAATTAAAACAAATTTAACAAGTAACAGAACCTATTAAAAATAAATTGAAAGATTTATTTAAACAAAGGTTTCCTTCAAGAAAAGCCCTAGCTCGTATTTCCCGAGCAATAAGTAAATATTTACAAATACACTATGACTGAGTTACAATCCTAAATTAAATAACCATATTATATATACAAAATATAATGAACAATAATTTCTTTATTAACAGTCGAACAGGGTAAAACCCTAAGTACATAGAGTGACAAAAATAACATTACTGCAAGTGAGTCCGAGCTCGAAAGAAATCTTTTTGAACCATTGTTTTACATTAAGAAGCCATAAGGCTGAAAATTTAAACCAAATACAATACCCAGCTCACGGCTGAGTCTACCCATCAATTTAGTGAGGGTTGTAAAGAGAATAGAACCCATTATTCATTCAAAAAGAAACTACATAGCTAAAGATGAAGCTGGACAACTTCCCAAGCTCGGAGTTTCCCCAATCGACTACCTTGTTACAAGTAAGGGAAGAACCCTTTCGTTGAAACCCAGGGCTTACTAGTTTGGAGCCACGAGCCACGAAGACAGTCAGCAGCATCTTCTTCACTATTCGTAAGAGTGGTCACAGGTTCCTGCAACAGTACGACACTGTGTGTTAGTTTTCAAAATTCTTTAATAATAAAAATCTACTGTAAACACGATTTTAGAATGAGTAATCTTTTCTGAATACAAAACTAAATGATTACCTGGTTAAAGAGAATGAACAGTCCTTCCATGGGACTATCACCAACAACAAAGCGTGCACACAGTTTTCCAAACCCTGCGATGATGGCAAAGCACAATCCAGTAGCAAGTAAAGCTTAACTTATCACCGTCGTGACAGGCCATGGGAAAGTCAAAAGGGAGCTACGAACATCCCGCAATCCAAGTGCAATGAAACGAACAAACTCTTGCAGAGTAAAAACCCACAGTTACAAATAAATGGCAACAAGACCGAATACCAGAGGCTAAAGCAACATTAACCCAAGACTCAGAGCAAACTGGAACAAGAAGGAACTCATGGATGCCATGAAAATATTGCAGAGCAACCCAAAGGCCTGCATGAACTACGGAGGAAGAATAGAAAAGGGTTAGGGTTGCATTGATTTTATATCTCCAACACTAGGATAGGAGGTGACCACGTGCCCTCAAAAAAATCAAACCATGCATGGATCGATTTCTATAGTTTACCTACGTTTCAAATAATTCCAATCATTTAAATAATGATTCTTATCAAACGATGCTTTAAACTATAATGTATGCCTTTATTTATCAGATCGTAAATCATATGTATGTCTTATCATAAGGTTTGATGGCTCATCATTAGCGTTTGGGTAACAATGTTAAGTTAACGTTGACCTAGCAAAAAGGTGATAACCATTTGAACATTGGTTAATCCCGAAATCGATCATGCTTACAACAAGTAGGCTTATGTAATTACATAACCATGATATGTATGCATATATTTAATCTGAACTCATCATTTATAAACCAACAACTCGAATGGATATAATTCATGAAATTGAATAAAGTTGGATAGCATAGTAAAGGAATATATTCATAAATTCTTTTACAAAGTTCAATTTTGGTTTAGACTTTCTTAAACACTAGTTTCTTCTCAACATGTAAATTACTAGCAAATTACCATGAATATTTATTTGGTAAGATAATTTTGTGATTATACAAGACAACTTGTACTTAGCATAGAATAGAAAATTGTTCATAGTAGAAAGATCTACCTTGAAAGATGTTATAGACATTAACTTCATGTGAGAATGGCGTTATGATAATAATAAGAATTATAATTATATAACCTTACTCAAGTCCTTAATCTTTGGAACAATATTGAGTGACTTAGATTTAAGAAATAAAGGCAATTAGTTTTCCATGTGAAATGATGCAATTGATTTTACCCTAATCAAGCTTTTAATATCAGGAAGATTTATAGGGAGTAAGATTTCCTAAAGAATGCAAATATCGATCAGCTTGGTACTCAAGTAAATATTACGATAATGTATGCGATACAATAGGACATGCAGTACGACTCTAACGAGGAAGCTAACAACTAGTTAAGTGAGCAACTGATTTATACACATAAGAAATGGGTAGATACTTACTATACTAGTAAGTTAAAAAGGAAATCGAATTTTATATTCTAACGAGAATCTTACTATCACTGTTGATCGAAGCTCTTCCATGTATAAAAACCAATAGTAGAATAAGTATAACAATTTGCAAGATAAGCATATCAAAGTAGAAGTTACTATGCAACAAAGATTACAAGTCTAGAGTCCATAGTAAGTATCTTTACTGTCGTTAAGTTTGATAAAGAAAAGAACTCATTTATTTGAACTTTGCTACAANTACTTTACCTCATTGAAGTTGCTTGGAATTTATCAGCTTATTTTACTAAGCACATTAATTGCAAATAGAAACACTTCTTGATACTTTATGAATTTAAAACATTTACATGTTCAATCATACCTGTAAACCTGTAAGAACTAGTAATCTTTCTGCATTATCATAAATGCTAAGTAAGCCCAGGATTCAAAGTTAGATTACACCTACTTGCCATAAATAAGACTCATTAGTAAACTGAAATAAAACAATACGTAATTAAACCTTATTTATGTTACGAAAATGAAACTGCTTTAGTTAACATAATTTGAAAATATGTAATACTAATCATTGGACTGTTTCTTTTTTTTGCTAACCATTAGCTGTTAGTAAACCGCAGATTCAGCATTTTATGTTATCTCAAAATTTTAAATTTTTGTGAAAATTTCGGGTTTTGACAATATTACTAATCATGCAAGGAGCATGGGTAAAGGCATGGAAGCTATGAACGTCGAGACACATTATTTATCCAAATGAATCAACAAGACCTTTGGGTTCTCATTATATGAGCATGTTGTATTGATAGACATGTGTGTTCGATTTTATGAAAGAATTGCATTCTACACCATTGCACAATGTGTTGTGGTCACTACAGTTATGGAAAAAATGATTCTCACACCATATGAATATCTTGTTTCCTGCCTGGGAAGCAACAAAATAAATCAAACATTAGGATTGAGTCCTAATTCTCTAGAAAAGAGAATGTTGGTGGTGTCCGATTTTATTAGGTACTCCCCCTATCTAAGTGGTTCTATTATGGTAAATCCTTGTAACATTGATGCTATAGTTAAGGCGATGAACACAATTACCATTTCCATGGTTGAGGTTGAATCTCAATTGAGACATGAAAAAAATAATAGGTATGTTATACCCATGATGTGGTATGATGGGCACAGTTTCACACATGATATGGAGAGATCATGTAGGAATTATATTCATAGGATGTGTTATGGCATTGGATTTGGGTTTGGCTTCGTGGTAGTAGCACTTGACCTAAAATTCAGAGGACTATGAGGAATAAGTGTAGGGAGATGTTATTGGATGTGATGGTACAATGATTCCCCATAATTCTATTAACAAAACACCTATGCCTGACATTATTTCTGTTTTGAATAGCTTGTGCAATGGTCCTCTAAGCATTGTTTTTATTGTTAGTAGGAGGGGAAGGGAGACTCTGAGCCCATGATTCTCTTCATGCAAAATGTTGGGTATTGTAGTAGAGCATGGCTATTTTATAAAGTAAGTCTTTACTACTACTAATGACTGACCTGTACGTTTGAACTTTGATGTGGTTGTGCACATTGTGCTTCAAATTGAAGAGTTTAATGGGTAAGGAGAATTGTACACTCGCAGTAGGAAGAAAATTGTAAGATATGTATTAGAATTCAGCTATATGTTAGAAATTTGCACCTACTTTTAGTTTATTTTTAAATCCTTTGGCATTGTAGTTTTAGATGGTTGGTATTGCATGTTCAGGGATGTATACAGCTATATGTTGAAATTTCCACCTACTTTTAGTTGATTTTTAAATACTTTGGCATTGTAGTTTTAGATTGTTGGTATTGCATGTTCACGGATGTCTAGAAGAAGATGAATTTAATTCTATAATTAAAATTTCAATTTAAAGAATAAAAATCAGTATTTCAATAACAATTCATTTGGTAATTAAAAAAATTACCCAAAACCTAAATTGATGTGTGAATTTTGAAAGACTCTCATATTCTGTAGAGAAACACTCGTGAAAGTTTGAGCTATTTATTAACTCTGGAAGATACATTTGTATTGAATGTCATTAAATATAAAACAATCTCTCTTAAATATGGAAGCCATTATTAAAAGCCTTGGAAGTTTCTTTGGGTATTAAATTGCTTATACACTTACTTCATGAGAAGTCGTTGGAGTACAAACGTATGGTATTTGCATTGGTTAGGTCTTAATTGAGAGCATTCAGAGTATGTAATAGGAATGAACATGGCATGATCATAAGAGATATTGTAGGTAACCAGTGACTGCGAAGCCCCTCTTTCTTTTACTACCAGCCAACATGCTTCTGATTCATGCAAGAGAATTCTTGAGTAGAGAATTGGGTTACAAATTTAACATGCCACTTTAGATGATATCCTAATACCGAGATACTCGTACATTGTTGAGACTCTCTATGATATTGACTGTGTTCAGAGGATTTTACAGCATTTTTTTGCTGGTAACTAAGGTATTGAGTCCATCCTGGTTAATCCAAACACCCTCAATGGATCTAATTATAATACATCCTGAAGGGAACACTTCAAATAATCTAAGGAATCATACAATAGTAAAATCGATAAAAGATTTTACTATGTTTTCCTATTTGTTTTGGTCATTCGAGTTACTTCCGAGTCCATGTACTAGTTAGTTTGTAAAACGTTATTTCCTTCATGTTGTAGAGTAAACTACTAAAATGTTCCCAATAGTAGCTTTGTAGGACTCCCTTGTTTCAAGTAATCTAAATCTTTTTTATCTGCCTTGGAAAGTCAAAAGTCACTACAACACTGTCTTTCTTTGCATCAAAATCTTAAATTTATGTCAAATATTTTAAATATCTTTAGTGTTTTACTTGTATTTCTGATTGTTCATTAAAATCATTTGACAAAGGAAATAAAAGCATTTTATCATTGAGAGACAAAGCAAGCATAAGCATTCTTGGAGCAGATACATAGGTAATAACACTGATATTGCTATGATATATTCTTATCATTTTTGTGTCATGCAAATTTGAAACTTAACTATATAAATTTGTCATCTGGTGCTAATCTCCTTTCCAAGCAATTTTAGTCTTTGAAATTCTTTCCCATCATCCCAACATAATTGGTAAAATGTTTCATGTGTTGAGAAATGATAATGCATTGTTATTTTTTATTCATTTTTGGACAGTGGAATGCATTTAATGGGTTTTTTTAGTACATATGATTATGTTTCTTAGGTAGATATTCCTATATTATCTGTCTTACAATTTAAAAGAAGCCTTAACATGTAGTTGATGCATGCTTTGTTTACCTCTACATGTTATGAGATGCATAGCTACACTAAAAGAAGAGGTTTCAGGGGTGGCAGAGAACATTACACTTACCCACAGTGAGAAGGTAAAAATAAATGCTGCCAAGTATTCTACAATGATGGCACCAATTGTTGTAGCTTTGGAACAACATCTAGGGTCCACATCTCAGATGCTGGAAACTGCCTATGAGGCTGGGTTCCAAAAGGAATATGGTGAGCATTTGAAAGATGCTATAAAAAATTTCGAGACCCCTCCTTCAAGTGTTGCTTCCCTTGCAGATATGTGGCGTCCTTTTGATATAATTGTTGCATCTTCGGAGAACCATGAGAAGAAATCATCGGTCTACCTGAGTGAGGATGCTCCACGACCTACACAGCTGGATTCTTCTGATGCCCCCAATTCCTGATCTTGAGAAAAAAATATCAATGTATGAATCTGAAGGAATTCCTAGCAGTGGTCTTCTGGGCTTGGTTACAATATCTTCTTTTAGTGAACATGTAACTATTCTTGCAACAAAGACGAAACCAAAGAAGCTAGTTCTATTAGGTTTAGATGGTCAAAGGTATACTTATATTTTCAAGGGCTGGGAAGATTTGTGACTTGATGAAAGAATTATACAGCTTTTGCAAGTTGTGAATGGAATGCTACATGCAAGCACAAGTACAAAGGGTAGTTTGCTACTATTATGCAACTCCTATAAGTGGGAAACAAGGGAAAAATCAAACTTAGGCGGCTTGAACCCCCCTAAATTTGGGCCATCTTCTGAATCAGAGGAGGAGGAAGAGGGATCAAATTTACCAAGAGCAGCATCTGGATCAGAATCTAAAAGCGAAATATCAGATTCAGTAGAATCGGCATCAGAGGGAAGAAACAGTACTTCGCCAGAAGGTTGTTCATCAGCGTCTGGAAGAGACCACCAATGTGGATCTAGCTGATTGCAGAAGGTAGCAAGCTTTAGCTTGGATTTCTTCTTAGGGCACTTATTAGCCCAATGACCTTTTACTCCACATAGGAAACAAACTTCTTTATCTGATCGATGAGATCGGTGCTTAATGAACTTCCTATGGTGGGAAATTTTTGAAGGGTGAGGTTTGCTGTACCTTGGTTTCTGACGAAACTTCAAGGGTTTATCTGGATAATGGTATCATGGCTGACTGGTGTAAAACCCTTTCTTCTTATTCGTGTGCCTGCATTTACAGGTATCCTGTAAATGTCCACGAGCATGCGTACCACATTCCCATTTTGGTAACTTAGCCACATTTTTGCAGAATGATGGGGACAACATAGACTGGTCTTGCTTGAAATATTTATTTACTCTTTTCTCCAGGCAGTGCTCTTGCCAGGTCTCTAAGATATGATTGTGTAGCTGGGCTAGAGAGAGACCTTTATAATTAATATTCTTATCTTTAATATACTTTTCTACTGCATCTGGAACATGACCTGTAAAATTGAGAAGATAATGTTTCAGATAAGCAGGATCACCAGCTTTTCTAGCATGAATGAGTAATCTATGCATATAGCAGAAATATGCTTTGGCTTGTGACAAGTCACAAAGTCTTGCAGACATGTAGAGTGATGCCATATGATCAAATTCATCATGGTCATCAGATCCATGGAATTCTCTGCCTAGAGCTTGTAAGATTTGTTGATCAGCATCATCAGCATTTAACATTTCATTACATGCTTCTTGGGGAAGATGTCGCCACCATTCATTTGCTAACCCTGAGATACCAGCAACAATTTGCTCTCCTAACTGTTGTCCAGTAAGAGAACTGTCTTGAGTTCTCTTGTATATTGAACAATGGAACAACAAATTAATAGCGTCTTTAATCTCATCTGGACTGACATTGTATATTCAGTACAGGTTGTTCTGGCATTGTAGAGATCAGACTATTCATAGTATTAACCCCAAAATTGGAACTTAGCTTAGGGGTTCGGGAGGCATCAGGAATGGCTGGGTAATAATGGGTTCTTGGTGGGTTATGTGACCCAAAAGATTCAGCATGTGGATGAGCTTGTAACATACTTAAGTATTTAGGCTCAAGGGTAGGTTTGAAGGATTTGAAGTGTCCTATCCATTCATGGACTTCTTGAAATTCTGCTTCATCACAACCAAAATTGAATTCTGGTCTGTTGTCTTCTTCTTCAATAGTTGGAACACTAAACATACCAAATGACCAACTTCGTTCCAACTTCTTTTCTGTCTCCTTTTTAGAATGTCATTTTGCTGCTAGGGCAAAGGTTGTAGGATTGCGAACAGGTATCCTTTGTTTCAACTTCTGTGTTTGGCCGATTAATTCTTCAAGTTTAGCCAAACTTCTGTGAAGTTTGTTTGCAACTTTTGCTACAGCTTCTTTGATCTCTTCAGCATCGGTTAGGAGATGGTTTAATAATCCTAACTTTGTGTCTACCATAGCAACTTTTTCTTTCTCATCTAGGACAGAGATTTTAATCTCTAGGAGATCTCGAGCCATGTCATCCAAATTTTGAGCAGTTAACTTATTCTGCATATTCCCCCAGTTTGCTAACTTAATCTCATATGAGACTGACTCGTTTGGTCCAGAAGACCTACAGGGGAGAAATTCTTTCTTTACAGAACCATCTGCAGAATATTGTCTAAACGGGACCTTAGGCATATTCCTACCAGGGAAGTAGGATTTGCGTCCTTGAATAAATACTTCATAAGACTCGTTCTGTCTGGGAAGTGTGAACATTCCAAGACTCGGGGTCAGCTTGTGGTGTTGGAGCTTCTGAAGGATCTTGCGACATGTAGGACAATCTTTATGTTGACCTCTATGTTCTGAGTCATAGAGACCAGTGAAGGATGTTGTTGGAGACTGGGATTCAAGAAGAGAAGATTTATTTATTCTTTGCTCTGAGGAATTAGAAGAGACTGAGGAAGATCTTATTAAGGGAGAAGAGAATGCAGGGGCAGGGGTTGACTCTGGAAGTCTAAACGAACTTGATTGTCTGTCAAAAGTGAGAGCTCTATTTGTGATAGAATTCTTCATATATGCTGCATCTCTGAGTTCTTTATATCGAACTTCCCATCGCTGTGGATAAGTAATACTGGTCCAGTCAAAAGTAATTGGTTGGGATTGTTTTGATTTATCTTTTTCCACCACGCTGAGCAAGCGCGAACTCTCATGAACCTTAGAATGGAGGGGAGGTAAGGTATCATTACCAAACCGCACACAGACAGCACTCTTCAACTGGATAATCTTAGATCCAGTCATCATTTGAAAACCTTGCAGAAGAATATATGCTTTGAGAAGGTTATATATATGTGGGTCGTCAAGACTCACAGAATACTTAGGAAAGATAGTGCCAAAGGCAGTACCTTCATGGAGAGGGGCGGTAAATCCACCAATGATAGCAACGCAGAAGTTACGATGTTGGGTATCGACAGCAACACATAAGGAAGACACATTTAAGTATGGTCTGACAAGAGGACCAAGACCTAATTTTATGGCTCCTAGATGAGCGTACTTGTAACCGGATTTTATTGCCCAATCGATTTGATGTTTTTCTAACAAGTTAATATGAACTGGTTCATCAAAATCACTGAAGGAAATATCAACAGAAGACACTTTTATTTGAGTGGCGGATTTATACTACCACCATTTAAGATCATAAACTTTTGAAGGAACAATAGATGAGAGGTATTAATCTTGAGAAGGATAATTATCTTGTATATGGATAATAGAAGAACCAGAGGTAGAACAATCATTTTCAAAGGAAGAGCACCTCTATGCTAGAGAAACTTCGCCATTTTCATTCTGTTCACAGTCTAGGCTTAAGTGAGGAACAGTGTCCATAGATGGATCCATTTCGCTGGGATTCAGACTCTCTTTGGTCAACAATAACAGGGATTTACTTCGCCTAATCTCAACGGCTGCTACCCTTCCAATGACCACTTAAAACCCCAAGGACTTCACCTATTTACTCAGTAGTAATTTCCACTACCTAATGGAGCACCATTACAAGCTAGAACAGTAGTAAACAGAACTAGAAATAGAGCTTTAGTAACAGATGAAACTTACAAGAAAATATGCAAATTGTCTACAACAGGCTATTCTGCTGGCTCTGATACCAACTACGCCAAGGACCGAGCAGATGCCAACTTCAATCCAACTCAATTTGAAAGCTTTTCATTAATCTTTAGAAGCGGATACAATACTTTGAGTTTTATAGACTTGATTCACTCATAGCTTTCTGTTGCAGTCTTATAGCATAGCGCCAAGCTGCAGAGCATACTCACTTTACAGACTCAACCTTACACAACTTAAGAGTCTCTGGTGCAATATTTTAGCACGAAGCCAAGTTGCAGAGCATAACATTCTTTTACAGACACATATACAGACTCAAACTATATAACTGAGTTTCTGATGTAATCTTTTAGCACGAAGCCAAGATGCAGAGCATACTCCTCTTAAAGACTCAAGACTCAGATATGCAGAGTGGACTACTTGCTCAATGCAGACTTTAGAATCAACTTGCAGAGCGGACTACTTGCTCAATGCAGACTCTCCAAAAATGCTCTCTCTAAAATGAACCTTGAGGGTCTTATTTATACAATCTCTAGCCGATGATCCGGTGGGCATTGACTGACAGGTATAGGTCAATCAGTAAACCGGTAACTAGTGACTTACACCTATAAGTCAATAAGGCATTAACCGGGGTGACATGTGGGACAGCCACAGTCATTATCTCATGCCTTGATTGGTCATTGACATATGGAGACACGGTATCAAACTTATGACAGACCGCCTATCACGGTACAAAGTGGAGCAACTGGCCCACGACAGTCCTAACTAAATAATATTACACAGTGGAGCATTTATCTGGCCCACAACGGAAACAATGTGGGGCAAAACTGGCCCACTCAGCCTTCAGGAATCTCGACCCACCACTGCTTTCTATCAATCGTATGGATCACGTCCTTGAAAATATTCCCATAGATCATCATCTGAGTCGTCGTAGTAAAACTGGGAATCATCCAAATATGGGGGACCTTCAAATTTTGGCAGCAGATATAAGAACGGACTAAAACACTTTTCTATATCTGATCCATGGAAAATCAGATTTGGTTCACATATAAATTCACCTCCGAACTTCGACTCAACTCTGTAGTTAAGCGGGATTTTTCTGGTGATTACCTTTGATTCTATCTTATTACCTTCAACACTTCTTCTAATGAATTTTTGTGAGGTATACAGTGTATGATCCAATGGTCTGTACTTACCACCTTCAAAATGTAGCATAAATTTGAACCATTGATGTTCTCGGTCTGCTACTTCCATGTCTGCTTTCATATGTAAAATAAAAAAAAAAAAAATTTGCACATCTGTTTTCCCAATCTATTCTTGGACAGAATTTATCTAGAAGGATCTCTGTCCATCCGAACCAGGTAGAATTGTGCCTTAAGTTTGCAGGATCTGCACAAATAACAATTTTCTTTTCTTCTCTGCAACACTGAAGAATAAGGTTAAATGATGTCCATGTCAAATGGCCATCACCAATATCAATATACCAGATTTGTTCTTGATCCTCATAATCCATCCATCGTTCTCTACAATCTCGAAGTTTTCTTTGGCATTAGCAAAACTGGTAAATGCATCTTTCTCCCAGCGCTCCATTATTTCAAGCTTTAGTGGAGAAGACTAAATGTTCTTGATCAATGTCAGTTCTAAAAATCTTTTTGCTTCATCCGTAGGAGCATATTCTAAACTCTGGATACGAACATCTTCTGGTAAAGAATTATCCCATGGGAGAAGGAATAATCCTTCTTTAGCCTTTAGCTCAAGTTCAGTAACTGGAGCTTTTCCTGTATCTTTGCTGGCACGACCTGCACCAGAACTTGATTCTCCTGCTGAGAACATATTTAATGCTGGAGTGCTGCTTTGCTCCCTGGTGAGCATATCAGCAAGACAATTCAGATACCCTGGCTTATATACAATGTCAAAATCAAAGCTACTCAACCATATAAACCATTTAAGTATTCTACTATTATTCTTCACCATTAAATTCTCATTTCTAAATATACTAGGCATGATTTTCAAACCTGTCCTAATAATAAACTTGAAAGGCTTGAGGAACATAATGAAATGAGATACAGTCTTTTTGACTGCAAGGATCTCCTTATGGCTCGAAGGATAATTTAGTTCAGCAGCTTTAAAGGAACTAGAGCCATATCCGCAAATATATTCTTTGCCATTAACAGCTTCTAGCAATACTCCACCCCATGTTGATGAAGATGCGTCAGTTTCTACAATCATCTGGCCATTTCCAGTAGGCAAAGAAAGAGGAGGCAGATCTAAGACTTTCTTCTTGATTTGTTGTACCACATTTGTCATTTCTGATGTCCATTGCTTGGGATTTTTCTTCAAACGCTGCTGCAATAAATGAATATCAGAAGCTTGACCTTTGTAGAAAGGCCGAATGTAATTGAGGCTTCCCAGAAACCTCTGGAGTTGGGTCTTATCAGTAATCTGATCTGGAAACTTACTGAAGACTTGGAGAACATGATTTTGCAAGATAACTTGCCCTTTCTAAATTTTAAAACCAAGAAATTCAATCTCAGTTTTACCGATCTCCATCTTACTCTCTGAGAGCACCAACCCATGTTTGAAACATAATTCATAGAATGACTGTAAATGTTTTAGGTGTTCCTGCAAACTTTTTGAACAAATTAATATGTCATATATGAATACCAATGCTCAGAGTTTTTCCCTGAAAATATCTTCCATTCGCTTCTGGAACTCTGAAGGGGCATTATCAATTCCGAACGGCAATACCTTCCATTGATATTGTCCATGAAGGACAAAGAATGCCATTTTATAGCAGTCTTCAGCTCTTATTCCTATCTGGTAGAAACCATACTTTAAATCGAATTTGCTGAAGATAACATAGCCTGCAATTCTTTGTAATAGACTAGCTTTATTAGGCAGAGGATACCTGACTTTCTGTAAGGCTGCATTCAGAGGCTTATAATTTACAACTAGCCTCGGCTTTCCTCTTTTGATTTCAGAATTCTTATTGACTACAAAAGCACGACAAGCCCAAGGGATCTTGGAAGGCTCTATCAGACCTTTGCTTAGCAAATCTTTGATTTCTTTATCACAGAACTCTCTTTCCGAAGGAGACATGAGTCTGGCAGAAGCTTTCATCGAATTTATCTTCTGTTGTGGATCAAAAGGGAGAGATACAAAGTATTTCTCTCGCTTCCAAAAAGCATTCGGATTCTCAGCACAGCAATCTTTCTTTATTTTCTCAGAGATATCCGCAAGCATCTTTTCACCATGAATATCTGAGAATTCTTTAGTTCGTTCCATCTTAGAAAGCTGAGCAGGATTAGACTGACTGACTGTCTTTTGTACAGACACTGGACATCTACGCGAACCATTAAAGGTTATAGGAAGAGAAATAGATTGGTTATTTAAGATACATGTAAATGTCATTCCTTTAGTATCTACAGAATAAGGACTGACTTTATAAAGAAATTCTGTACCTAAAATACAATCTTCAGAAATACTATCTAGTCTGTACAGTGTTAACTTATCTTTGACTTTGCCAAACTAAACTGGAAACAATTCGGCTTTTGCTGTTAAGCCAACTGGGGTTCCTTCAATCGCAGAACCTCTATCTGCTGTATTTTCCCAGTAAAATGTTGGAAGTGCCAAAATCTTAGCCAGGCTTCCTTAGCAACTTGAGTCAATCATGCAGTCCAGTGTATATGACTTGTATTCTTCTGGATTGAACTGGACTTGGATAAAGACCTTCGGACCTGTAAGCATTGCTAGCTTAGGGTGAGGGTCAGGAGATATACTCCTTCTTCTAGGGCTTTCAACTATCATCACCCTATCATAGTGCTTGCTGAGTTCTTCATCTGAAGACTGATCTTTCTCTGCTTGTATGCATTTAATCATGCATTTTAGATCTTCAACTTCTATGCAGAGTTGCTTTATTTGTTGTTGTTTTTCCCTAATCTGTAATCATAGCATCTGCTCTTTATATGTTCTGTAACTCTGTCTATCTTCATGGCCATCCAGATAGCCTTTATATAAATCTACAGGATTATAGAGTATAGGAGATGCAGGAATGATTTTCTGCTTACCCTTGTCTTGCTCAAGCTGTTTGAGCAATTGCTTCTTTTCATCTTTTAGTGTTTCACGTATCTGGTATTGGTATGGCTGGGTTGTAGAGAGTTGCAGATAAATGGCTGCAAGTCTTTTTTCTATCTCCTGAGTTTTGCTGATTGAAAACATATTGAGAGAAAAATCAAACTCAGGCAGCTCGAACCCCCCTAAATTTGGGCCATCTTCTGAATTAGAGGAGGAGGAAGAGAGATCAAATTTACCAATAGCAGCATTTGGATCAGAATCTGAAAGTGAAATATTAGATTCAGCAGAATCGGCATCAGAGGGAAGAAACAGTACTTCGCCAGAAGGCTATTCATCAGCATCTGGAAGAGACCACCAATGTGGATCTAACTGATTGCAGAAGGAAGCAAGCTTTGGCTTGGATTTGTTCTTAGGGCACTTATTATCCCAATGACCTTTTACTCCACATAGGAAATAGACTTCTTTATCTGATCGATGAGATCGACGGTTAATAAACTTCCTATGGTGGGAAATTTTTGAAGGGTGAGGTTTGTTGTACCTTGGTTTCTGAGGAAACTTCAAGGGTTTATCCGGATAATGGTATCACGGCTGACTGGTGTAAAACCCTTTCTTCTTATTCTTTTGCCTGCATTTATAGGTATCATGTAAATTTCCATGAGCATGCGCACCACATCCCCATTATGGTAACTTAGCCACATTTTTGCAGAATGATGGGGAGAACATAGACTGGTGTCGCTTGAAAACTTTATTTACTCTTTTCTCCAGGCAGTGCTCTTTCCAAGTCTCTAAGATATGATTGTGTAGCTGGGCTAGAGAGAGACCTTTATAATTAATATTCTTATTTTTCATATACTTTTCTACTGCATCTGGAACATGACCTGGACAACTGCAAAGATAATGTTTCAGATAAGCGGGATCACTAGCTTTTCCAGCATGAATGAGTAATCTCTGCATATAGAAGAAATATGCTTCGGCTTGTGACAAGTCACAAAGTCTTGCAGACATGTAGAGTGATGCCATATGATCATATTCATCATGGTCATTAGCTCCATGGAATTCTCTGCCTAGAGCTTGTAAGATTTGTTGATCAGCATCATCAGCATTTAACATTTCATTATGTGCTTCTTGGGGAAGATGTTTCCACCATTCATTTGCTAACCCTGAGAGACCAACAAAAATTTTCTCTCCTAACTGTTGTCCAGTAAGAGAACTGTCTTGAGTTCTCTTGTATATTGACCAATGGAACAACAAAGTAATAGCGTCTTTAATCTCATCTCTGGACTGACATTCTATATTCAGTACAGGTTGTTCTGGCATTGTAGAGATCGGACTATTCATAGTATTAACCCCAAAATTGGAACTTAACTTAGGGGTTTGGGAGGAATCAGGCATGGCTGTGTCATAATGGGTTCTTGGTGGATTATGTGACCCAGAAGATTCAGCATGTGGATGAGCTTGTAACATACTTAAGTATTTAGGCTCAAGGGCAGGTTTGAAGGACTTGAAGTGTCCTCTCCATTCATGGACTTCTTTAAAGTCTGCTTCATCACGACCAAAATTGAATTCTGGTCTGTTGTCTTCTTCTTCAATAGTCGGAACACTAAACATACCAAATGACCAACTTCGTTCCAACTTCTTTTCTGTCTCCTTTTTAGAATGTCCTTTTGCTGCTAGGGCAAAGGCTGTAGGATTGCGAACAAGTATCATTTGTTTCAACTTCTGTGTTTGGCCGATTAATTCTTCAAGTTTAGCTAAACGTCTATCAATTTTGTCTGCAGCTTTTGCTACAGCTTCTTTGATCTCTTCAGCATCAGTTAGGAGATGGTTTAATAATCCTAACTTTGTGTCTACCACAACAACTTTTTCTTTCTCATCTAGGACAGAGCTTTTAATCTCTAGGAGATCTCGAGCCATGTCATCCAAATTTTGAGCAGTTAACTTATTCTACATATTCCCCCAGTTTTCTAACTTAATCTCATCTGAGACTGACTCGTCTGGTCCAGAAGACCTACAGGGGAGAAATTATTTCTTTACAGAACCATCTGCAGAATATTGTCTAAACGGGACCTCAGGCATATTCCTACCAGGGAAGTAGGATTTTCGTCCTTGCATAACTGCTTCATAAGACTCGTTCTGTCTAGGAAGTGTGAACATTCCAAGACTCGGGGTCAGCTTGTGGTGTTGGAGCTTCTAAAGGATCTTGCGACATGCAAGACAATCTTTATGTTGACCTCTATGTTCTGAGTCATAGAGACCAGTGAAGGATGTTGTTGGAGACTGGGATTCAAGAAGAGAAGATTTATTTATTCTTCGCTCAGAGGAATTAGAAGAGACTGAGGAAGATCTTATTAAGGGAGAAGAGAATACAGGGGCAGGGGTTGACTCTGGAAGTCTAAACGAACTTGTTTGTCTATCAAAAGTGAGAGTTCTATTTGTGATAGAATTCTTCATATATTCTGCATCTCTGAGTTCTTTATATCAAACTTCCCATCATTGTGGATAAGTAATACTGGTCCAGTCAAAAGTAACTGGTTGGGCTTGTTTTGATTTATCTTTTTCCACCACACTGAGCAAGCGCGAACTCTCATGAACCTTAGAATGTAGGGGAGGTAAGGTATCATTACCAAACTGCACACAGACATCACTCTTCAACTGGATAATCGTAGATCCAGTCATCATTTGAAAACCTTGTGGAAGAATATATGCTTTGAGAAGGTTATATATATATGTGGGTAGTCAAGACTCACAGAATACTTAGGAAAGATAGTGCCAAAGGCAAGACCTTCATGGAGAGGGGTGGTAAAGCCACCAATGATAGCATTGAACAAGTTACGATGTCGGGTATCGACAACAACACATAAGGAAGACACATTTAAGTATGGTCTGACAAGAGGACCAAGACCTAATTTTATGGCTCCTAAATGAGCATACTTGTAACCAGCTTTTATTGCCCAATTGATTTGATGTTTTTCTAACAAGTTAATATGAACTGGTTCATCGGAATCACTGAAGGAAATATCAACAGAAGACACTTTTATTTGAGTGGAAGATTTATACTGCCACCATTTAAGATCATAAACTTCTGAAGGAACAATAGATGGGAGGTCCCAATCTTGAGAAGGATAATTATCTTGTATATGGATAATAGAAGAACCAGAGGTAGAACAATCATTTGCAAAGGAAGATCGCCTCTTTGCTAGAGAAACTTTTCCATTTTCATTCTATTCACAGTCTAGGCTTAAGTGAGGAACAGTGTCCATAAATGGATCCATTTCGCTGGGATTCAGACTCACTTTGGTCAACAATAACAGGGATTTACTTCTCCTAATCTCAACGGATGCTACCCTTCCAATGACCACTTAAAACCCAAAGGACCCCTAGTCCTTTGCAAATGATTGTTCTACCTCTAGCTCTTCTATTATCCATATACAAGATAATTATCCTTCTCAAGATTGGGACCTCCCATCTATTGTTCCTTCAGAAGTTTATGATCTTAAATGGTGGCAGTATAAATCCACCACTCAAATAAAAGTGTCTTCTGTTGATATTTCCTTCAGTGATTGCGATGAACCAGTTCATATTAACTTGTTAGAAAAACATCAAATCAATTGGGAAATAAAAGCTGGTTACAAGTACGCTCATTTAGGAGCCATAAAATTAGGTCTTGGTCCTCTTGTCAGACCATACTTAAATGTGTCTTCCTTATGTGTTGTTGTTGATACCCGACATCGTAACTTCTCTGATGCTATCTTTGGTGGCTTTACCACCCCTCTCCATGAAGGTATTTCCTTTGGCACTATCTTTCCTAAGTATTCTGTGAGTCTTGATGACCCACATATATATAACCTTCTCAAAGCATATATTCTTCCACAAGGTTTTCAAATGATGACTGGATCTAAGATTATCTAGTTGAAGAGTGCTGTCTGTGTGTGGTTTGGTAATGATACCTTACCTCCACTCCATTCTAAGGTTCATGAGAGTTCACACTTGCTCAGCATGGTGGAAAAAGATAAATCAAAACAAGCCCAACCAGTTACTTTTGACTGGACCAGTATTACTTATCCACAGTGATGGGAAGTTCAATATAAAGAACTCAGAGATGCAGAATATATGAAGAATTCTATCACAAATAGACCTATCACTTTTGACAGACAAACAAGTTCGTTTAGACTTCCAGAGTCAACCCCTGCCCCTGCATTCTCTTCTCCCTTAATAAGATCTTCCTCAGTCTCTTCTAATTCCTCTGAGCAAAGAATAAATAAATCTTCTCTTCTTGAATCCCAGTCTCCAACAACATCCTTCACTGGTCTCTATGACTCAGAACATAGAGGTCAACATAAATATTGTTCTACATGTCGCAAGATCCTTCAGAAGCTCCAACACCACAAGCTGACCCCGAGTCTTGGAATGTTCACACTTCCCAGATAGAACGAGTCTTATGAAGCAGTTATGCAAGAATGAAAATCCTACTTCCCTGGTAGGAATATGCCTGAGGTCCCGTTTAGACAATATTCTGCAGATGGTTCTGTAAAGAAAGAATTTCTCCCCTGTAGGTCTTCTGGACCAGACGAGTCAGTCTCAGATGAGATTAAGTTAGAAAACTGTGGGAATATGCAGAATAAGTTAACTGCTCAAAATTTGGATGACATGGCTTGAGATCTCCTAGAGATTAAAAAGATCTGTCCTAGATGAGAAAGAAAAATTTGCTGTGGTAGACACAAAGTTAGGATTATTAAACCATCTCCTAACTGATGCTGAAGAGATCAAAGAAGTTGTAGCAAAAGCTGCAGACAAACTTGACAGACATTTGGCTAAACTTGAAGAATTAATCACCCAAACACAGAAGTTGAAACAAAGGATACCTGTTCGCAACCCTACAGCCTTTTCCCTAGTAGCAAAAGGACATTCTAAAAAGGAGACAGAAAACAAGTTGGAACGAAGTTGGTCATTTGGTATGTTTAGTGTTCCGACTATTGAAGAAGAAGACAACATACCAGAATTCAATTTTGGTCGTGATGAAGGAGACTTTAAAGAATTCCATGAATGGATAGGACACTTCAAGTCCTTCAAACCTGCCCTTGAGCCTAAATACTTAAGTATGTTACAAGCTCATCCACATGCTGAATCTTCTGGGTCACATAACCCACCAAGAACCCACTATGACACAGCCATGCCTGATGCCTCCCGAACCCCTAAGCTAAGTTCCAATTTTGGGGTTAATACTATGAATAGTATGATCTCTACAATGCCAGAACAACCTGTACTGAATATACAATGTCAGCCCAGAGATGAGATTAAAGATGCTATTACTTTGTTGTTCCATTGGCCAATATACAAGAGAAATCAAGACAGTTCTCTTACTGGACAATAGTTAGGAGAGAAAATTGTTGTTGGTCTCTCAGGGTTAGCAAATGAATGGTGGCGACATCTTCCCCAAGAAGCACGTAATGAAATGTTAAATGCTGATGATGCTAATCAACAAATATTACAAGCTCTAGGCAAAGAATTCCATGGAGATGATGACCATGATGAATCTGATCATATGGCATCACTCTACATGTCTGCAAGACTTTGTGACTTGTCACAAGCCGAAGCATATTTCTGCTATATGCAGAGATTACTCATTCATGCTGGAAAAGCTGGTGATCCCGCTTATCTGAAACATTATCTTCACAATTTTCCAGGTCATGTTCCAGATGCAGTAGAAAAGTATATGAAAGATAAGAATATTAATTATAAAGGTCTCTCTCTAGCCCAGCTACACAATCATATCTTAGAGACCTGGCAAGAGCAGCACCTGGAGAAAAGTGTAAATAAAGATTTCAAGCGACACCAGTCTATGTTCTCCCCATCATTCTGCAAAAATGTGGCTAAGTTACCAGAATGGGGATGTGGTGCGCATGCTCGTGGACATTTACAGGATACCTGTAAATGTAGGCACAAGAATAAGAGGAAAGGGTTTTACACCAGTAAGCCGCGATACCATTATCCGGATAAACCCTTGAAGTTTCGTCACAAACCAAGGTACAGCAAACCTCAGCCTTCAAAACTTTCCCACCATAGGAAGTTCATTAAGCGTCGATCTCATCGATCAGATAAAGAAGTCTATTTCCTATGTGGAGTAAAAGGTCATTGGGATAATAAGTTCCCTAAGAAGAAATCCAAGCCAAAGCTTACTGCCTTCGGTAATCAGCTAGATCCACATTGGTGGTCTCTTCTAGACGCTGATGAACAACCTTCTGGCGAAGTACTGTTTCTTCCCTCTGATGCCGATTCTGCTGAATCTAATATTTCGCTTTCAGAATTTGATCCAGATGCTGCTCTTGGTAAATTTGATCTCTCTTCCTCCTCCTCTGATTCGGAAAATGGCCCAAATTTAGGGGGGTTCGAGCCGCCTGAGTTTGATTTTTCTCTCAATACATTTTCAATCAGCAAAACTCAGGAGATAGAAAAAAGACTTGCAGCCATTTATCTGCAGCTCTCTACAACCCAGCCATACCAATACCAGATATGTGCATCACTAAAAGATGAAAAGAAGCAATTGCTCAAATAGCTTGAGCAAGACAAGGGTATGCAGAAAATCATTCCTGCATCTCCTGTACTCTATAATCCTGCAGATTTATATAAAGGCTATCCAGATGGCCATGAAGATAGACAAAGTTACATAACAGATAAAGAGCAGATGCTGCGATTACAGATTAGGGAAAAACAAAAACAAATAAAGTAACTCTGCATAGAAGTCGAAGATCTAAAATGCATGATTAAATGCATACAAGCAGAGAAAGATCAATATTCAGATGAAGAACTCAGCAAGCACTATGATAGGGCGATGACAGTTGAAAGCCCTAGAAGAAGGAGTATATCTCCTGACCCTGACCCTAAGCTAGCAATGCTTACAGGTCCGAAGGTCTTTATCCAAGTCCAGTTCAATCCAGAAGAATACAAGTTGTATACACTGGACTGCATGATTGACTCAAGTTGCCAAGTAAGCCTGGCTAAGATTTCGGCACTTCCAGCATTTTACTGGGAAAATACAGCAGATAGAGGTTCTGCGATTGAAGGAACCTCAGTTGGCTTAAAAGCAAAAGCTGAATTGTTTCCAGTTTAGTTTGGCAAAGTCAAAGATAAGTTAACACTATACAGACTACATAGTATTTCTGAAGATTGTATTTTAGGTTCAGAATTTCTTCATAAAGTCAGTCCTTACTCTGTAGATACTAAAGGAATGACATTTACATGTATCTTAAATAACCAATCTTTTTCTCTTCCTATAACCTTTAATGGTTCTCGTAGATGTCTAGTGTCTGTACAAAAGATAGTCAGTCAGTCTAATCCTGCTCAGCTTTCTAAGATGGAACGAAGCAAAGAATTCTCAGATATTCATGGTGAAAAGATGCTTGCAGATATCTCTGAGAAAATAAAGAAATATTGCTGTGCTGAGAATCCGAATGCTTTTTGGAAGCGAGAGAGATACTTTGTATCTCTCCCTTTTGATCCACAACAAAATATAAAGCCGATGAAAGCTTCTGTCAGACTCATGTCTCCTTTGGAAAGAGAGTTATGTGATAAAGAAATCAAATATTTGCTAAGCAAAGGTCTGATACAGCCTTCCAAGATCCCTTGGGCTTGTTGTGCTTTTGTATTCAATAAGCATTCCAAAATCAAAAGAGGAAAGCCGAGGCTAGTTGTAAATTATAAGACTCTGAATGCAGCCTTACAAAAAGTCAGGTATCCTCTGCCTGATAAAGCTAGTATATTACAAAGAATTGCAGGCTGTGTTATCTTCAGTAAATTTGATTTAAAGTCTGGTTTCTACCAGAGAGGAATAAGAGCTGAAGACCGCTATAAAATGGCATTCGTTGTCCCTCATGGACAATATCAATGGAAGGTATTGCCGTTCGGAATTAATAATGCCCCTTCATAGTTCCAAAAGCAAATGGAAGATATTTTCAGGGAAAAACTCTGGGCATTGGTATTCATAGATGACATATTAATTTATTCAAAAAGTTTGCAGGAACACCTGAAACATTACAGTCATTCTATGCATTATGTTTCAAACATGGGTTGGTTCTCTCAGAGAGTAATATGGAGATCGGTAAAACTGAGATTGAATTTCTTGGTTTTAAAATTCAGAAAGGGCAAGTTATCTTGCAAAATCATGTTCTCCAAGTCTTCAGTAAGTTTCCAGATCAGATTACTGATAAGACCCAACTCCAGAGGTTTCTGGGAAGCCTCAATTACATTCGGCCTTTCTACAAAGGTCAAGCTTCTGATATTCATTTATTGCAGCAGAGTTTGAAGAAAAATCCCAAGCAATGGACATCAGAAATGACAAAGGTGGTACAACATATCAAGAAGAAAGTCTTAGATCTACCTCCTCTTTCTTTGCCTACTGGCAATGGCCAGATGATTATAGAAACTGACGCATCTTCATCAACATGGGGTGGAGTATTGCTAGAAGCTGTTAATGGTAAATAATATATTTGCGGATATGGCTCTGGTTCCTTTAAAGCTGCTGAACTAAATTATTCTTCGAGCCATAAGGAGATCCTTGCAGTCAAAAGGACTGTATCTCATTTCATTCTGTTCCTCAAGCCTGTCAAGTTTATTATTAGGACAGATTTGAAAATCATGCCTGGTATATTTAGAAATGAGAATTTAATGGCGAAGAATAATAGTAGAATACTTAAATGGTTTATATGGTTGAGTAACTTTGATTTTGACATTGTATATAAGCCAGGGTATCTGAATTGTCTTGCTGATATGCTCACCAGGGAGCAAAGCAGCACTCCAGCATTAAATATGTTCTCAGCAGGAGAATCAAGTTCTGGTGCAGGTCGTGCCAGCAAAGATAAAGGAAAAGCTCCAGTTACTGAACCTGAGCTAAAGGCTAAAGAAGGATAATTCCTCCTCCTATGGGATAATTCTTTACCAAAAGATGTTCGTATCCAGAGTTTATAATATGTATGCTCAGTTTGAATTGCACTCTACTTGTTTCATGGTTTTTCAATGTCTTATTTGATCAATCATATAGTTATTTTTAAATGGACACGTCATTAAACTTATTGCATGCAACGTTTCTTAGAAAATATTGGGTACACTTGTAAAGATTGCCACTTTTAAATTCATAAAATAAGGGAAAAACCATATCATGATCTACTTCTGATGAAGAAGATACAGAGAGGTGGTGTGAAATGGTATTATATGCAGATATATAGAACTCCCTGGGCTCTTTTTTTGGGCCAGGTGTCTGATACGTCATTTACTATTTTGAGGAAGGTACTCAAATAAACTGAGTTCTTAGCTATACTTTGCTAATTTGCATCCAAACATGTACAAAATCAACTTCATCTACTAACAAGCAACACAAATTGCATAATCCACATTGCCAACTTAGTGCAATATATAACTCGTGGGTTCTGTGGGCATGCTTCCCTTCGACACTCTTGACACTACATTAATGCTTGGTGGCATACTTGTTGATGGAAATGGGTGATGAATTGGAGTGTGGATTTGGAATTAAGACTTTATTGAGTGCAATACCTTACATTTTGCCCAAATAAATATAAAAAAAATATCATTTAAATATACTACTATAGGAAATTGAAAATTTTCCACAGTGAGCTTATTTAGTAACTTGTTTATTTTGCTACTAGAACTTGAAAAACTTCTTGTGAGACTTGGACAGAGGTCAAAAATTTAACAAAGTGATTTTAGTGCTAACAATGACCAAGGACAAACAAATACAATGATGATTAGATGTTTAAGAAAATTTGTTTCTAGATGCCTTGCAACTAAAATTCTTCAATCCTCAAATTAATCCTCATGCAAACTGAGGGTTAACATGGTGAACACATCATATGGATATTTGGGAGTATAGTTCATGAGTTCAAAGTTTGGTTGAGACAATATTTCATATGCTCAAGAAAGGTTATGTATCTCCCTTTGTGCTTGATTGGCATTGCTTTCAAATACATTTTCAAGACATACTTTATGTCTTCCAGGAGTGGGGTTGTTATAATGTTTAGAAAAAACCCACATTTCTAGTGATAATATTTTATCTATTTATTTTAAATTTTCGATAAATAAAAGTCACTTGTATGAGCAACTGGCTATAAATTTATTAATATGGAGGAAAAAAACACCTAGTCTTATT
Source organism: Pseudotsuga menziesii (assembly GCA_001517045.1). NCBI lineage: Eukaryota > Viridiplantae > Streptophyta > Pinopsida > Pinales > Pinaceae > Pseudotsuga > Pseudotsuga menziesii. The sequence continues at coordinate 882,282 of LPNX010231735.1, read as the reverse complement.
ATGAATAAATTCCATTTTTTCTAGCTAAAGTATCTGTGTTTATGCTTTTATGCCTGCCACTATTAGCAACAAAATAAATTATATCTTGATATTACATAAAACATTTTATAATAGTTCGTAGTCTTACTATTTTCGTTGAAGTAATGTAAGCAAAACATAACATCATATCTATTTGAGTTATCATCTATATAATAGAAGCATGGAAAACTATTATAGCTTTCATGGAGATGCATAACCAACATATTATAACTAAAATCCTTGAAACCCTTCCGATCAAGTCAACCCTTCCAATGGTTGTTGAGGGGCTAGTTCATGCATTGAAAGAATGGCATTCTAAGGAGTGTGCAAGGGGAGAATTCATCCTTTAGGATGACTATGACAACCAAATCAATCACCATGATGTATCCTACATTCCACATGGGTCACACCCAAACCGTTAATTGTTCCACCCTCACCTCCCAAAGACCAAATTTGATTAGTGTTCTTGATATATTTAATATCATGATTGATTATAATCTTGCGATAGCTAATGCAGAGCCAAATCTTTCAAATTCAACTCTGGTTTCTCCCTTTGAGGATTCACAACCTCATTAGCCATTTTATCTTCAATTTTGTTGGAAAAGTGCCTGATATGTAGAATATCCACCTCCTAAAATTGATTTAACATGCATTTGATATTTTATAATATTGTGATAAATCTCTAGTTTTTAATTATGCTTGAAGGAGGGAGGCTCTTTAAGAGCTTTCCTAGGGATTCCACCATAACATTGGAGTCACCCTCCACCACCAGATTTATCAAATCCAAAATGTTGGAAAAGTGGGGACTTTTCTCTATGATTTGAAGCTATGTAGACTTGTTAGTATATTTTCCTCTTGAACTTGCAAAGAGGAAAAGAGGATCCCCATATTGGATTATGCCTCAAACACTAATGGTTTCATATTTCCTCAAGAGAATATTACCCTCGTGGAGGAATTTTCTTTTGAATAGTAAAACCACCATATTAATCACCTAGTGCTCTTTTGTTCTTCTCTCTCAATTTGAGATTATTTATCCTCAGTATCCCAGTTTTCCTCTCAATGGTCTCCTTAATATTCTTTTTAATTTTTTCCCACATGTGTAGATCACCTTTTTCTATGGAAAATCTTGGAAATTCTCTCTTTCCAAATAGATCGCCCACCGTGAAACCTGACCAAAGGGATGATGCATGCTTAAGGACTACTTTCAAAAAGGATAGAGCTTGAATCGTACACAGTCTCTGCAATTCTAGCCTTGGTCTAGGTCCAATCTTCTTAGGTTTCTTGTCCCATTATCCCAACAATATTTAGAAACCTTATAGTGTATGGAGAGATGGTTTGAATTTGTGAGAGGATTTATGCATTGAACACAACGAGGGATACCAAAGTAGGCTTACTTTTATAGGTTTTCCTAGGTTAAGATAGGATTTATTACCAATGGCTAGAGAAAGGATGCCACTTCTGGCAAGATGTTTGCTACCCCATATTTAATACCATGTCCTCAATAGTTCAAGTCTAAAGAGAGCTTGTAGGCTTCTATGACAAAAAAGAAATTGTCTCCTCTTTGGCTCTATATTAAAATATCAAGACTAAATTTTCTCATAAGAATGCATAGGTCCAACAATAACCATGTGGATTCTCTTGAAACTGAGTAGACCCCATTTGGCCAACCATTTTGGAGCTTACACATTCTCTATTAGGGTAACCTACCACCAAAACCCAACTTCCTTCAATATAATTTTTGGCATGACACATTCCTTCCTCCGTCTTCGATGGAGTTAATTGGTACCAAGAATCCTCATAGAATCTCAATGTTCTCACATCTCCCATCTCTTTATTGTGTCACATTGAAGGGTAGCAATGAGTTTGAGTTTCATGATTAGGATAATGCATCATTCCAAAACTTTACACCATTATTAAAATTCTATATGTTCAAAGTAACTAATGATAAAGATATAGTCATGAGGAAAATGGGGTCACAGGTTAGTGAAAACGAAATACAACATAACACCGTGAGTATAAATTTTACAGGAATAGTTAATAGTGGTAAATTTTGATAATCTGGGCTCAAATCAGCACCTCTAATTTTGATAAAATTGGATAATCTAAGCATTAAAATAAGGCAGAAAGATTAACATGTTAATCAATTGTTTTGTCTTGATTGAAGGGTACTTTTTTACTAAGGTCATGATAGATGAGCTCAAAATTCAAAACCATCAACGATGGGGTATATAGAGGGCCTGGTTATCTTGATTAAATTACAATCCCATACTGCCATACATGATAGAATCTCGTTTTGAAATGCCCCAATCATACCAATCTTTAAATACCGAAATCATGAAATTTGCCCAGTCTGCTGAATTCTGAATGGGACATGTATTTCTACTTTCTTCATATTAAGGTCAATGAGGTTGGAACCACTCAAACATCCTAGAATTATTAATGGTAATGTTAAACATTCAAGTCAAATGATAGAAAAAGAAGGATAAAGGACAATTCCAACATATGCTTTAGGAATTTAATACTACTAGTTATAGCTTCCAACAACAATTAAAGTGGAAGTGGGGGGTCAAAAAAGAAAACAACAGTAATAGAAATAATGAATTGCGTTTTTTTTTTCATTTTCATGCTGAGAGAAGAAAGGTGTGGTCTAAAGCATAGTATGGATGATATGTGTCATGCTTGTAGTTTATAAATGAAAATGAAACAAAGGTTGAAGTCTGCACAACCATAAATTATAGGAGATGTTGAATGGAAGGGTAGCAATGAGTTTGAGTTTCATGAGTAGGCTAGTGCATCCTTCCAAAAATTTACACCATTATTAAAACGCTATATATGCAAAGTAACTAATGATAAAGATAGAGTCGTGAGTAAAATGGGGTCACAGTCTAGTGAAAACTAAATACAATATAACACTGTGAGTAGAAATTTTACAGGCATAATTAATAGTGGTAAATGTTGATAATATGGAATCCTAAGTGCACTCTTCTCATTTCATGTGGTTTTTGTTATAGCTGATTTTACCACACATGGTTGATCAAACTTTTATGGCCTTCCCTGTCCCTCTGCAGACGCTTTGGACCCCATGGACCAATATTGTACCTTTGATGTTTCCAAGATCATCCCTAAAAACAACTATTATTTGATGTACCCGACTTTTAATTCCTTTCTCGTGTATATACGTAGATATTACCCTTAAAACCACGTACATCAGGATGTGTTCATAAATCCAAATAATTTTGGAGTTTTCCTTGATGTGGATCTGAATCACTTGTCTCTCGGCCTTCCATATGCCTCGAGATCGCTCGGATTTGACTTTCCATTACCCCATTGAAGCACTATATAAGGAACCCCTTGGATACATTGAAGGGAGGGAATTGAAGAGCAAGAGAACTATAGTCCATTGTTGCCATAGCTTGCTTATACTTGATCCTGCATCCCTTTGTCCCTTGGAGCACTTTGTGTTCTTTTCAAGCTTGCCTTTTCTTGTGAGCTTGCTATCAAGAGATGGAGGATTGAGGTGGTGGAGGCCCAGGTGGAGGACTCGGATTCTCCGATTTGCAGACGTGTCGACAGAGGTTGTCACTTGTGTAATCTCTGATTTTATTAATAGAAATATCTTTTCCTGTCCAATGATGTGCATTTAAATGAATATTGTATCCATGGATGTGTTTAGTTGCTTATACATTATTGATTATATATGCTAGGTTATATCTAACACCATATTATATAGCATCCTTGTCTTGTTTGTTGTTGTTGAGAGCAAATTTCTAACACAAGCGGGATTGGAAAAAGCTCAACAGGGATCTACTTCAACCGTCCAGAATAAGGTATGAGTCGAGATCCTTTAATGTTAGATGTTTTATTTCTCTTGTATATTGGGAAGGGATGGATTTCTGGGGTTTCTCTATCTGTTGTGGTACACCCCAAGACATAGGAAGTTTCTTTCTATAACAGAATTGGCGACTCTACTGGGAACTTTCCTTGTTTTTATTTAGGGTTTAGGGACATAATTTTCTTGGTATTATTGACTTGCTCTCTGTTTCTCCCTGTTTCTATGTCACATTTTATAGTATGTTCATCCATTGACACTCCCCTTTATTGGTTTGACCCTTGGCCTACTTTTACCACTGTCTTCTCTGTATACGCAGGATTTTGGCTAAAAGTCGCATATACATGCAATTTTTTGGCCAAAATCCGTGTATACATACAGATTTTTGGCCAAAAGTCATGTACATACGTAGTTGTTCTTTAAAGAGTCATGTACATCCTCCCTTTTGGTTGAGTTTAATGTTGTGGGAAGTTGTTGGGTTGGTTGTGAGTGTGGTTGGGTCTTCCTGGGTTCTGATGTTGTCTGTTGGATGCTTCTTTTGTGACCAGAGACCGCTTTTTCATTGATTTTTCTTCGAAATTAGTTTTAGTCATTTATCTTTTTTGTTTTTCCATTAGTATATTACTCTCTTTGTCTCAATGTCTTGGTGGGCTTGTGTTTTAAACTTGTTGCAGAGACTGATAATTTTAAATGAATTTTATTGCATTTATCATTCTTTTATATTGAAAAATACAAAATAATTGCACTCTTAGTTGCATCTTTGATATGGATTGGAGGAGGTATTTGCATTGGATTTCTTGGATGAGAGAGTGGCATACCCTGTTTTTCATTTGACAAAGATTGCACTTAGCATTGTTTGTTATGGTGTGCATATTTATTTCACTACTGATTCATAATGTCATTGGTTGCACGATCGTTTTCCCTTTGAGTAATTACAACCATTTAAAATCAATGGATAATTTAAAATGAACTATACATTTTTCCTTTATAGGACTCACAAACAAGATTAGGATTTAGAGTCTTGGAATAGTTCATTGTGAGTCAATTATCCAAGACTACTAAATGCAAACAATTAGGTGTATGTCCAGGTGAGATATAGAAATCCTTGGTATAATTAGTGTTTCTCATGATGCTCCTCTTACATGGGATTTAAGCATGAGGCAATGCATGTGATTGTGATTTGGATGACCCCTGGTCACTTTCTGTGAGCACCGAAGATATTTCTAGGATCGTATTCATATCTGGGGGCTCTTTCGAGAGTTTCGGGCTTTTCTACCCTGCCCATACGGTCGATCCCACCTATGACTATCCTCCAGAGAATTGGTTATATTGAGGTGACCTTAGTTTCCTTACCTAGGTATCATAGCGGGTACTTACAGAGGTTATTCTATAGGTGTCCTAGCCAGTTAGAGGTGAGAGAACACAATCACTTTAAGCATTGAAGCTAAGGGCCACTATAATTGGTTACGTACCTTTGCTTGTAGTGTATGGGAGTTTCAAACCTCTCCTAGGCACGAAATACCTGCTACATTCAGGAGCTCACATATCCTCCCCTTGGTTTGTTTGTATTTTTGCTGTAGATTTTCTTAGGAGTGTGCTCTTTATGGAAGAGTTGGACTTTGGGATCGCGGTTACTTGAGTGTATTTATGCTCTCTTGAGTTTGGGTCCTTTTATCTTCAGAATGCCTAGTATCCTATCACCCATCCTTGGTCCTAGTCGGACCCTAGTGTCGGACTTGGGGGCATCATAGCCCCTTACCGTGCTCATAGATTTGGGAGTGATCACATTTCGACCTCTACTCCATTTGTGGAGGATGTTGACTCCCTTCTCTCGGTCTTTGTTGACTCCCTTCTCTCGGTCTTTACACCAGTGGTCACCCTCACGGGGGTGGTAGTGGATACGTGAACATTGGGTCTACACCTTACTTTCCTTTTTATGTCCCATCGTTCACCGCAGTGTTTCCTTTGCATGCAATTGTCATGATCATTCCTCCCTATATCCTCTAGTTTGGATCCTTTTTTTACTATTTTGGGTTGTTTTGGACTAATATGGTTGTCATGTAGGGTCCAGTTGTTGTACACTCTCTCTGAGGTTTCGACCCATTCGTTCTTATCACATGTATTACGTCTGAACTGGCATATAGGTTAGGATTTCATATCCGCCTGCATTTTGCATGACCTTATGACCGTTTCATTTTAACCTTAGGTACAAACCCATTCCATGGTATCACGGAACCTTCATGTTGTTGTTAGAAGTGGTACTATGTGAATGATAGAGCTTTCCTATACATGGGTTTCCTAGTTAGCTCCCCTTTGCATTTGGTACCCATGTTGTGAGTCCTCTATTAGGTCTAGGAGTCCCTTTAGTCCTGCCATGTCCTTGAGCAAGAGATTCATATTCATCTTGAAATTTATGTCGGCCATTCCCCTGGGACTCCCTTGTATATGTTGAGTTGTAATTGAATTATCATGAGTTTTGCTTGCCTTATTGAGCCTTACGTCGGCTTCCCTGACTTTGATTATCAGCCATATAACCCGAGCTTGTATCATGTCTAGCCAAGCAGAGTTTTTTTACATATCTTTTGCAGCTTGATACCCCATTTTTTACCAGGAGGATACTTTCCCCCGAGTGTCATTATCCTGCACATGTTTCCTTGCATTGAGCATAGGTATGTTTTGCTACTTGGAACTAGCTCGTTTTCCCCTTGACACTCGTCTTATCCTAGAATAGTAACTATAAAGCACTTTTATTCTTTTTCAAGCTTTTAAAAATATCTAAAAAAGTCCAAAAAAAATTAAAAAACCAAAGAGCCGGATAGGAAAATATGTTATCTTTGGCAGCAGTCGAGTCGTGTCACCTTCGAACAGAGCACTATATATCACATCCGTTGGTTGGGTTAATAGTTTGACATTAGGAGATGTACTCATTTCTCTGAGTTTATCTCCATTGAATAGTTAAGCTTCCAGTCCCTATGGAGCCTCTGTTGATGCCTCCTGTGTCACAGAGATGTCCCATTTTTGTATATTGAGTCTATTCTTCCTACATTCGGTCACCATTCGCCTTTATGCTCTTGTTCGAAGGAAGTTGAAGCCTGAGTCGGACATTACTCATTTGTCTTAACTTTGCATGTCGGTCATTCTCGATACTATTACTAGTTCATGGACATATTTTCCTTCCACATTATACAACGTTGCTGAGTACCTCGTGCTGGTTGATGGGGGATGCCTTAATGCCCTCCTTCCATAGGATTCCATCCCATCGACTTCTAGTCATTTATTATGGGATAGGATTCTAGAGTCATTTGAGTGCCTTGAGACTTACAGTCATCAGTGGTAGTTTCTCTCGCCATCAATATTTTTGGGAATACATTAATGTCCCCTGATTGATGGATTCTTTCAAGTGTTTGGCCTCAACACATCTATTCGCACTTGTTAGATTGCACTCTATTACCTTGATTCCAATTTTCATTATCGGTGGGTGATCTCGCATTTGTTAATGGTATACATTAATGACCAGTAATCAGATGATGGACTACTATGTTCGAATTCGACACCTCTATTCACATAGTAGGACATGTACTCGTAGTGGTGTGTGTAGAAAACTTTCCATATTGGTGGCATTCCACATATGCTACCTCCTTGATCGTGCCAGTGTTCATGAGATTTCAGCTCTCGTGACTTGATTCCAGTATATGTCAGATATCTTCAGCCATTATGGATATCTTTATCCATTGTATATCTTCATCTTTCATGGAGATCTTGATCCTTTGTATATATTCATCATGGAGATTCTGATCTATTATATATTGTACATGGCGATGACCACACACGTTATATTTTGTATCATGCCTATTCATGGCCATTGTACTCTTATGTATCCGAGACTACTATATGTATTTGCAGTCATATGCAGAGATTGATTATTGTAGTATACTGATGGATGGCTGGTTCTTCCACTTGGTTCTTCATCACTCTACTTCTAGGATGGATTTATAATGTATTTTGGCCATCATATTACCCCTCCGTCCTCACATATTAGGGGGCATCTTTTACAACTAATTTTACCACACATGGTTTATCACACTTTTATGGCCTTCCTTGTCCCTCTGTAGACTCTTTGGACCCCATGGACTAATATTGTACCTTTGATGTTTCCAAGATCATCCCTAAAAACACCTATTATTTTATGTACGCTACTTTTAATCCCTTTCTCGCGTATATACATGGATATTACCCTTAAAACTGCATACATTGGGATGCATGCATAAATCCAAATAATTTTGGAGTTTTCCTTGATGTGGATCCAAATCACTTGTCTCTTGGCCTTCCATATGCCTCGATATCACTCAGATTTGACCTTCCATTACCCCATTGAAGCACTATATAAGGAACCCCTTGGATACATTGAAGGGAGGGAATTGAAGAGCAAGAGAACTATAGTCCATTGTTTCCATAGCTTGCTTGTACTTGAGTCTGCATCCTTTTGTACCTTGGAGCACTTTGTGTTCTTCCCAAGCTTTCCTTTGCTTGTGAGCTTGCTATCAAGAGATGGAGGATTGAGGTGGTGGAGGCCTAGGTGGAGGAATCGGTTTGTTTGGATCGCAGACATGTCGACAGAGCTTGTCACTTGTGTAATCTCTGAATTTATTAATAGAAATATCTTTTCCTATCCAATGATGTGCATTTAAATGAATATTGTTTAATTGCTTATAAATTATTGATTATATATGCTAGAGTAGATCTAACACCATATTATATAGCATGCTTGTCTTGTTTGTTGTTGTTGAGAGCAAATTGCTAACACAAGAGGGATTGGAAAAAGATCAACGGGGATCTACTTAAACCATCCGGAATAAGGTATGAGTCAATATCCTTTAGTGTTATATGTTTTATTTCTCTTGCATATTGGGAAGGGATTTATTTCTGCGATTTCTCTATCTGTTGTGGTACACCCCAAGCCATAGGAAGTTTCTCTCCGTAATAGTTTCTAATACATAATAACTTGACAATAATTAATAACTTAATGAAGTGATGGAATTCCCCTTCAAAATTCCTTGATGGAACAATCGTTAGTAAGATGGGAAACCCCTCAACTTCATCTACCTCCTTGTGGCGTTATCAATTGTGGAAACCGTATGATGTTTTTCCCTCTTGACAACTTACTAGCTTTTAGATTATAAATAATGCACATAATATAAATATTCTTTGTTGGTGTTCATTGTTAAAATATTCATTAGATCATATATCATGCACATAGTAGCCATCTTTTTTTAGTAACCAGTCATGAGTGATTCTCTTACCATCACATTGCTGAACAAAATCACATTATCAATAAATAGAAACAATTATGTAGCAACACACAATCCTCAATTGGATTCTACAACTATTTCTTAAAGGTGCCCCTTATTCTTTGTCCTTCTCAGGTTTAGGTTATTAGGTATGCATCAATACATTATCTTTTTGTCTAAGACCATTTTTTGGACCACTTTAATAGATTGCGTAATTGTTTAGGATATTTTGTTGCCTGATCATGGTAGATTTTTGTGCTTATTAGTGTGATTGAAAAAATAAATTGGATTTTAAGCATGAACGTCTTTGGATCTTATTGTCTTTCTATTAGAATTACAAATGATGAAATCTATGTGTTAATATTTCTCCTCTTCCTGCTTCTTAAAGGGTGCTAGCTCAATGGAAGAGCGCCTGCCTTACAAGCAAGAGGTTGGTGGTTCGATTCCTCCATTCCCTAATGAAATTGCAATGTATTTCTAAAGGTAAAAAATGTAGTAGTGCAAGATGTATGCAATATTAGATGCAACACTAAATGTAATACAAGATGTAAAATTAGATGTCACACCAAACATAAAAGTGGATGAAAAAGTGGACGTTATTTTAGATGCAAATGTGGACACAAAAATAGATGTCATACTAAATGAAAAATTGGATGCAAAAAGACACTCAACACTAGACATAGTTAATGACTCAAAACTAGATGCAATACTAGGTCCAAAACTAGACGCAACAGTAGATGCAAATGTGGACTCCTAACTAGATGTAAAATTGGACATTAAATTGAGCACAAAATATGGTGTATCAATGGACATAAAACCAGGTGTAACACCAAGGGAAAAACTAGAAGCAACACTTGGCGCAAACAAAAACTTAAAACGAGACACAATATTGGATGCAAGATGGGACAAAACATTTGATGTAAAAATAGGTGTAATATTGAATGCAAGATGGGATGCAACATTGGGCACAAAATAGATTCAATATTAGACACAAACATGGGCACAAAAATAGGAACAACACTAGGCACAACATTTGGTGCAACATTGGGCTCAAACATAGATGCAAAAAAAGACATCAACCAGGATGCAACACTAGGTGAAAACCTAGATGCAAATTACGACATAAAACGGGATGAAACATTAGGAACAAACATGGATACAAAAAAATACGTAAACAAGATGAAAAATTAGATGTAAAAGGGAATACAACATTATAAGTAAAATTGGATGCAAAACTAGATCCAAAACTAGACACAATATTGGGCCCAAAGTTGGATGCAAACCTAGATGCAGAATTGGACACATAATTTGATGCAAAACATGGCATAAAATTGGGTTCAAGAATACTTGAAAAACTAGGAGCAAAATAAGACCCAACATTGGATGCAAAACTGAGCGTCAAACTGGGTGCAAACAAGGATGTAACAAAGGAAACAAAAAAATATGCAAATTGGGCGCAAATAAGGGCGTAATAAAAGATGCGGAAAATTGGGCACAAAAATAGACGTAAAAATGGATGTTAAAGAGGACAAAAAAAGATGCAATAGACAACGCTTTACAAAATTGTACAATAGCACCAAGTTTAGCGTCAGATTGTTCACCACAATTGGGATAAATTACACTAAAATCTGGCACTAAATCTAGTTTTTGTTGTAGTGTGAAAAGGGTCCTTGTCTTGTGGCATACATAGGTTGAGGGGCGAAAGGTGAAGGGGAAGCAAGGCATCGCTTTAGAAAAGTGGAGGATGGGTGCTATGAAGTGGATTATGAATTTGATGGTGGGTGTAGAATTTGGGTCTAGTTAGGAAAGAGATTATTGGGGTGGGTTCATTGTTTCAATTATACCAACATAGATCCATCATAAACCCAGATCTATTAACCAGTGAGAGTGATCCAATTTCATTAGGTATAAAAAAAAAATTATCTTAATTTTTTTTCACATACAGAAAATGTTTACACATTAAGAAATTGGGTGCTTAATAGATCTGGGTTTAAGAGGGATCTATGTTGTTTTTAATATTTTTTTATGAGATCACATGATTTTTTAATTACTTTTTATTTTAAATAAGTTATGATACGACATGGGAATATTACTTTATGTAATGTGACAAATGTGACATCTCCCCCATACTGGGTTGTAAGAACCTCACTACTCTCGGTGCAACATCCTATCACTTCATGGTTCATGGTTCTTCGTAACATATTGGTGTTTATTTATTTTTAAATAACAAGAGTAGAAATCTATTATTTGTCAAGGTGTTACCAAGTATTGACCAATCAACTTGATTTCTTCATATTTTGATTGAAACACAAATAAATAATTATTCCCATTACTTTTTGGAGTTTTGGGTCACTAATCCATTTTTTTATAAACTTTGATGGAACTATATAGAGATAACGATTCCTGCATCTATTTTAAACCACCAATCCCATTTTCATTTATGAAGGTGTAGCTAACTACATACCAATATATCTCTTTTTTGTTTCATATAGTTTGATGGAATGGTAAAAGAGATAATGATTTCCACCACTCCTTTAGATCACTAATCTCATTCAAAAGTTGTTACCAAAATTCTACCATTCTACCTCTTTTCTTCATAGAATAACATAGAACCATAAAATAAATAATGATCCCCATCATTTTTTTGGATCACCAATCTCATTCAAGGTGGTGTTTCCAAGTTCCAACCAATATAACCCTTTTTTTTCATAGACACCGATGTAGACTCACATGGAACCATAAAAGAGATAAGGATTGTCATCACTGTTTTGGACCACCAATCTCATTCAAGCCTGGTGTTACCAATTACCTACACCCCATTTCTTCATAGATTCTCATGAAGCCATAAGAGAAATAATGATTCCCAATACTCTTTTGATCACCAATCCCATTTAAGGTGGTGTTTCCAAGTATCCACCAATCTACCCCATTTATTCATAAACTTTCATGGAACCATAAAAGAGATCATGATTCCCACCGGGTCATGGTAATAAGACGGAATGGATTGATTCAATAATGCAAAAGAAATTCCACAATGCACCTACCTATCCCAACCAATTGGATTTAGATTGTCATATTTTATTTCCAAGCTATTATCACCCATTTATTACTAGGGAAAATTGCCCTGGTTTTAAAATTAATGAGATAGTCTTGTGATGTAGCATATTATTTTAGAAAATTATTTAAAAATGAACGTACTTCTTGTTTTCTATTGAATTTTGTTGGCATATTGTTCTACAAAATGATTTAGTCATGTATAATATTTTTTTCTTTTTGTGTTGAGTTGATTGTTAAAGTAATGCACATATAAGGCATTAATTTATTTTTAATTTGTCAAAACATGTCTAATTTGAAAGTTATGATATTGATTAACCTTAAGCTTGAAATAAAAGAATCATCATTCACTTGGACAGATTTCCCAAATTTGTGATAGTCAGTGGTAAAACCATGAAACTTGGGATCAAGACTTTTGATTTCATGGTTCTAGCCCCACCCCTCACGATTCTAGGAAATCCATGCAAGCCAATAATGACATTTTTATTTGGGCAATAATATTTGTAGAATTAGATGTTTACCACACCTAAACCACCGATATATGATCAATGGTTGTTCACTATCAATCAAATAGGATAATTTTACATTCACCATTGTGACCAAACCCCAAATCAAGGAAGCAACCACTCAATGACCTATATGTGAGAGGTTTATTCAGATTTATTCAAATCTATGCTTAAATTATGGAAATTTGTAGGTTTGCAAATGAAAATAACCCAAATAAAAATATCCCAAAAATAATGCCATGTAGACACATTTAATAATAACATTGCACAGTTTTTTTCTAAGAGGAAAAATGTCAATCGGAGCTTCAAGGATTGGAGTGAAGTTAGGGTTTTTCACAAGATCATCCTTGTAGGGGAATCCATGCATTTCTTGGAAGAGAGTAATATCTCCACCCCTATGGCTTAATCCAAAGAATGCAATAAGGGGTTCCAACAAATTGATGAAATTCACAAGATGCAACGGGGATCTCAAATCTAGACCAAGGACACAATTTCAAAGGAAAAATAAAATATAAATCTTAAAAAGGTTGCATAGCAAAGGCCATAGAGAATTTGTGCTATGAGTTCACCTCTAGTGGAATTGAGAATTATAGTTAGTTGATGAAGGATAATGCACCAATAGGCAAGTTTGCAGGCATTTGGCTCTCAAGAAAGTCCCTGACATGGTGGGTCAACTCAAGATGGAAGTTAAAAGGAGAAGTGGACTTAAAGTAAGGTTCAAATGAATTATTCACTACAATATTTAGCAATGTGAAGAAAATGAGAGGCTCTTAGGAAATGGACCCTATTTCTTCAACTTATCTACTCTCCCTCTAAGAAAATACATAGAAATATCCATCACAGATAAGGAGCAAATCACCCAAGACACTATCTGCATACATATGTACTCACTCTAGAAGGACTAGGAAACACTCTTAGTGTCTTTGTCAAAACTTCATAAGTAAAAAAAATACGATAAGTACACCTCATATGCTTGAATTTGTGTAAATATGAATGCATCATGTGCTTTTTAGGAATAAATAAGAACAAGATTCCAATATGTGGAATAAATGCAAACCCTATACTACTAACATGTCCCATTCAAGAGCCACAAATTCCATTTACATGGACACCTTTTCTACAACTACCCACTCATTGTAGTAACCCGCAAAGATAAAGTAGTGTATGAGACATAAAGAGAGTTTCAATAAAGTTCAAAATAATATGAAGAATATCCAAAAAAAACATGTCCTTGAGACAACCAAAACTTCCAAACAGAATTAAAAGAACTTCAACATTCTTTCAAATTATAATGGGGAGAAACCTTTTATTGAGACATATCTAGCATCACAAGATCCAAAAAAACATACAAAGGAGGGTGGAATCATGACCTCACATCCTATAAGAAACAAATTGGTAGATCAAACAAATCCCATTGGCCTTGGAACATAAATAGACCCTAAGAGGCAAAATAAATAAGATCAAACAAGGAAGCTATTAGATTTTGTAAGTACATAAAAATTTCATACACTAGCTCACCAAATCACTATCTCAAGTATTATGTTTCAATGTATCCATTATATATCCACATAAAACATCTAACAACCTAGCATCTATGCATAATCAATTATTCCTGGATGAACTATAGAATAACAACTCTATCTTAAATAACATATAAATAACAATAATTTTTTGGTTTAATTATAATGCATATTGAATAAGGAATCTAAGAGCCCCCATATGCAATTCGAATATTATATATAAACTTGGAAAACTTATTACTACGTTTTTTTGTCATTATGTTGCTAATTTTATCTATTGTGGGACAATAGTAAAGATGAATGTCTTCATTATTAATCAATTTTCTGATGTAATGGTGATGAACTTCAATATGCTTAGTTCTGGCATGATATACTAGGTTCTTTACCATCTTTGACAACACTTTGATTGTTGCAACAAAAATGAAGAGAACACAAATATTAAATAGGGGTCGCATCCTATTGATATTCATTAATAACCAAAAACATCCATGCAAGTCTTGCAATACATAGGTCATTAGCTACTAATCTAACAATTGATACTAATCATTCATAGACAAAAACTAATCTAACCTCAAATTCGTCGAAGCCTTTACACACACACACACACACACATGCACACAATTGCATCCTTAGGTATAAAGATCATATATGTTGTTGGATTACAACTAGTGCAATCAATACTATAGTTAATTGGCTCTTGCATCTCCTATGTTTTTTAGTCTTTCTACACTCTATTCCTCAAAACCTTGGATCTTGGCATCTACTTCCTAAAAACTCTAACCATATTTGATTTTGTGAATGACCCCGTTTATAGGTTGTGCAACTTGAATTTTTATTATATTCTAAGTTGTAACACCATGTCTTCTATTAAATTAAGGGGGTCAACAATGCCATTGTTTCCACTTGTATATATAAAGGATTCAAAGGAGGGGAAATCCTTTCAATTCATAGATATGGGTGAAGGGGGCATAACTCTACTTCATTCTTGGTAGTGGAAGCCATTGTAGATGTTGTCAAAGGGATGAGGCCACCAATAGTGGCTTATCCTCAACATAGTATATTGTAAAGAAAGGACAAGAACATATTATATGTAGGGTAAAGAAAACACTCATGGTCTTAAACAAGCTCCAATATCATGGTATGTCAAAATCAATAACTTCTTCATGCACCATGGATTTGTTAAAATTCAAAGATATCCAAATTTGTACATTAAGAAAGATAAGCAACAAAATATTGCATTGATTTCCTTGCATGTGGATGATTTGATCTTAATAGCTAGTGTTAGAGGTTTGGTTGAAGAAGTCAAACTTCATCTATCTCAAGAATTTGATATGAGATATCTTGGTCAAATGGATTATTGTTTGGGAATCAAAATAGAGAGAGAGAATGGAAACACTGTGATAACTCAAAGAAAGTATGCATAGAAAATTATTAGAAAATCCAACATGTATAAATGAAACCTAGTGTCTACTCTATTGAAACAAAATGTAAAACTCTAGATAGATGATGATACAAAATACATTAATGTATGGTTGGTGGGGAATTTGAACTGCTTAAACATAAGTTCAAACATTGCATATTAGCTGAGTACATTAGCCAATTAAAGTCTAAGACACATGATAGTCACAAAAATGTTGCCAAGCAAGTACTTTGATACCTAAAGGAAACTCTTGATTATGGTATAGAATATATTAATCATTTCAATGTTAAGTTGATACATTATTAAAGAGTTTGACTGCAAATGTAAAAGGTTGTTGAGTGGAAAAAGATAAAAGTGACCCTTCTAATAAATAGTTGTATTAATAAATCATATTATGTTATGGTTTGAATGACACCTCTTTGTCTGAAAAAGGATGGAACCATGTGCCAACTCTATCTTAAATAACATATACATAACAATAATTCTTTGGTGTAATTATTATGTATATTGAATAAGGAATCTAAGAATCCCCATATGCAATTCCAATATTATATATAAACTTGACTAACTTATTACTAAGTGTTTTTGTCATTATGTTACTAGTTTTTTGTGCTGTGGGACAATAGTAACGACAATTTTCTTCATTATTAATCAATTTTTTTATGTAATGGTGATGAACTTAAATATGCTTAGTTCTAGCATGATATACTAGGTTCTTCACAATCTTTGACAACACTTTGATTGTTGCAACAGGAATGAAGACAACAAAAATATTAAATAGGGGTCACATTCCATTGATATTCATTAATAACCAAAAATATCCATGCAAGTCTTGCAAGACATAGGCCATTAGCTCCTAATCTAACAATTGATATAATCATTCATAGACCAAAACTAATCCAACCTCAAATTGGTCAAAGCCTTTACACACACACACACACACTCTCTCTCTCTCTCACACACACACACAATTGCATCCTTAGGTATAAAGATCCTATATGCTGTCGGATTACAACTAGTGCAATTAATACTATAGTCAATTGGCTCTTGCATCTCCTATGGTTTTTAGTCTTTCTACACTCTATTCCTCAAAACCTTGGATCTTGGCATCTACTTCTTAAAAACTCTAACCATACTTAATTTTTCTAATGAACCCTTTTATAGGTTGTGCAACTTGAATTTTTATTATCTTCTAAGTCGGAACACCATGTCTTGTATTAAATTAAAGGGGGAAACAATGCCATTGTTTCCACTTGTATATCGAAAGGATTCAAAGGAGGGGAAATCCTTTCAATTCATAGATATGGGCGAAGGGGTCATCACTCTAATTCATTCTTGGTAGTGGAAGCCATTGTAGATGTTGTTAGAGGGATGAGGGCACCAATAGTGGCCTACCCTCAACATATTATGTTGTAAGAAAAGGACAATAACATATTATATGTAGGGTAAAGAAAACACTTATGGTATTAAACAAGCTCCAACATCATGGTATGTCAAAATTGATAATTTCTTCATGCACCATGGATTTGTTAAAATTCAAATATAGCCAAATTTGTACATCATGAAAGATGAGCAACAAAGTATTGCATTATTTTCCTTGCATGTGGATAATTTTATCATAATAGGTAGCGTTAGAGGTTTGATTAAAGAAGTCAAACTTCATCTATCTCAAGAATTTGATATGAGAAATCCTTTCAATTCATAGATATGGGCAAAGGGGTCATCACTCTAATTCATTCTTGGTAGTGGAAGCCATTGTAGATGTTGTTAGAGGGATGAGGCCACCATTAGAGGGATGAGGTCACCAATAGTGGCCTACCCTCAACATATTATTTTGTAAGAAAAGGACAATAACATATTATATGTGGGGTAAAGAAAACACTTATGGTCTTAAACAAGCTCCAAGATCATGGTATGTCAAAATTGATAATTTCTTCATGCACTATGGATTTGTTAAAATTCAAAGATAGCCAAATTTGTACATCATGAAAGATGAGCAACAAAGTACTGCATTATTTTCCTTGCATGTTGATGATTTGATCATAATAGGTAGCGTTAGAGGTTTGATTAAAGAAGTCAAACTTCATCTATCTCAAGAATTTGATATGAGATATCTTGGTCAAATGAATTATTGTTTGGGCATCAAAATAGAGAGAGAGAATGGAAACATTATGATAACTCAAAGAAAGTATGCATATAAAATTATTAGAAAGTCCAACATGTATGAATGTAAACTAGTGTATACTCTATTGAAACAAAATGTAAAACTCTACATAGATGATGGTACAAAAGACATTGATTTATGGTCGGTGGCCCAAATTTGAACTGCTTAAACATAAGTTCAAATATTGCATATTAGGTGAGTAATTCACACAAAATTTGTCAAGCAAGTACTTTGATACCTAAAGAGAACTCTTGATTATGGTTTTGAATATATTAGTCATTTAAATGTTAAGTTAATAAGTTATTTAAAAATCTGACTGCAAAGATAAAATGTTGCTAAGTGGAAGAAGATAAAAGTGACCCCTCTAATAAATAGTTGTATTAATACAACATAATATATTATGGTTTGAATGACAACACTTTGTCTAAAAGAAGATGGAACTCTATGCCAATTATTAATGCATCAATCCATACCTCACCTGGTAGCCTCTATGGAACAAATTTCCAAAGATTCCTTCACATGAGTAGGATAATCTTTATTCAAAATGGTGTGGACTTTATTTTTTCCTATAGAATATAGAATTTAGATTATGAGGAAAGTAAAATTTTCAAAATTGTTTTGAATAAACTATACAGTACTAGTACTCCCATTCACACATGCAAAACCAATCGAATTGCAAAAAAATACGATCAACAAATAATTCAAGAACATACACTAAATTGTTTCATAAGTTAAATGGATTTAACATGATGCATGATCAAAAAAGTCATTTCGTACAACTCTTCTTTAACTTATTGGACGAAATTTAACTACCCTACTAGGCAGGATTTAATGTGACTGAGGCTGGGCAATAGGCTGTTGAATTTCAAGCAACTTAAAAACCTACTCAACAAACTAGTTATTGATCACCTACTTATTGTATGGTTGAGAAGAAATCAAGTCAAAAATTGCTAATTAGTACAAAGCCATTGAACCGGACCAACCAGAAACTAGAGCGGTATGCATTATATGTACAGAAATTAACCAGCCGAGATCATTCAATACGAGGGTATGAACACGATACCAAGGCAAACCCATGCAAACACCCCTCTATCGGAAAAAGTAAACACTATGTAACTTTCTCACATTAGATTGGAAGAGATCATGCTATCGAGTTAAACCCGAATCATCTGAAAGATGAACATCAACTTGGACATTGATCACAAATAATGTAGAAATTTTCGACAACCAATTTCCAAATCTTTTTCTTAAAAGTAACCTAAATCTACAACGAAATGCACCGGATGTAACATGAGGGTGGTGTACTTCAGTTGGCCCAGCGGACCCCTCAACTAGACGTCGTTCACCCATGCTATAAGCTATGGTGAATGCAATGACAATACGCTGCTTTCGATGGTAAGAGATGCAATGGCCGTATGTTATCACTATTTAAATGAAATCACACTTTCTAAGGGATGAGGTTTATAATGCTGAGTTTAATATCATAGAAATAGGAATGAGGTTTATAATGCTGAGTTTTCTAAGTTTATAATAGAAAGTATTGTAATGTTTAATAACATCATTTTAATATATATATTTTAAGCTATAAGTAAATTTAGGAATAATGAATATGATTTTAATATATATACTTTATATCATAAGTAAATTTATGAATAATGTATATCATAAGTAAATTTATGAATAATGAATTTAATATGTATAGCTTATTTTTATATTATTGTTTTTTTAAATTTATTAATTTTTAATATTTATTTTATTAAGTGGAATTTTCATTATTTTTAATTTTTTTTAATTCATAAATTATATGATTATTCATCTACTTTATTTGTTATATCAATTTTTCTTATTATTAACTTTTTTAATTAATAATTATATACTTACAATAAAATAATCTTATTTTCAAAAACTCATTAAAAATGGTTAACATTTTAAGTAAATTAATATTATTATGGATTTATTTATCATTACTTTAGCTTAGCTTATCCTCTAAATGGTTTAGCTGCTAGGAAGTAAGAAATTTCCCTTACTTCATACCCCTCACGATCTCAACCATGAGGCATGTCTCCTCTAATGATAGAAACACTCAAAGTAATAATAAAACAAATCTACCCCTACTCCTAGATAGTTGGGTTTGCCAAACTATTTGATTTTCTTATCCTACATATTCTTAAGGAGACTTTGTGTCTTTTCCAAACTTAGGTATAAAAGACAAAACACCTCCACTCATTCATATAACAAATCCAAAGCCTCTTAATTATATCACGCTCCCATTTTTGGTCACTTGGCAAGGCATTGCCATGTCTCCAACACATGCACAAACTAAGACAACACATCAAGTAGCACTATGTGATTGCACAAAATAAACCAAATCATAATGTTGAACTCCACAAGTTTACCCTCAACACCCTAAAAAACCATTCTTCTTCCATAACATACACACTAAAAGTCCAATTTATTGTTATTATGATCAAATAGCATATTCATAAAAGCAATATGAGATTCTTGAAGAAGTAAAATTCTATTCAAATTACATGGATTAGAAAGATTTTACCACCCTAATAACAATATCTTATGCACATATAACAGAATTGATCTTAGTTTAACCAACATCTACAATAAAACATGAGGAATCCACTTCATATGACTTTGATAGTTAGCAACTTACAATCCATGCTAAAGGAAATTTCCTTTAATGAATAACTTTCTAGATAACAAGAAGCTCAGAAAATAAAAGATTCAACCAACACCGCTTCACATAATAAATAAGTCAAAGTTTGTCTTATAACCAACATCCTTACAAAAAAAAAACTTAAAGTTACAACCTATCTTTTAGCATATTGGTTAGTACACCATTCCATTCTCTCAATCTAGATTTTATCCTCATACATTGGAAATATTAATGGCAAATCAAATATCCATCAACTAATTGAAGTTATGAATCAATAAGTATTTAAACTAGTTACTATTCGAATTAACTAGGAAATATCCCTAACTTGAAGATGTTAAATCTTGTAATAGAGATATCAATCCAACATTCCTCTTGCTTTGCCAATTGAATAATGACCAACTAGTTTCCACCATACCATACCCATGGAAAACTTCTTTCTCGGGACCCCTACTATGTGGGATCACAATCTAGGGTAGTAAATGTTTTTTAGTAGATATTTATGTTTTAATGATTGTTTTGCCATCATTATACTATTACAAAAGCTAAAAACCCACATAATACATGATAGAGGTACACACAATAATACAACATGATATTATGAATAATTGGTGCAATTATTACATAAGAGATCACCTCATTATATAAAGAAAATGTAGAATTGGGTTTGGTTTAAAGATATATTACATTAGGTATATAACAAATTGAGATAAGCTATATATGAACTATAAAAATAATTTTACTATCTTGCATTCATCTATAATGATGCAAATATAAATAGCTATACTATTTTTAACAATATCATTAGAAAATAACCAAAGTAGACAACATCAAACATTAGGAGGCTCATTATGACATGTTGGTGGAACCAAGAATATTTTGTGAAGGAAACATCAACAATATTTAAGGAGTCTTGAACAAAGTTGGTGTAACCATCAGAGGTCTTTACGAAATCATAAACAATGCTAGTGGAGCCATGAGCATTATGTGATGGAATTGTGAGAAATGTTCATGGAACCATGATCAACGCTCATGGAACCATGAACAACACTCATGGAACCTTGAGCAATGCATATGGAACCAAGAGCATTTAAGGAACCATGAACAATGTTCATGGAACTTTAAACAATTAATGGTTTCCAGCCATGAACAATGTTAATAGAACTATGAATAAATGTTTGTGGAACCATGAGTAATGTTTACAAACAATGGCTAATGTCGATGGAACTATGAACAAAGATGATGAAATCATGAACCATCAATTTTATCCATGGTTCCACCACCAAATGTTTTAGAATTCTAGGTGTCCTATTTTTCTTGGCACACACCGCCAAGTAATCAAAAGTCTAAAAAAGGCTAACCCGCACTACAAAACTTCCATGGAATTTCCTCAAAATGAGATGAGACTAATGAATTGAAAAACAAGTAAATGATGTGGTGAATTTGGTGCAGTGTGAGTATATAAATGACACTTATCTATTCACTCGGTAGATGACAAATCCTAGAATAGTGTCTAGGAACCAACTTCTGTAAAAAAATGTCTCTGACGTAAATACAAATATATAACATGTGTAACATGGGTTGATATGTAGTTTTAATAATAAGATGAAATGTGTATTTTGTGACAATAACTAATTTTGATTAAAAGAGTAATATATTTCACACATTAGTTGTGTGAAACTTTAATCAATTTGAAAAAAGGTTAACATGTACATATTCTTTGATGTTGATGAGTACTTGTAGTAAACTGAAATAGAAAATAAATTAATGTCTATACATTTATCTACTTTTTCCATTGATAAAGAGAGGTGGACAATGGCATTTGGATAGAGGATAAATTATTAAGCAAAGGAGTGGTTCAATGCTTTAGGATGTATTGACATTCATGAATATCTACCTTCTTAAAATATTGCTTCACTAAATGGTACTTATGCTATCCTATCAAATCATGGAGATAACTTTTTCATGAACGACATTTCTTACCATGATAATGAGTTTGGGAGTGCATGAAAATGAGTTATATTGAGAGAGGTTAAGCATAATGAATGTGAATTTTGTGAGAGGTTGGATATTTCGGTTAGCTGGTGGATTTTGTGGTTATGGAAAGCTCCTTGTCTTCTTAAGGTTAAAATTTTTGTGTGGCTCTGTATGCATTATCGCATGCTTACTTGGGACCATTTGCAGCAGAAAGGTTTTGTTGGTCTAAATAGATGTCCTTTGTGCAAGGTGGACGCTGAAAGTGTGAATCATCTATTCGAAAATTGTTTCTTCTTCAGACACATTTTATTGGAGTTAGGTAGATACTTTCAGATCAGGCTCAAGTGGGATAGTAAGTTGTTGTCAGTTAACCTTTTTCACTAGTACTCTACAGAGAAGCAACTTCGCTACATACCTTTCTTTATGCTATGGGAATGCTGGAAGATATGCAACAGAATTATGCTTGATGATTGTAAGTATTCCTTTATCGTGGTGTCTAAAATAGTTAGATCCTTTTTGGCTTAGATCAAGCCCAAAAATCCGAAGAATATCTGTGTAATTCAACAGTGAACCTTTCCGTCAGATTGTCCAACTGGTTTTTCGATGGTGCTGCGCAGAATGGTGTTTGTGGTGCGGGTTTTGTTCTAAAACTCAATTCATAGGTGGTTATTAAGGGATGGATGAAGGATGGATGTGGTACAAATTCCAGAGTAGAGATTTTGGCACTCTGGGCTATTCTCTATCTATCCAGGGATTTTGGTGTGGAGAATATATTCATTGATGGAGATTCGTAGGTCATTGCAGCTGGGAATATGGTTTTTTTGAATTCCAATCGCTCCTCTTGGAACATTGGAAGTCTAAAGTATGCAAGTTGATCTCTGCTTTCATGAGTATCACTTTCAACCATATATACTGTGAACTTAACATTGAAGTTGACCATTTATCTGAGATTGGGATTGGTGAGATGGATGGGCATATTATCTATGAGATCTAGCATAGCTCTTCTCTATCTTTAAGTGCTTCCATGTCTATTGACTAAGAGATTGTTTCTTAGTCTCTTAGTTGTTTTGGAGTTGGTCTATTTTGCTTCGTGTTATGCCTAACACTCTACTTGCAACAGTTCTATACATGTTCTTTTTTACCTTGTTTCTACTCTAGTATGATCTTACTTAGTAGCTTTGGAGACTTCTGCATTATGTTTATGATGAAATTTTTCGTATAAGTTATTATGTAAAGATCGGTTTCACCCTTTTAATATAAAGGTTAAACCCTTTTTCGCTCTGAAAAAAATGAATGTGAAATCATAAAGGTCACATGTTTTCATTGTCTAGATTGTTCATGGTATAGGGATTTTACAATTTAGGGGGTTGATTCTCTAGCAGTGTCGTTGCATTGCTCAAAGGAGCTCATCTCGGCTGGAGCCCTGCAACCATAAAATCGATGCTCATGACAAGTGCTTACATTCATGATAATAAGATCCAGCTGATGGTTGATGAAGCCATAAGAAATGGATATATAATGTT
Source organism: Pseudotsuga menziesii (assembly GCA_001517045.1). Lineage (NCBI taxonomy): Eukaryota > Viridiplantae > Streptophyta > Pinopsida > Pinales > Pinaceae > Pseudotsuga > Pseudotsuga menziesii. The sequence continues at coordinate 858,318 of LPNX010231735.1, read as the reverse complement.
GGTTAAGGGAATAATAAAGTTGAGATGTGTTCTAGGTGAATAATAAAGAGATATTATATTTGACTTTGGAGAAAATAAGAACTAATCTTAATATTAAAATCTTTGATTCTTATGAACATCAAAACTTAAGTCTATAAGGTTATCAATGTTTTATTATTAAAATTTAATTTTCTCATGATTAAAATCTTTAATCCTTATATATAAACTCAAAGCTCAAGTGTATAAGGCTATGAAATGCTTTACTATTAAATTTAAGTGTATAAGGCCGTCACTCCTTTATTAGTCCCTCTAGAAGGGAAGGGTACTATTGTTTTCGATAATAGTTGACCAGGTATTAGTTGTCTTGACTCGAAAACAATGCAACATTTTAACCAAAGTTTCAAATATTTTTTTATTTGTTAATATCAATATTAAGTTTTTGTGCAGGCTAATTGGGTTATAATTCGAAGTGTCATTACCACAGCTACAACGTAGGTATTAGGAATATCTCCTTAGGTATTGGGAATAGCTCCTAAGTATGACAATGCTTTGATAGGTGCCAAAAATATTTATAGCTATCAATTACACAGAACAACAAATTTAATAATATTAAATTGTTAAAATAACTGACGCCCATATCAATCAATCCATGCTAACATATAAAATTATCATTGAGATTTATATATAACTGAAATTAATGCTTTAATACTTACAGCCAAAATATTTATTTAATGCTTATAGAGAAGTGTTGGGTGGGAATGGGTATCAATTACACCGAACATCAAAGTTAATAATATTAATTGTTAAAACAAGTGAAATTAGCAGCAAAGCTGCTTAGTACCTGCCTCTTAGGAAAATTTTGAGA
>LPNX010231735.1:787424-857257 GCA_001517045.1 Pseudotsuga menziesii | reverse complement strand
ACAAAACATGGAAGACAATGATTTTCATGATGTAAACTTGTAGAGAAATAAACACAATTGTATTTATATTAGAGGTATTAATATGGTTGTCTTGTAAGAGTTGTTTAACTTGGTAGTATCATAATAATATTATTTTAAAGTTTTTTTTTTATGACTTTTCAATATTTTTGTCATACTTTATAGACCATTTTTAACTTGTTGGTGGCTTTGTGGTATCAATGTTATCATTTATTCTTTTTATCTTCGCAATATTAAAGTTATATCATACAAGCTCTCTTTAATTCTTGGTGGCATCAATACTCTTTAGCTTGCTGGCGTCAATACTCTTTAGCTTGACGATATAGGTGTTTGTTGCCTAGTTGGATATGATCTATGACATGGTGGTATTGATGTTTGCAATTTAAACTCACTCTAGCTTGATGATAATTGTTGGTATTGGAGTCATACCTTTATACTTTATTCTATCTTAATTATGTTAGTCTCATTGTCTTACAAACTTGAGTTCTATTTAACTTTGATGATATCAAAGGTTTGCCTTGGTTCTCTAACTTGGTGATATTAGTTTACATACCATATAGAGTATTCATTTTCATATTATATAGACCTTCTCTAATTATGTTGGTAATCTTATACCTTGTGAAGCCTCTTCTATTTGGATGCATATTTTATATTTATATGAAAGAGTGTTTTTATATCATTGACGCGATTTCAATGAAGTTTGGTTTCCACAAAGTTATATAATCACACCTATGATCAACAATGGGTGAGCATATTAACAACACAAAGGTAAACAAAATTAAGCAAAATTAAAGTAGAAGTATAAAAATAGAATTAGTGAATAAGTAAATTTTATAATTATACACATAATTTTAAAATATATATTTATAAACAAATGGTATGATAAACCAATTTTTTTAAAATTATATAAAAAAATTTAAAATAAACATTTATAAACAAATTTTCATGGTAAGCCAATTTTCTTTTTTCGAATTATATAAATAATTTCAAAATAAAAATTTATAATTTCAAAATTCCTTTATAAACTCAAAACAAAATTATATAAATAATTTTAAAATAAACATTTATGGACAAATTTCCATTACAAACCAAAAAAATCATATAAAAGAAATTATAATAACAATAACAATGAAATATTTCTCTACGCATGAAAATAATAGGACTCCGATAAAGGATATTTATATCGTAAAAATTGCCTCAAACTTGCAAATTTTAGATTTAATTTGAATTACAAAAATTGTGTTTAAACTAGATTTCATATATATATATATACACTTTGTATTTTTTCGTTGCCATGTATGTAATTTAAGATTTAACATAAAATTTACACAACTCATTTATAATTCTAATTATATTTGGTTGATTTAATTTAATAAGAAAAAAAAAGACATTTAAATGGAATTAACATAAAATTTACACAACTCATTTATAATTCAAATTATATTTGGTTGATTTAATTTCATAAGAAAAGACATTAAATGCAATTTAAAAAGATAACATCCAAACTTTCAAACATTTTATTTCTTAATTAGATTCTTTTTATAACAATATCAGCACTCTTCAATATTTGTCGCAACTCTTTCATATTTGTAGCAGATGCCATCAAAGTCGGGTGATTAAGCTCGATTAATCTGTGAATAATTTTTACCTACATGACGTTAAAATCATTCTCGATACGAACAGAGGGAACGTGGCCCGTGGGCATCTGAATCTGAGGTTGCCTCATGTCATGGCAGGCTTCTCTGGATCGGCTCAAGATCAAAGAAACACGTGTCTGGATCATTAGTTTTTTTAAATACACGGGAGAGAAATATAATTATGAATATACCTCTTCCGGCGCCCGGAATGCCGGTGATTTCGCCGAGAAAGAATTACAGACTGTTGCGCACTGCCGCAAAGCCCTAAACCCCACCACCTGTAACTCGATTCGAAATCCAAACACCATCTTCTCATGTTGTTCAACGGGAACTCCACAGTAAGTTGTAATTTATTATTACTAGCTTACGTTCTCAATCTTTACTTTACATTAATAGCAGAGCAGAGCAGAAGAGCAGAACAAAAGTGCATTAATGGCTTCTCTTCCTTGGAGACTCGGCCACTATTATAGTTCTGTGGAAGAGAGGATTACAGAGCGAGTGCTGCGGATCATAAATGCGGCCACCCGGGTGGAGCTGGCGAGTGCGCCCCCGACGCGCGGGTGGCCTGCAGTTGACACTCCGACGCCAATGATCGTTGCGCTGGCGGCGTATTTGTGCGCAGTGTGCCTGGGATCGCTGTGGATTCGGGTGGCGGCGCTGAAGCCCAACAAGAGCAGAGAGCCTTTGCCCCTGCGGCTGCTCGTAGTGGCGCACAACATGTTCTGCCTGCTGCTTAGTGTTTACATGTGCTCTGGCATTGCTCTGCAGTCTCTTCGTCTACGATAACTTGGAATAAAAAACCAATAAAAAGCTCTGGAGCAATTTTCAGACTGTTTTACCAATATCATGAACGAAAAATTATAAAAAAGAGGAAATGACGTCATGTGGACACATGTCAACTCAAATCCAGATACCAAATCTCAATGTTGACATCATCTTCTATCCACCAATCAGCTGTTGACAAAATAGTTTTTTTAACAAAATTTAAAAAAATATTTTACAATCCCTAAGTTATACTTTACAAAACTGGTTTTAATTTTTTAAAACTGCATCAAAATAGGCCAAAGTCAACCAAAGTCAAAATCAATCGATTACAATATACCTGCTGAGGCAGGTATAATAACTGACATCCATATCAATCAATCCACGCTAACCTATAAAATTATCATTAATATTTTTATATAAATGAAGTTATTAGTTTGCATTGGATTTTATGGAATGTTTACAAATTTGTCAATGCTATTTTTTCCATTCGTACCACCTTCACGATCCCTCCCACCTCCACAAATAAAATATTGTGGTTGTTGTTCTAATATTTTCTTCTTCATTCCCACTGCGAAGCTTGAAGAAAATTTATATCTATGCGGTCAGTAATTTTTTCAACCCTTTGGATTTTTTTTTAATTTTGAGATAGCATAGTACAATTTTATTTTCTTAATCTGAAAAACATGAAAACATTCATGCTTATTCAATCTCATTATTAGAATCAATGCATAATAATTAATATAATATACCTGGTCGCTGCAAAAAATTATAACATCTTCCACTTAACTAGATAATCGTTGACCTCATAGTCGTTCTCAGTTGTACTGTCTGCAAAGACCCTCTCAACCTGTTCATAGTTACCACATAGATTTTTTTATTAATTCAAATAATAGAACTAGAGTTGAAACTAAAATTACATTTCCTTTTAAAAGTAAGCTAGATTATACAAATCAATCCAAAGTCTAGCAAACATTTTTCTGACTTTACTTTGGCTCTAGTATTCCATTTTGCTTTGATTAAAAAAGTCAATTTTTACCATGTGTTGCTGAATTTGTTTTAATGAAATTCTAGATGCAAGCACATAGTAATAATGGAAATCTTTCCAATGAATAATTGTTAAATTGTGAATGCTTTAGATTTTGCTTTGGTCAATAATATTTTCCTTGAGAACTGTGGATGCAGGTGAATTTGGTCAAATACTCTTTTCTGTGTCTATTAGTATTGATGGTGAAAACTATTGAATAATCCTTCGGCATTACGTTGTAAATACTATTTGAGTTATTAGTTAGTAAAATCTAGTTAATAATCTCGTTATCCAACTGTAGATAATGGTTTTGATCTCCTTTATATGTAACACTCATATACATAATAAGATATTGATTTGCTGAGGTTCTTCACGGCCTGTGTCAGTGGTATCAGAGCAAAGGCAGCGAAACATTGGTGACAAAGACTTGGTGAGAAAGAAGGAGCCCGTGAAGGAAGAGCCAGCAAAGGAGCTATCACCAAGAAAGGAGAGCAGCTTAGTAAAGATTGTGGAAGAAAGAAAAAGACTGCACATTAAGGGGAGACTGCACGTAAATTGTTCCAGTAATTGTTTTGAAGAATTATTTTTCTTTTTTAAAAGGAAAAAAAAAGGAAAAAAGAAGAGAGCCACCATTTATATTTTCGTGCAATGGCTTCTTTAAATTAATTATCAAATCTTTGGGGAGTTCTTTTCAGATATAAAAATTTTTAAACAGCCATTTATATTTGAGTGCAAGGTTTTTTTTAATTGAAATATTAAACCTTTCAGGAAATCTTTTTAGAAGATAAAAAGATTTTAAAGAACATTGGCTAAGAGGAAAAGAATATATCACACTATATTTTGTACAAAATTTACTACACAGTAAATTTCAATTGTTGGAGTTATTTTTTCTGGAAAAGAAAATTATCAAGAATGGTTTCGAAAAGTTAAAAATACTCTTATTTTTAATGATATGTGGGATGGAATTTGTGAAAATGAGAATTTAGAAGATAAGAAAGATGGAGAAGCAATAGATGAAGTGGATAAAAGTGCACCAGTACCACCTACTAATGTGTACTAATGCCAAATATTTAGCATTATGGAAAAGCAAGGACAAGAAGGCTTATGCCTTAATTATTGCCTCTGTAAGTGAAGAAGTAAGTAGACACTTAGTTTCTAGCAAAAGTGCTTGGGAAGCATTAAATAAACTAAAAGATTTGTATGATTCACATTCTGAGCTTGAAATCATACAATTGTTAATGAAGTTATTTAACTTAGAGTTAAAAAATAATGATCCAATGAAACTTGCTTCTAAAATTAGAGCCATTTTCCATGATATTGATGCAACTGGTATAAAAGTTGACATTCAACTTACTGCATTTATTAAAGCTCTTTATCCTACCTATACTCATTATTTAGAATCACTTCAAGCTAGTGACCAAATGAAAGCTAAGACCTTTGAAACACTTGTTGAGAAAATTGCAGAAAGAGAGAAAGCATTTGGGAAGGAGTCTAAACCCAATCAAGAAACTTTGTGTCTTGCACAGAAAGGACACAAATCAAAAGAAGAATTTGCAAAGGATGAGAATAGAAGCAGAGGTCGAGGTAGAGGACAAAGAGGACAGTACAGGGGAAGGGGGGGAGATTTAATCAAGGAGAGAAACAATGTTATAGATGTGGAAAAACTAGTCATACTGCCAGTTATTGTAGAACTTCTTGGGATAAAATTGTTAACAAGAAAGAGCAAGTACAAGATAAAGGAAATGATAAAGGTAACCCTCCTGAATCTGCACATTTTGTTGTTGCACATTGTAATCTAGGAATTGAAGAAGCTTTCAGTACTTCGTTTTCATGGAATGACATTTGGTTATTGGATATTGGAGCCACATGTCATATGACATTTAGAAAAGACTTCCTTGAAACTTTTAGTGATCAAATTGATGGGGTAGTATATTTGGCAGATAAGTCTCTGTTAAAACCTTTAGGAATTGGTTCTGTTAGATTGAAAATATTAGGACTTGCTGATTATATACTTTCTGATGTTCTTTATGTTCCAGAATTGAAGCGAAATCTAATATCTCTTGTCTAAATTAGACAACAAAATCACTCAGTACACATGTTTGATGGTATCATTGAGATTAGAAGAACTTATGATAATGTGATTGTAATGAATGGAGTAGAAGATAACAAACTTTTAAAGTTGAATGGTACATCGGCCAATTCACAGAATTCTGCAAATTTAGTTCAGCATAATAGTAATTTATCTTCCAGCTTATTGTGGCATGCTAGATTTGGTCATATTAATTATGACAGTCTCAGGATTATGAAACATAAAGGAGTTCAAGGGCTTCCTACTATTCCAAGACAACTTTCCCCATGTGCTGCCTGTATCTTAGGCAAGCACATTAAACAACCTTTTAATGATTCCATGTTTTGAGCTTCAAGAAAGATTGGTCTTGTTCACTCAGATTTATGTGGGCCCATGCCCATTCCATCAGCAAATGGTAACAAATATATCATGACTTTCATTGATGACTTTACGAGGATGTGTTGGGTTTATTTATTAAAAGCAAAATCTCAAGCTTTTGATACATTCCGAAATTTTCATTTATGGATTAAAAATGAAGCTCAATTCAATATTGGAACCCTTCAATCTGATAACGGTGCTGAATATACATCTCAAGATTTTGAAAATATTTGCAAGAGAATGGTATTAAACATCAAACAATTGTTCCTTATAATCCACAACAAAATGGTGTGGCATAACGTGTGAATAGGACACTCTTGAATATGGTAATATCAATGATGTTTTTAAAAAATGTCAAGTTAATGTTTTGGGAAGAGGCAGTTCTTTGTGTTGTCTACATTAAGAATAGATGTCCTTCTGCTGCACTATTGTTGTAACCTCACAGATCACATAAGGTTACCAATAATACACACTAAAACATATATATATATATATATATATATATAATAGAGACAAGAGATAAGAACAAATAGGTGAATAAACAGATTATATTATACAAAATGAGTCCATACAACACAGAGAATTGAATTGAGTTCTCATCTGGCTCAACAGCCTAATATATATTATTACAGAACAATTACAAAATAGCTACCTGTCGGATCGATGAACCAACACAACCTTTAGGTGGTCGACTTAATCTCTAACTTTAGTCGGTCGACCGACTTAGTCGGCTGATCGACTAAGTTGGCCCATCGACTTAGTTGGCTTGTTGACTAAGTCGGTTATCCTTCAAGTCGACTTTATCGACTTGCTCCTTCTACATCTCCCCCACGAACAAAACGCTTCTTCGTCCCGAAGAAACAGGGAGGTACAAAAATTCTTGGTGGTCTCAATAGTTATTGTGGTGGGCTGTGAAGTCTGATAGTCGGTCTTTTCTGTACACAGACTTCTACAATGGATGGTGCTGTTATTGCGAGGTGATGTTGGAAATCTGTCCAACTCTGCAAAATTTTCTGGATGTCGATGGTGAGTGTGGTCAAGCCTGATAAGATCGACATCTTTTCTGAAATGGAGACTTTAGCTATCCTCTCCATTTCGGGACCCATAAACTGGTCCTTCTCCTCTGCAGTCTCGATAAGTCGTTTCATCTGCAGGCAGATGATGCTGACTTTTTCTAAGTTAGGGAGAGATTGTTGCATCCACTGATGTGCTTCCCTTTCCAGTTTCTGCAGTTTGGTGGTTTCAATCACTATTTGTTCTTCTATTGTCGTTCTGAGTGCTTCTTGAGTGGTTTTTCTGCTCTCTAATGCCTGTATCCCTTGTCGAGTCTGTCAAGTCTGCTGATAAACTTGCCCGTAGTGATTAGGCTAGTCTCTTAGTACTTCTTCGGTTATGACAGAATCCTCCATATGATCCTGAAGTAATTTGTATGCTTCAGAAAATGCAGTGTGGTATGCCATTAGGAGTCCGGCAGTTTCCTCTTTTTGTTCCTCCTTGGTTTCCTGAATGTGCGCTTGGAGGATCGACACCATGCTCTCAAAGAGCTGATACGCTCTTTCAAGTGGTTTGTCTGTGTCGATCTCTATGGGGCCCGGCATGACAGACTGGGCCAAATTCCTGTATTTCTCGAGAAACTCGACCTGTTCTGCATTTTTGTCCTGGAGTTCTTTATTTCTTCGTGCACTCCTTGTCTTTGCTTCACTTGCTAGGATTTTGAGGAGTTGTCCTAGATCTGTGTCAGTCAAGGAGCTTGCATCCTTCATTCTGATTTGGAATTTTGAAGTCTTTCTATGATGCTCCTTCTATTTCTCCTTGCTCCTCTTATGCTTTTCTTTATCTGCTTCCTGTGTACCTGCAGCAGTCGAGGTGGGATCTTTAGTTTGTGGGTTAGAGGCCGATGGTTTGTCTAGTTGGGGAGGTGGGATGACTATCTCCTCTAGTTGTATGGATGCAGTCGGTTGTGGGGGGGGGTTTCTGAGTCAAGGGGTGGTGGTGGTGGAGTTGGAAAATGGTCGGGGTTGACTGGTTTGGGGGAAGTATGATTGAGTGGTGGGTTGTTGGGTCGAGGATGTGAGTTTAGGTTGGGTTCTCCCTCCGTAGGTGCAGTGGCTGGTAGGTCGGCTTGGGGTACGGGGTCAGTCGGCACAATAATTGAGGACCGACGTGCAATCACTTTGGATTATTTGTCGAGATTTCTTTCGAAAATCGACGAGATGGTTGCAATGATTGGGGTCTATGTGCCCTGTCTTGGTTGGTGTCCTCCAGACGTGAAGATAGGTGCTTTGGTCGAAATCTTCTGAGCTGACGTAAACAACACAGGAAATTTCTCAAAGAAAGCTTGTAAGTCCCTATCTCTGTCGAATTTTGCTTTGACAGCCTCCGGCATCGCACTTTTGTATAATTCGAGGGGGCTGAATGACTGTGGTGCCGATGCTTGTTCCTTGGTTATTTGTGTCGGTGAGGGGGGTGAAGGCATCGACACAAGATCGACGATGTTTTCAAGCATCGTCGCAGTCTTTTCTTTCTTCGGTCGATCTGCTTGTGCTTCGGCATCGACAAATTGCTGGAACTGGGTTTCGACTGACACTTTATTTGTTGCAACATCCTCTATGATGTCGAGGGCCATGGCTTCCAATTCCTCCTCATCCTTTGATGATTCAGCAATGATAAGCTTGCGCTTACCTTTACCTTGTTGTTGTTCTTGTGTTTTTATTTTCTTCCTGGCTGTTGTTATTTCTGTTGATAGTTTTCGAATAATGCCTTTTGTAACAGCATACTCAGGGTTGTCTGGTTCTATCTCGACCGTCGGTTTCTGAGTTGGGACGACTCTTTCTATAGCCGGAGGAGTTATCTACTGCTATGGCTGTGGTTGGGGATGTGGCTTCAGCTTTACGGTCAAGGTTTCTGCTCCTTTTATGGTCGAAGGTTTGATGGTTATCTGCAGTCAACCGATGTGTTTGACTAGTGTCTCCTCTAACACAAATGTGCTGATATAGACGTTGAGTTCATAGTCTTCCTCTTTTTCCTGGTCCGTGAGCGACTCCTCGATCGAGAATTCAATCTGTTTTGTTGCTGCTGGTATTGGTATTTTTGTTTTGGCCTATCGAGATAGTTCCCGGAAGATCTGGTCGACAGATGGGTAGCAGTCGAGGGCTTTGGCGTTTGAATTGTCGCCCTGCATGTACCACACCGAGGTATGGTCGAGCTCTAGTTGGATGTGGGAGTTTAGAGGTAGATTTCGTCGGATGTTTTGAGGCACCCTCCATCTAGTCGTGCGGACTTTGAGTTGTTGGAACCAGTTCTCCAACAATACTTTCCCGAGCTCAAGTTCATGCAAAGTCCCTTTCTGGGAGAATGGTTTAAATCTCCACTTGTCAAACTTGGACAGTTCTCGAAAGACTGGACTCCCCTCTGGGCAGATGTGGTACATGACAATCCATAAGATGAGCGAGGGGAACTTGATGATTCCCCTCGTTTCTTGACATCTCTCACAGATGGTCTTCACCATGTCAACGACATAATCACCCCATCTGTATATTCGTCTGTCAGTGGGAATGGTGTCGATGTCTTCTAGCATTTCTAACTTGAGGTCGCTGCCTCGACCTACTAGAGTGAGTGTTATTGCAATGATTTTGGCCACAATCTGTGGCATTCGGGTTGTGATTTGGCTAATCATCAACCCTTTGGAGTTCTTTCCAGAAGGTGACCTAGTGAGCTCTTTGACCAGTCCTTCTTTGATTCCAACTGGTACGGGGTCTCCTCCATTAGAGAGACAGGTCAGCTTGGAGATGACATCTCCAGAGATGTCGACCGGCTCGTCGAAGTAGAACTGTCCATTGTGATATCGACTGATGATGAAATTGACAACAGTTTCCTTCATGCCACCAAAGCTGGCCATCAGCGGTGCATTAGCATAGCCGAAGAGAGTTCTGCGTTTGATTTTCTCTACTGATTGAGTGGCCTTTTTGTCGACAAATGCCCATTCTTATATTTCAGTCCATAGCTTTTGCCATGAGCCTTCCTATATTTTGGCATTTTTGATGTTTTTGAGCCTGCAGACTAAAGGTGTATCCACGGCCTGTATCTCCTTGAATTTTTGCTTAGGGGCCATTGTGTCAGTTTGGTGGTCAATGTCACGAAGGGGTTCTCAGCTTTTGGTCGACTAGATGCTTTGATGCTCTCTTTGTATGGATTGCGGTAAATGATCCTTTTGTGATCTAGTATTTATATGTGATGCTTTGGATGTGTGCGGCAATGGGTGTATTAATGGCAGACGTGATGTTCCAGCTAGAAGACTCAAGTGTGTGTTAATGGCAAGTTGCTTTCAGCGCTCGATGTCATGAATGCGGGATGGGACTATCGAAGTCGTCAGTTGGTGTCGGTGATGAGAATGGTCAACGGAAGTAGAAGGTTGATGAAAGTGGTCGATGGTGCTAGGTCAATGGTCATGATGGCGGTTGTCGAGATGGTGATTTCCTATCATGGTTTTCTGTCTATAGGGTTTTATTTATGGATGGAAATTTTTAGTTTTTTTATGGATTTTGGTTGACTGTTATGGTTGTTATATGATTTATTTTTTTTGAATTAGTTTCTGTAGCGTTTTAGTCGGACTCCATTAACGAGCTTCCGAAATACTATGCCCTGTAATGTCCTTAGTTGGACTGATCCATTGGGATGTATCTCTTCGACAACGTAATGTCCCATCCATTCTGTGTGGAGCTTCTTAGGTTTTCCTTTAACCCGACTATTGTATAGTAAAGCAAGGTCTCCGACCGACAGGTTTTTGTTCTTGATGTTACGGTCATGCCATGCTTTCTGTTGTTGCTTCTGGATTTCTTGGTGTTGTATAGCCATGAGTCAGTGCTTTTCCAGCTTGTTGAGTTGTAATAGTCAGTCCTTCCTTCCTTGTTCGACATTGACATGTAGTATTTCTGCGATAATAGGTGTCTGTTGTCAAAAGTGTAGTGGAACTATTGCTTCTTGTCCATAGACTAATCGAAAAGGGGTTTGGTCGCTCGATCGTTTGTACATTGTTTTGTATGCCCATAATACTGCAGGTATTTTATCATCCCAGTCATCCTTATCGGCATTACATATTTTAGTTAATCCTCTTGTTAATGTTTTATTGAATGCTTCAATTGCTCCATTCGACTAAGGATGGTATGTTGTACTCCGACGATGGTCGATTTGGAACTAGTCGGTTAGGTTTTTTATAGTCTTGTTGATAAATTGTGTCCCCTGGTTGCTAATCAGGGTTAGTGGACATCCAAATCTAGTGATGATATTCTCATAGATAAACTTAGCAGCTATCTCACTAGAACATGTGTCGACTGGTTCAGCTTCTGCCCATTTAGTGACATAGTCTACTGCAGTAATGATATACCTTTCACCTGACCTTTTTGCTGGTATAGGAAATGGTCCTATGAATTCTATGGCCTAGATTTCAAATGCCAAACTTGGGTTTACTGATGTCAAAGGCATTTATGTACTAGGAAGGGGTCGACCTAGTCGTTGACATCTGTCACATCGACTAACAAAATTTTTGCAATCTCTGTGGAGTGTCGGCCACCATAATCCTGATTGTTGGATTTTCTTTGCAGTTGTGTCCACTTGAAAATGTCCTCCTGTAGGGTTTTAGGTCAAGGATAATTTTAATCTTTGCAAATTCAACCTTAATACCTTCCTTATAGACAATTTTCCCTATTATTATCCCTATGGGGGTCACAAATATGCATTTCTTGATATTTAGGGAGAGTTGAATCTGTCGTCATCTCTCTAGCATAAGTCTGAGCCATTTGCAATGATATTTTAGCATGGAGTATATTGTCCAGTCATCAAAGTATACTACCATGGTCTTGTAAATGTATTCTTGAAATGTTTTAACAAACACTGCAGGTGCATTCTTTAATCCAAAAGGCATAACTTTGTAAGCAAAGGAACCAAATTCACACACAAAGGTTGTCTTCTTTTGGTCTTCTTTAGCTATTGGCACTTGGCTATAGCCTGAGAATCCATCTATGAATGAGTAGCATTTGTGTCCTGCAACTTCATTCAAGATTTCATCTGCATAAGGGATTGGAAATGGGTCTGTTAGTGTTACTTTGTTTAGTTCCCTGAAGTCGACACAAATTCTTAGTCTGTTTGGATCATGTTTCTTAGGTTGTACCACCATTGGACTTGCCCATTTTGATTGGTCGATAGGGTAGATGATGCCTGCTGCTAACATGTTATCAATTTCCTTTTTGACTATCTCCTTGTATTTGTGAGCTAGTTTATAAGGCCTTTTCTTGATAGGTCGAACATCAAGTTTAGTATCAATTTTCATTTCTCCCATTTCATGGACTAAGCCTTTTAGGTCTTTGTAATCTCTAGCAAATACATCTTGGAACTCCTTTAGTAAGTTCACTATCTCTGTGGTCTGTTCTTCGCTCCAGTAGTCACCAATCTTTGCCATTTTTGGTCGAACATCATTTGAGATGTCGAATTATTTAGTTTTGACTTTAGCATCTAGCCATTCTAGTGCTTTGGCTTCATTGATCGGTTGACTTTCTTCTTTGAAATGTGAGAATGTAGCAGGGAAGTCGGCTGCAGTTATTCTGTCGGTATCATGTTTGTTAGTTGTTTCGACTTTCAGGATGGTGCAAATAGGTTTTGTTGTTTCAACATGGTTGGATTTCCATCTAAATATTTTTCCCTCTGTGTTTTCAATTTCTAATTGTAATCTTGTCGACTGTGGATTTGACCTTGTGTGTATATTGTTACATTTCCTTATCTGTCAGTGGTCTTGTAAGGGTTGGTTTTCGGTCAGTTGGATGAATTCTTTAATTTGCTTTGCTGTTTGGACCAGATTTTCATTTTGAGGTATGAATTTGAAATCTTTAATAAAAATTTCCCTGAGTTCGTGCCATAAGAAGGTTTCACCTCTAGCTTCTTCCATCTTATACTATTTGTTCAGTAAGTCAGCTAGGGTTTATGGGAATAGGTGTGGCCATCCTCGTTCATCCTTCTATCCAATTCTTCTCCACTCTCTTTCACAGGTTCTAATATGATCATTTGGGTTCTGTCCTTGAGTGAATACAGGTATCTGAGCTTGTTGGGTTAACTTCTTTCCTCCAAACCTTTCGACAAAGTAAGTTGAAGCAGTTGTCCAGGTATGTAGTCTTGTTTGATGGGTATCCCACCATCTAGCTACTTGCCCTGTAAAAATTTCAACTGGGCTTTGAAGTTGGCCATGTTCACCAATATTTTTGGACACTTGCTCATGACTGGTGATTCCCTTTCCTTATATCTTGGTAGTTGTGTAGTATTCAGGTTGGTCGGTTGTAAGGTAGGGTGTTCCCTCATTTTCTTTTAAAATATTTTTGGGACGATGGACACTATGAAGCACTGTTGGGTGGGACTTTTTTGCACTTTCTGTATAGTCCAGCACCCTCTTGCTTGTGTTTCATAGTTCTCAATCTCCCAATCATATAATTCAGCGTCTGATTTATAACCAACTGAGTCTTGGTTACCTAAGTGAAGTTCTCTGTGGATGTTTGGTTCTATGTAGCCTGCATTGTTGTGGATTTGGTAGAGTTTTTAGACATCGACTTCTTCATCAATAGGTTCAGTCCAAGGTTCCCCTTGAGATGGATGAATGGGTACAATGAACTTTTGTCCTTTTTCTTTTAATTTGATTCGTTCCTTGTCCAGGGATATGGATGATTTCATCTTTCTACCCCAAGGTCGACCGACTAACGCTGGGAAGGAACTGGATCCTTCCTTCAGGTCAATGATCTCAAAATCGACCTTGGTCGAGATTCCTTTTATAGTCGTGTCGACATTTTTCCAGACTCCAATGGGTTCAATTAGGCCTTGGTCAGCTAGTTTCATGTATATGCCTGATTCATAGAGTCGAGGTCTGCCCATTTGTTCCCAAGTGTCACAAGTCATGATGTTTACTTGTGAGTCGAAGTCAAGCACTACTTTTTGGACGTGTTAACCTTCTATTTCCAGGTCAACAAGTGGGTTGGCATCGCCTTTGTCTTTTTTATTTAAGTTGCGGATATTCTTTGTTTGTTTTTCAGAGTTGGTACTTTTTATTTCATACAACAAATCGATGAACTGGGATACTGAGTTGTTTGTTTGAACGAGCTTAATTAATTCATTTATTGTGTTAGGTTGACTGTTATGAATGTTTTCTTGTCATGCAATTTTTTTGAATACATTAGTTGCTTCGTTATATGTTTGTTTTTCCTTCAGTGGGTCAGGATAGACATTTTTATCTATTATTTTACTGATTCTAGGGTTATCAGCTCCTGTTTTTGTTCCTTGTCGAGTTACAATATGTAGATTTTCGGTGGTTATTACATCATTTTTTTGCACACAAGACAAGACATTAACATTTTTCTTGGTATTAATTTTTTGTAACATGGTAGGGCAATCCTCTAGTGAGTGGTCCCCTACCCCATAGTGAGTACAGAATTTGACATCAGTTCTATCCTTGTATGGACAGTCTACGTAATGATGACCCTCTTTATAACATGTGAAGCACTAGATGGGTCGACATGGTCGGTTGTCGCGATTCCCAGGGAATCAACCTCTTCCTCTGTAGCCTGCGTGTCGATTGTCGTACCGACGCTCATATCGTCGAACATCGTATCTCTGACCATTCAGATCGTTTGTTAGATTGTTTTGCTCATTATGTTGTGCCACTATGTTTTTTTGGTAGACCACCTGATAGTTCTGTTGGTTCTTGAGGTTCAACTGATAGTCAGTTGTGTTATGACTTTGGTCTCGCAAATGGCACATCAGGAAGACTTGCCATTCTTCATGTTGAATGGGAAATCTTTCGTCGAGAGATCCCCATGCTCCTAGAAAATGTCGCAAAAAGACTTGGTCTGTACGAATCAAACGTCCTGTCGGCTATATTCTTGTCAACAGTTATCCTTGGAATGGCTAGACGTCGAGCATTTGGTGCACCAAATCTCCTGATTCTTGAGGCTTAGCTCCCTCAAAGACTTCTGTATGTTCTCAAGTTGTTCTTCCAATCTGTGGTTCATGGGGTAAGTAGGTATGTCCTCGTCCATCTCCACTTGAAGATCTATTGTTAGCACATCTTCGTAAGTTTTGAACGTTTCCAGACTAATGTGTTGGCGCACTTTTTGAGATAGCCCTATAAGAAACCACTGGATTAGTAACTTTTTATCTATAACATAATCTAGCTGGCTCAATAGGTCTTTCCAATGCTTATCGTAGTCACGAACGGATTCCCCTGGCTTTTGTGATGTGGTTTTTAGTTTTTGCACGGATAGGTGCTTAGCATCTGGGGTTTTAAAAAATGACAAAAAGTGTGCCTTAATCTCAGCTTTTGTTGCTCTGGGTTGCCTCCCCGAAAATTTCATATACCACGTCAATGCCCTTTTCCTTAAGGCACCCGCAAACTGTGTCATTTGTCTATCTTTGTATGTAACTTGGTTGGCCTCCCAAGTCAACTCGTAGACAAACCAGTGTCATCTAGGGTCCTCATCCCCTTCATATAGAGGAATGCGAGCTTATCCGTGACCCATGTCTGAATCACTATCATTTCTCTCAGGAGGTGATGGCGGTGGAGGTGGGGGTAGTGATGAGGGTGGTGGGGTTATTGGTGTATTCGTCTCTGCAGAACTATGGTCGATGAAACTTTCGTTCCCGTTGGTTGTCGATTCTTCGTCGACTTGCAATCGGTTGATATCGACTTCTACTATCAATGGTCCACTGCAACTATTTGTCCGTAGTTCTGAGTGTTCTATTTCTTCTAAAGCTGTATTTGGCGGGGGGGGGGGGGGCTCCTTCATGTGTCGATAAGAGAAAGTGGATACTTCGGTGGGAGGGTGTCACTTGAAAGGTCACCCAATTCCCTTCCTCTCATCGACATATAATGAGATGTCATCCAGTGTACGTATCGTCGCCTATTCGACTCCATATACTAAAGTCACTAGCTCGTAGTTGTAGGTCATCTTCGACAATAGTCTGTATTTGAGTACATGGATTCAATGGAGAGAGGGTTATTCTTTCATTGGGAGCTCTTAATTGGAGAGCTTTTGGTTGCTCTATCCACAATTATTTCTCCGTAGGGGACATTTCTTGTTCCACGCCTTCCTCATGTCGGTCATGACCCGACTCAGGTGGATTCTCTTCTCTGTCGGTCACCCTAGGACTCCTTCCTCTGTGCAACTCTAAGGCTCTTTCTCATCTCGCTTCCCTTCTCTGGTGTCTCTCTTCCCTCTCTATTTTCTGAGTGTCTGACATACTTTTGTATGATACTATTCTCTTAGGTTCCCTTTTGGTCGAATTCTCATTACTGGTGACCGGTATTTGGTTCTAGTCAACTAGAATCCACTATACTCTATCTCGACATATGACCAGCTACCCCCCCATAGCCTACCCGACGCTTTTTAGAAAGCCCGGATAGTTTAGTCTATTTGGTTAGGAAGTATTCCCACTCCCTTTCTACAATAAATTTTTCCCACTTCCTCTACTTCTCCGCCCAGTTAGATTTTGATGGTAGTTCGTGAAGAGATGGATGAGGTTCGACGATATGTCCTACTCCTTTCTCGACCAAGAATTTGAACAGCAAGGTCGGTAGGGAACACAGAAATTGTTTGGCAAGATCTGTGTAAAATTTCTCCTTGACTGTTTCCACCAAAGTTTTGTCTTCGACTGCTTGCTCCTCACAGAAGTCGTCGACGATTTTCTCAAACCACTCCGACAAGTTTGTTCTACCTCCACGGATCACTTTTTCCAGCAACTGTTGTTCTTTAATCCCGTCCGGCTTTCTCATCCAGGAATTTCTTCAAAAGTTGGGGCACTGATTCGACAAACTTTTCATGCATCTCTGTGAAAAATCTTTATTTTTCTTTTGCGATTGTTAATCTATTCCTGCGCTCGTAATTATGCAAATAGTTTGCAACTTTACATTCCCACCAGTCCTTAATCTCCTACTCTGGTATCATCTGTTTGCATACATTCCAGTCGTGTACTACTGGCAACAGAACCAATGTTGTAATCTCACAAATCACATAAGGTTACCAATAATACACACTAAAACATATATATATAAAATAAAGACAAGAGATAAGAACAAATAGGTGAATAAACAGATTATATTATACAAAATGAGTCCATACAACACAAAGAAATGAACTGAGTTCTCATCTGGCTCAACAGCCTAATATATATGATTACAGAACGGTTACAAAATAACTACCTGTCGGTTCGGTGAACCGAGACGACCTTTAGGTGGTCTACTTAATATCTAACTTTAGTTGGCTGACCGACTTAGTCGTCTGATTGACTAAGTCGGCCCATCGACTTAGTTAGCTAATTGACTAAGTCGGTTATCCTTCAAGTCGACTTTATCGACTTGCTCCTTCTACAATATTGGAATCCTTCGATCTGATAACGGTGGTGAATATACATGTCAATATTTTGAAAAATATTTGCAGGAGAATGGTATTAAGCATCAAAGAATTGTTCCTTATAATCCACAACAAAATGGTGTGGCATAACGTATGAATAGGACACTCTTGAATATGGTAATATCAATGATGTTTTTTAAAAATTTCAAGTTAATGTTTTGGGAAGAGGCAGTTCTTTGTGTTGTCTACATTAAGAATAGATGTCCTTCTGTTGCACTACAAAACAAAACACCTTATGAGATGTGGCATGGTCATCTTCTAGCTATCAAGCATTTTAGAATTTTCAGTTCCACATGTTATGCTTTGATTCCTGAGCAACAAAGACATAAATTGGGAGCAAGAAGTTGGAAGTGTATTTTTTTGGGATATTCTAATACTTCTAAAGCTTATAGGTTGTATGATGAATATAATAGGAAGTTTATTGTTTCTAGAGATGTTATATTTCTTGAATTTGAGAAAGATGCACTCACTATTGATAAACAACTTGCTCAGCTTGATAGATTTCATTCTAAAAAAATCTATCATGAAATGGATAATGAACTTCCAAATCTTGAAGGGGGGATTCCTATTGTAAGTCAAGTTTTGGATTTTCCTTCTATAGCAACAATTTCTTCTAATGCACAAGTTGATGAAACAGAAGATGAGACAGTTGATGATATTGTTAATGGAATGGATAAATTAAGTATCATAGATAATGTAGAACCTGCTCTTAAAGAAGAAACAGAGCGAACACCACAACAAGAAGTTTGTAGATCAATACAAACTAAGACATTTCCAAAACGGTATGATGATTTTGTAACATTAGATTGTGAATTAAACTTTCATGTGTTTGATGAACCTACATCTTTTCAAGAAGCAATAAATAGTGATGTATGGAAAAGTGCAATGCAAAGAGAGTATGATGCTCTCATGAAAAATGGAACTTGGAGGTTGGTGAATCCTCCAATTGGAACCAAACCGATTGGATGCAAGTGGATATATAAGAATAAGTATAAATCAGATGGGTCACTTGACAAACAAAAAACAACACTTGTAGCAAAAGGGTATGCACAGAAAGTAGGTGTTGATTACACAGAAGCATTTGCTCCTACAGCTAAATGGGGCACCATTCGAACTTTGTTTTCATTAGCGGCACAAAAAGGATGGAAGATACATCATATGGATGTTAAAACTACCTTTTTGAATGGAGACTTGAAATAAGATGTGTATATGGATCAGCATGAAGACTATTCTATCAAAGGTCAAGAACAAAAGGTATGCAAATTGGTCAAATCTTTATATGGTTTGAAGCAAGCACCCCGAGCTTGGTATGAAAAGTTAATTGAACATCTTCTCAAATTGAATTATAAGCACTTCAATCTAGATGATGCAACTTTATTTGTCAAGAAAGTTGGAAGATCGGTTGTATATCTAGTTGTCTATGTGGATGATTTGCTTATCACGAGAAATAATGATGATTATATAGTATCTATCAAAAGAGAGTTGAAAAAGGTTTTTGATATGACAGATTTTGGATTTTACATTATTATTTAGGAATTGAAGTAGATAAAAAACCAAAGCACATTTTCATTTCTCAGAAAAAATATGTTGGAGAGTTATTAAACAAATTTGGTATGCAGGATTGTAATCATGTTTCAACACCAATGGAGTAGAATCTAAAGCTTACTTCAAATGAAGGTAGCACATTTGAAGATCCAACAAAGTACATGTAGCTTGTTGGAAGTTTAATTTATCTTACTACTACTCGTCCTGACATAAATTTTGTTGTAGGAATGCTTTCCAGGTTTTTGCATCATCCCTGTGAAGGTCATTGGAATGTAGCAAAGTGAGTGCTCAAATATTTAAAAGGCACTCAATCTTATGGCATCAAATATTCTAAAGTTTCAGACTTTCATCTCACTGGTTATTCAGATTCATATTTTTATGGAGATAAAGAGCATGGGGTCTCTACTCAGGTTATTTGATGAACCTTTGATCAACAGCTATCACATGGAGATCACTAAAGTAATATGTTCCTGTTGATTCTACAACTGAAGCCGAATATGTTGCAGCAGCTCAAGCCACAAAAGAAATCATTTGGCTTCGTAAAATACTTGAAGACTTACAGGAGAAAGAAATGACTTCAACGCCTCTCTTTGTTGACAACACTTCTGCAATTCAATTGGCCAAGAATCCAAAATTCCATGATCAAACCAAACATATCAACACCAAATATCACTTGATTTGACATCATGTTGAGGCCAAAACCATTCATCTAACACATTGTCCTACTTTAGAGCAAATTGTAGATATCTTTACTAAAGCATTGGGCCGTGAAAAGTTTGAAAAATTTATAATGCATCTTGGCATGTCAGATGTCTCTTTGGATTAAGGGGGCAATGTTGAATATTCCTTCGGGATTACATTTTAAATACTATTTCAGTTATTAGTTAGTAAAATCTAGTTAATAATCTCATTATCTAACTGTAGATAACGGTTTTGATCTCCTTTATATGTAACACTCATATACGTAATAAGATATTCATTTGTTGAGGTTCTTCATGGCATGTGTCAAAAAAATTTACGGTTCCAATGCAATGGTAAGGTTTTAAAGTGTATTTTTTTCGATGACAACCACCACCCATGTTCTTTTTATAATCAGTGTTATTATTGTAAATAGCTCGGCGTATAAGCCGCCCAATACTGCCATCAGCACTTTTGTTACAGCTATTGTCTATAGTCGACATGGAATTAGGTGCTAGTCAATGTATCAGTTATAGTATTCTGTCACCCGATTTAATTTCCAGATCCAAAGGAAGTAGTTTTGGAAGCCATTGCATCTGACCTAATTCCAGCTTATTTTCTAGCTAGTAGACTGGGAATAGAAATTGTTCTAACACAATTTTTTTTGGGCCCCAGAGAAGTAATACTGTATATCATTGTCATTCCAAGAACCTTAAGGGTGAATTGAGGACACATGAACCATGGAATCCAGGAACCCTCATATAGTAAAACACCCCTTTTTTTCGATTTAGGCGGGTTGAACCCCTAATGATTTTTTAAACGAGCAAGAAGGAGATCTTGCCATCGATCCACAGTCTATTCAACACTATATTTCATCAGTTTAAAGGTGAACTAAAATAATGGTCAACTATTGTTCATTGATCAAAATTTAGAGAAACAATGGATGCATTTGTTAAATAAAATGAGATTAATTGATAAATATGCATGCAGGATGGCTACACTTTTTAGTTAGTGTGGTCCTTGGTTATCAAGCTTTCACAGTCTTTAACAAACCTTTAATTTCCATCATATATACCCCAAGTTAAAATAAAATATCAATAAAATAAAATGCATAAACTAGCATCAATAGCGAAAGGTGGCAATCATGCGTAGAAGAAAAGAGACGTAGCACATCACTGGGAATAAACACTAGCAAGTGGAAGATGCCATAAAAAAATAAGGCACAGACAAGATACATGCAAACGTGGCATAGGGTGGTGGTTGGCAAGAAAACCCAAGGAGGAATAAGCATTTTCCAGACTAGGCTACATAGAACAATGGTAGTTAAACAATGTATTGCCAAGTTAAAACATTTTATAGGCAAGTGGCTTGTAGTTTGAAAAACTTTTGCTGCATGCTAATACTCCTTCATGCAGTTGTGGCTTGTATTTTGAAACACTTGTGCGGCATGCTAATACTCCTTCATGTAGTTGTTTGTTTTCTAGTCTTAAAACTTGGAAGTGAATGTTCACAATTTGATTATGTACAACTTGCTATGGTTTGACTTCAAGCATTGATTGCTTGCACAAAGCTAAAAAAATCCGGTTTGACTTTAAGCATTGATTGTTTGCACAAAGCTAAAAAATCTTTGTCTGCAGCAACTTTCTGTATGGAAACAAGATATGTATTGATTTCAAGCATAAGTAGCTTACACAGTCTGTGCACAGATATTGTTATAGTAATTTTCCCTAGACAAAAGCCAAACATGATGTCCACTGTTTTGTTCTAGTGATTATCCATGGAAAAAATCCAAACTTGATGTCCACTGTAAGTAGGAAAATTGACATGCTAGCCAGGAAATATGTGGAGGAAGTGGCTCAAGACTTGATGGATATGGTTAGAAGAAGATTGAGAAGAAACTTAACTGAGAAAAAGTGTAAGTGAGCGTTGGGCGATAGTGTGAATTATAGAAGGTGGGACAAAGGAAGTTGAAGGTGTAGTTCTCATGTGTTGCATATTGTTAACACAACGAGCAAAAGCATTCAAGAAATATCTGCAAATGGTTGTGCTCTGGAGGGAAGCTTCCCAATTTGTGGTCAATAAATGGCTCTATAATTGCCATTTATCCCCTTATATGTTTATTTTAGCAACCTATGTAATGAGAAACATGGTGGCCAAAGGGATCAAGGACACTTGTTTTCTTTGTCGTGTCAAGTTGGTCGAGCTCTCCTTCCTTCTTGGCCTGCTACTAGCAAGATATATAGATTGTGGATGCAGCCTGGCCTGTAACCACTCAAAAATTCAATCAAAATTTTGTTTTGATTTCTAGAGGGGCATATTTATAGCTCGTTCCCACCCCTTTCCTCCCTCTTTGTGCTATGTTGGAAAAACTGATACTGGAAACTAGTTTATAGTTGGATAGAGGCATAGTTATCCACTATGCCAGTAGCATGGAAGTTGAATAATGCTCCCCAAGATTTAAGCATATATTTCCTTGGACGGGCTTAAGTACCCTCGAAAGGTGAAAACAAAGCGACCTTTAATGGACACATTATAACATTGCATGGACCTAAGTACCGACTATTCCAGTTAAAATAATCATCATCACACAAATTCACTAGAATGAATCAAGGGATTTCTGTGTATTTTGTTGAGGAGTGGTGGATGAGAGATTTCGACACTACTGTAGAGCCATAGGTTTCTTCTACAGTGATTAAGGGCAAGCTGAGAAGCATTTTTCCAGTTATGTTGAGATCCAATAAAATAATGTGTTAGTTTAAATCCAATAAATGTTTCTCTATAGAAAATTTCTTTCATGATTTTTTGATTTTTGAACCAGAAACTGTTTGCCAAACTAAGTTTTTTAATTCATCAAAAAATATCCACAAAGTAAATGAAATATCATGGTTGATTCTAGGTTAACGAACATTTGGTGTGATTTTTCATAGTCAAAGTTAGCTTTTTCTTTTCCAAATTTTGATTTTTGTGAAAGCAAAAGTTCCAAAATGGACACACTAGAACCCATTGACTCGATGGGATTTCACAACTACGAAAATGTTGCATATATTTGTGATGAAATTAATTAAAGCACTGCGGTAATTGAATGGAAAAATTGTAATGTATGGATGGAGACATGGCATCCACTACTAAATCAATGAAATTAAGGAAAACGTTATTAAATATGTACTCGCCACCTTTTGTAATACTAAAATTTGCTTCTCGATCTACTTGATTTATTTCGCAAGAATCTGTGACTCCATGGAAAGGGACACACACCTACTACTCACAGAAATTGAAAGGAAGCTTCTCAACATAATTATAATGTGGACCTTTCAAAATGAAAATTATAGAAAAAGTTATCGAATTTGTGTCGGGAATTGTCAAGAAAAATGGAGTAAGAAACAATATGGCTCTCCCTGGAAATAAAGCCATGCACACTGTAAGCCTATGGAAAACTACCTAACAAGTTATAATTTAACTGTTAGTATTTCAGTCAGTTGGAAAGGAAACAATGTTGCTAGTAAATCCATTCATGAGGCAAACACAAACATCCATGGCACCAGAAGATGAGCATGGATTTGGATAAATGCTTATTTCTAAAAACAATAATAAATGGCATGCTTTGTTTGCTTGGAAAAAAAAAACTCATGAAAGATATTTTCTATACATAAACATTTATTAGATCTCAACTAACCTGCATTTACATCTTCAAAAAACGTAAGTGCTATCATTGCTTCTACTAATACTTATAACACAAGCTAGTTATTGCTTCGAACTGAAATAAAAACTTCTTGCCACAAAGTGCCTAGACCTCGAGCATTCATGAGGTAGGATAATTGCAACACTACTACATTCATTGACTACAATTATGTTGATGGTAGGAGCCGAATCAGTTAGAATGACCATTCTCAAAGGCTTAATAGGCTCCAAATTTTGAATCGGAGTGACTCTACATTGGTCATCAAATTCCATTTCCAAAACCATTTACAGAACAATCATTTGGCATGAAACAGGAATCTATATAATTTCCAAATTTGTATAGCCACATATAGACCATTTCTCTTTCACACACTTGTACCATGGTGCCATAACTACGTGCCAAGTGACATACCTTCCATACCTAAGTGTTGAAGACCATAGTATATAGTTTTGGTGTGGTGAAAAATCACTAGGCACCTTTACAATGACATATTTATATTAAATGTTTATAAACATGGTTAGCATATGTCAAAGGAAACCGATGTATAAGAAAGCACTAATAATATTTGAATTTATTCAATGAAGACGAATAGTATCTAAACTTAGTTTGAAACTATTATTATTTGATTAAAATTTATCTAATCAAATTAACTTCACAACAAACCAAAAATATCAAAAAACATAAAATATTTAACATAGTATTAAACTAAAGCCCATCAAATAACATTGTATACACAAATACATTGATACATCAAATGTAGCATCACCTTTGATCATCACGCTTAAGCCATGTAATGTCTGGCATTCCAGAAGGAACCAACCCCGCCACGTTTAAGCCATGCAGCCTAGGAGTGTGGACCTATCCATTGGCTTGTGGTCCCATGGTGTTTACCACTAGTTCACCCTTTTTGGACCAATCTCTTCTCCATGTTTTGTTCATTTTCTTCTTTGACAATGTGACATAGCTCTAGCCACAACATCATACTGAATAAGTACTATACTTAACTACTCTTCGTGCATGTAGGAGCTTATTTATTGATCATGTCATTGATGGAGCTGCAAAGAGGCAATTATCATTTCAATGTTCTCTACATTTGGCAGCCATGTAGAATCTTTGGTGAGTAATACCTAGTGTTGAGATTTCGAGTTGTGGCAATAGTTTCCTTCCATTTTAGATGAAACAATTTTCAAATGGGTAAAAATGTCAAGAAAACAAAGACAGAGCAAGAGAGAGGGGTCTGGTGAGATCGATGATCCCAACCACTGAGAAATAGTGGAAATAAATGTTCCTACTAATCGGGCGTGAGAATGCATTTGTAATGAATCCTGAGAATGCATTCATTGATGTATATGGGAAGGAAATGAAGGTTTATCTATATGGGAAGGAACTTGTATGTGCCAATGCTGGAACATCACATGCTCAAACAATAAACTTTATTACTTGGAACAATGGTATATTTCAAAACAAAGAGACTAACAGGAAAAGGAGAGGTATGCTAGAAGGGCGCACAACTGCTAGATCTCAATCAATTGTCTCAACTGCACCAAATTTCAACTAAGGTCTCAAATTTGAAAGATGCAACCACTGGGGAGACTGGTTGAGGAAATTCCTAACATTTTGCAAAGTATCCACATTCTGCAAAGTTTGCACAGCATGCTGAACTAGCATCTTAGCTCAGCGGTACAACCATACAAGCGATCATTGTTTATTTTGAAGACGCCTTAAATAATTTTAGGTCAACCCAAGATTTTATCTATTTCAAATGTTGATTCTCTTTTTATCAATCACATATATAAGGGTTTTGTGTATTAGTATATTTTTCTACTAAAATATCTATTAGTTTTTTATACTTAGGATAAACCCTTTGAAACTTAGCAGGAAACGAGGGTCTCTATATGATATGTTGTAGGGTTTTTAGTGTGATTTGTGGAATATATCTAATATTTCTAACCAATGTGAACCAACAATAGTGAAATCAAGGAACTAGCACCACCCAGGAACAACAAAAGAAAGAAAATTAATTGATGTTGGGGTCTAGGCAATGGAGTACGGGAATGTTGGTTTCATGCACCTATATAACAGATGCATATACTATTGCAATCTAGCTTAAAATTGATAAACCATGCATCCTATGTCTATCCCCCTAGTAAGATTCCCTTGACCACACTTGTCAAGTATGGACGCATCCCCCTCAAAAAAGCTAGTGGAAACTATGTTGATATTTTTTGGGCGCATCCCCTCAACAAAGCATGTGCGAAATCTGTTGAAATTTCTTGGGCCTAGGTACAGTAGGCGTGAATTCATACAGAATTCTGCCTAAGTATGGAGAATAACATAAAGGGGAAGATGAAGGAGCTATGACTGAGGAAGAAACATAAAGGAGAAGGGGAAGGATGTTGCAAGAGAGGAAGTAAAAGAGAAGAAGAAGAAGAAGAAAAGCCACTAGAAGAGGAAGCTGCACCAAACAAGTAAGTCACAAAAAAAGGATAGAGTCTGACACGAGATGGTACGAGAGACTATCAACAGAAGAAGGCATGCAAATAGCATAACGGCTAGAAAACAACAGTAACACATAATGATGAGAAAGAGGCAAGCCTTAAAAATCGTGGGTACAAGCTCGGTTGGAGTCAGCAGAAACCACATGCATGAATGCATCTTTGTAATTCAGACTGATAGTTCCTCCCATTATGTGTTGCTAGAATAGGAAAGACAGTCAGTTGGTTGGATATAGTAAGTCGACTGAGATAGTGACAGATAAGGAGTCTATAATCAGCCTGTATCAAGTCAGTATTGAGTCTGTATCGAGTTGGTATTGAGTCTGTATCAAGTCTGCAGTAGGTCTATAAAAGTAGGAACCCAAGTTGTATGCGGGCTAGACATTCGTGGCTAGACATTGATGGATTAGACTCTTTAGATAGAGTTAGTTGGAATTCTACCGACAGTCCATGGTAGACTCTCGTTGGATGAAAACATGAGTTCTTGGTTAATGGCTCTGTATTGCTGAGTGCATCAAAGTGAAGGATCTGCAACTAAGTGCATAAACGAGTAGGAAAGGTTGAGTCGATCCAGGCGGTGTGCGGATCACTAGTAGAAGTAGATTAGAAAGAGAAAAGAGAGAAGATTAGAGAGAATGAGAAGGAGTAAGAGTATGTAAAGTTAGAGAAGAAGATATTGGGCAAATTCTGCAGCTTAGTGTGCAGAAGAAAGGTGCATCTATTTCCTTATGGCAGATGAAGAGCACCTTGTGGTTTTCTCCCAGATGGGTTTACATGTTATATTATGGGTTATGCACCTGATAAGCTCGATTGAGCTGGGAAACCACCAACTGAGAGTCAAGTTGGACTTCCAGCTGAGTGATACCACGTGACAAAGCATCCCATAAAATATCAATGACAGCCCTATATTCAGCCACATTATTGGCAGTCGGACCTAAGCAAGCACTTCCCGAGGCAACTAACTGTCCTGAGGGCGAGTAAATGACCCATGCAGCTGAAGCAAAATTATAAGTGTGGTGACTAGTGCCATCAGAAAAACCTATGAACCACTCGAAAGACATCTGTAACAACCAACAGATGGTATAAAAAACACAAACCAACGAACTATTGTACATAAAAATACATACAATAAAATACTGGAAAAAGCGCTAAGCCTAAGCATAGTACGTTTTCAAGTAGAGCCCATTTCTAGGCTCAAGCAACTTATTCCCTTCGAAATATGTCAATTCATATGTGCCCTTCTTCAATACCTTTGACATGACATAAGGTCCTAAACACATAGACCTGAACTTTCTTGCCTCCAAGGGTTCTTTGTCTTGATCCTAGAGCAAGACAAGCTCCCCTTCAGAAAAAATCTAAGGCTTGACTGATTTATCGCATTGGATTTTTACCCTATTTTTATGAGCTTTGTTTGTTGTCAGCGCATCTCTACACTGCTCATCTAGATGTTCTAAATGTAATAAACATTCTTCCAGCTTAGTCGTATTAGGTAACACATGGATAGCAATATTTAAGGACGGGATTTCACATTCGACTCGGGTAACTACTTCCACTCCATGAACGAGTTGGAAAGGAGAAAACCCTGTAGTAGTTTTCACATTGGTATGATATGCCCAAAGTGTAGGATACAGCATGATGTGCCAGTTGGAACGAGCTGCATTAATAATACGTTTGAGAATATTCTTCAAAGTTTTATTTACAGCCTCGACTTGACTGTTTGCTTGAGGATAAAACGAAGATTAATGTTCTTTTCTAAACCCTAGCATAGTGGTCAATTCAGTCATCATACTATTTTGGAAAGGACTGCCATGGTTAGTGACAATCTCTTTAGGGATACCGAATCATGCGATAATTTGGTTGAAAATGAAAAAAGTTGCAGTTTCCCTGTCAGCTTTAAAGGTGGTCATTGCCTCTGCCCACTTCATGAAATAATATACAGCGACAATGATATGTTTGTGCCCCCCAGTTGAGACTAGGTTGCAGGTCATGTAATCTATCTCCCACTTCGTGAAGGGGCCCACTGAGATGATGGGAAATAATGGATTAGGATGCGACCGCATCTTTATGTTGTAAAGTTGATAAGGATGATAGGGCTTCACAGCTTCCACACAATCTTTAAAGATCGTGGGCCAGAAATAACCGACACATAAGATATTCTGGGCCATTGCTAACAAAGATAAATGACCCCCACATGCTCCACTATGGGCATCATTTAGGACAATCTCTGCTTCTTCGTGGGTAAGACATCGACGCAAAATGAAATCTACCCCCTACGATATAAATTATCTCCAATAATGAGGTAGTTCTTGGCATGTAAGCTTAGTTTATGTCGTTCTTCCCGTGAGAAGGCTGCAGGGTACTTCAAAGCCTGGAGATAGATAAGTATATCTCCATACCTGGGGTCAAAGGTGGAAATAAAAAATATATGCTCATCTGAGAATGAGTCTTCTTCAATGGTTACATCTTCCTCTACTAGAAATTCTACAATGAGCTCAGCAAACACTAAGGATTTTGAGGATTTTGAGGATTAAAAATCTAAGTCAAACTCTTGAAGAATGACTATCCATTTGTTGAATTTGCCTCCAACTATCCGTCAGGACAAAACATATTGAGAAAGGATTAACATCCGCCACTACTGTCGTGGTCCTTAGTAAGATGGAGTGACGCAACCTTTTAACAGCATACACAGTTTCCAAGGAGAACTTCTCGATGTGGGAATACCTAATTTCAGGGCCAGCTAAGCACAGATAAGATAGTAGATGACATGCTCTTAGAGCTTATCATCTTCCTGGACTAGTACTACCCCTATGGTCAACTCAGATGCGGCCAGATACAATATAAAATCCCAAGAGTAATATAACGGATGCAATAACAGTGCCTGCAACAAAGCATTTTTTAATGCCTCGAAAGCAAGTTGTGCAATTTCATCCCATACAAATGGGGTAACCTATTTCAATAGGTGCATGAAACCTTTAGTAATCTTGGCATAATTTACAATAAAATGTCGAAGGAAGTTGGACTTCCCTTGCAGCCTTTGAAGCTGCTTGATAGAATGAGGAGGAGGTAGATTTACGATGGCCTCAACTTTCAAAGGATCCACCTGAATGCCTTTGTTGGAAACAATGAATCCGAGCAGTCTCCCTGACTAGACATAGAAAACGCACTTGTGGGGATTCAAGCAAATTTTGTAGTATCTGCATCGTTCAAAAATCAAACGCAAGTGATCTGGGTGATCTATCCTCTTACGAGAATGTGTTGGCAAATCATCAAGATAGGGTTCGGCAATGGCTTTAATGTCATGAAAGGAAAATTTCATTTCCCACTGAAAGGTTTCCCT
The DNA here is from genome assembly GCA_001517045.1 of Pseudotsuga menziesii. NCBI lineage: Eukaryota > Viridiplantae > Streptophyta > Pinopsida > Pinales > Pinaceae > Pseudotsuga > Pseudotsuga menziesii. Next base: position 828,195 of record LPNX010231735.1, on the reverse strand, counting down.
TGAATTTTTCAATCCAAAGGGCATTTTCTTGTACGCGAAGGTACCTCAAGGACAAATAAAAGTTTTTTTTATGTTGGTCTTCCATTTTAATTTGGATTTGATTATATCTAGAGAAACCATCCATAAATAAAAAGACTTCACTCCCTGCGCAAGCATCAATAATTTGATTTATAAATGGCGTGGGGTAGTTATCCTTAGGACAGGCTTTGTTTAGATCTTGAAAGTCAGTACAAATGCATATAGTCCCTTGATTTTTGTCAACAGGAATAGGGTTGGATACCCATTCTGTCCAAGCTATGGGGTAAATGAAACCAGCTTTCAGCAGTTTCTCAACTTCAGCCTTAACTGCCACCGCTTTACGCGGGTTGACAGGTCTCAACTTTTGTTAAATGGGTCTAGCATCAGGGTATGTTCAAATTTAGTGCTCAACTATTCATGGATCAATGCCTGGAATCTCCTCATATGACCAGGAAAATACGTCGCGGAATTCCTTAAACAAGGCCATATAGATCGTAATCTCCTCCGGAGAGCAGTTTGCACCGATGTGTACATTTTCCACAACGTTTGGATTTACAGAGATGTTGATAGGAATTGTAGTAGAAATGTTTGCCATATTCCCCTCAGCAAATATTCCTTCCCTTGGTAAGGGATTAATAGGTGTATCAACATCACCTACCAGTCTCATATGGAACTCCTGGTTCTCGATCTTGCTTAACTCTGGAAGAAAGTAGGATCGATGGTGAAGATCTTCGCAGATTTTATCTCATCCACACATGGCTTCTAGAATGGCTTAATCCGAAGGTAAAACCAAATCTAATCAATCTCTATAATGCAAAGAGTTTTCTTCCCAAGAAAGCAAATAGGCTTCTTCTGGCTCCTTTGAGACTATAAGGGGGGCCGGATTGGAATCGACAGTGGTATGGAGGATAGCTTGATAAGCCACTTCCACTACCGATAAAGGCACTTCAGGTTCATGGTGGGAAGGAAGAACCCAAGGATCTGTTCTATCAACAACCATTGCTATGGACTTCCCAACACTAGTGGAACCTATATAGTTAATCAGAGCTGGAATATCAAATGTACCCATCAATGATGCATACATTCCAACCCCTAAGCTCTCTGAAGCAGGTCTAACCTGATCAACCAATGTTATGGTGGACTCGTTAGTTTCCATGCGGCCTTTTCAATTAAAACTGAGTTGGTCTACAGTAACCAACTTCCCTTCGTGTGGAAACACTACCACCCAAAAAATGGCCAATGCAATAGCTGATATGGCATAAGTCTAACTTCTCCCCAAGAGCAAGTTATAATCCAAAGGTGCATCAATCACCTCTACCTCAACAGACACCGCTTTCCCTGCCAACTTAATTTTGAAAGATGGTAGGATACCATGTGGATGGAATGACCTTTCGTCGAAAGCAGTAAGTAGGGTGTTCGATGGAACCAGCTCTGGAGATCCAAGAGCTTTCCAACAAGACAAGGACATAACACATGTAGAAGCACCCTCGTCGATAACTTCCCTTCCAATGGTCTTTCCACCATGGATGACATCTATCGATAAGGATACATGATATGGTAGGTGAATTTTGACATCAAACAAATTAAATTTCACCATGAGACTTGATGAGTCCATACTGCCTAAGGCTGCTAAGAGTGCATCCCACTGGGTGGGACAACTCTGTAACACCTCTAAAGCCGACATTACACAAGGAGTTTGGGCTAGGTCTTCAACTACAGAGTAGTTTGTAGCAGCCCTAGCATTAGGATTATGCAAGGTTTTCTTAAAGACACCTTTCGGTATCTTGGGCATAATTTCGGCAGGTTTCTCAATCGTGAGAGGGCTAGAATTTTCACCTATCGACTTACCCTTCTCCGAGGTCTCTTTTTCATAGTTCTTGTTATTGGTCTGTAGTAAAGTCTTGGATTGAACCATGTTGATATAATTGGGGTCAGGAGCATTTGGGGTGCCCCCTGCTGCATTTGAAGCTGAAGCTGAATTTTGTCCTTGGGGAAAAGGATCCTTCAGGACAGTCAGTTGTTGGCCTTTTAACAGCTTCTGAGCTTATTCCATAAGGGGACATAGATGGGTCAAGTGATCTTCATGGCACAACTTACGTGGGAATTTCACCTTCTTCTTTTCTTTCTTTCCCCCATCAGCATTGTTTGTGGGTTTTTGCTTGTTTTGGTTTCCCTCACCCTTTTTCCCTTTCTTCTTTTTCCCATCGGGCTGCTAATTTCCCTTCTGAGAGGTTTGGGCAAAAACATTCACATTTTGGGGTGAGGGGGCAACCTTTGCTACCTCCACTGTAGAATTTTTGACAGACAGTTGATGGAGCTGTTTAGCCAAAGATTCTACAGTGGGAGAATTTACATAACCAACCACACCATCAGCATGGGGTCCAGGATTAGGTTTCTCTACATTGTGCGTTGGCCTTGGTGCATCAGGGATGATCTCATATAAGATCCCAGACTGAGAATATATAAAATCTAGCTAATGTACCCTGAGGATATCTTCTTCCTCATTAGTCACTCCCGAATTAGATACATCCTTAGATATATATGGCAATAGGGATTTAAGGAACCATTCTAATAAGAAATCGGGAGGGATAGTGGATTTGATAAGGCTCTTCCGTCTTCTCCACTCTTCGATGCGATCTGAAATATGGGTGGCCTTGTCCTGCTGAAAGGTAGACAACAAGTCTATCCTGAAATCATATTGGACAGGAAGTTGGAAGTGACTAAGGAATGCATTATCCAAGTCCCAAAAACTACTAAACGCAACAGAAGGAAATTCAATATACCATTTTCCTGCAATACTGGTTAAATTTCTTTAGAACAGCCTCAACCGAACTGAATCCTCGTTCAGTGAGTTGGAAGAGCACCATAAATGGAAAGTGGTTGCATGAGCTCCAGGATCATCACCAACTTTGCATTTGAATTTTGGGATATCCGAGAGCAGCTTGGTAGGTACGGGTGGTCAGGAGGGGTCATGTCTTGCCGGGTTATTCATTAGTTTCAACAAATCTGGCAAATTTAACGTTTCCAAGAAAGGGAGCTTGGGTATAACCGGAGCACTAAAAGTCCCAGCTTGGGGATTAGAGGGACTTACCCCCATATTCCCATATGTGAAGGTGGGATTGCCCCCTGCTGCTGGTTGTGAAGTGGGTGGGCTTCTTTAGAAAGGATTCCATCCATAAGCTAGTGGATTGTTTATGTGCGGTGTAGTATATGAGGTTCTAGCTGCCCCAGTCGAAGCTATGGTTTAGAATACAGGAGTAGGTATCCCTCCACTAAAAAGTGAAAAAGGAGAGCTCGTGAACGGAGCTAAAACCAGAGTTTGAAAACCTTGACCATAAGGATTAGGGTTTTTCAACTGCACCCCTACATATGCAGATGTTGGGCCTACGTATGGAGTGCATGGGGGAATGTGCCCCCCATTCCAAGGAAAACCTTGGACAAAATCCGAGGATCCTATAGGACCACTCTAAGCAGTGTGTGCGAAGGAAGTAGGAACTGTAGGTACACTAGGAATCCCAGTGACCATACCACCAGAAGCACCTGCTAAACTTGTGGGAGCTGGTGGCTGAACCACTTGGCTAGATGGAGTTAACAATGTCATAGGTATACTTGTTCTAGGGGCACCTACCGAGGGAGGTGGCACCCCTTCAGCCGAAGTGACTGAGGTGGAAGTAGAAGAACTTTCTCCTGCAGTAGACATTATTCTACCCAAAGGGACACCAATCATGGGTGGATTGAAAGGATGAACCTGAACGATCACCAGATCATTTAAGTCAATTAGAGGTGAATTAAAATTCCTTGCAAATTCGTTATCCTGCAAGTCTCCTATCTCAACTGTGTTTAAATTAAAATGGTTTTCCCTAAGTTCTGGTTCACCTGGAACTTCACTAACTCCTATCGGTTCGAAAGAACCATCCGTGTCTAATCTCTTCCTTTAAGGGGGAGGTGGAGGTTCCAATGTGATAAGCAGAGGAAGGTTTTGCAACCTTCATGACCTTCTAACAGATTGGTCCTCCAATATTGTAAATTTGACTCTTCACACCCTAAGGTCGGCTAAAAACATAGACAAACCACAGAGCAATCACTACAAAATTTCCTAAAGTCTCAACAATCACAAGGGGTATAAGATATGCTTTGCTAAAGAAAGTTGAGAGACGGTTTCTTGGCGTCCTTGAAGAGGTTCTTAGGCACAAGCGGAGGAATCACCCACCGCCCTCCTACACTTTCGACAAGGTTTACCTTCCAAGCTCGTCCAAGGTGAACCAGAAATAGCCTTCCGGTTTACTTATGTATAAACCCTAGATGTCCAAGAGACTAGAGGCTACCTTAACTATATCAATAGTCTGGGGGGATAGTCACAAGCCTGATTCATACACATGGGTAGGGTAGCAAAGCCTGAAACTCTGTCTAGGACAAAATCCCCAAATGCGTAAAAACCTTGGTCTACATTTTGGCAAGGAATCAGAGGGTTATCTCCTCAGTCCAATGCCTCCACGTAGCCTCGTGCTTAACTCCCGTTTGAGAAAAGCTTCCCAGATGCTATCCACACAGAGAAGGATTTACCTATCGATTGGCCAACTATGTATGAATTTAAGTACGTATGTGGAGTTTACACTTCCTATCCCACAAGTATACCCTAAGCTAGTAGGTGTATGACCCTATAAAACAAAACTTACTAATAAATTTTAAATTATAGCATTCATTTTAAGGGTTGTTCTTAATTGGAGGATAAGTGGCGTGAATGACTATGATATGATAGACTCGACAAGAAAAGTAAAAAATGTGTATAAAACGAATTCCAAAGCAAATTATCACTACTTAAAGCAAGCTTCTTTTTCTTTTTCTTTTTTGTAAATATGAACTAATGAAAATGCAACTAGGAAAGAGAAAGTTAAGACTTATTTTTGTAATTTTAGAGATTTTATTTAAAAACTGATATTAAAACTACCATATGTCATTAAAATGCAAATGTTTCCAATGCTTTTCTTTTCGCTTTTCAAACTCTTCAAAAATTACTATGCACCTAAATGCAAAAATTATTAAGTATGTTTGAATAATCAGACTATATAAAGCAAGCAAAATGAAGTATAGCAAACTTATAAGAACCAAAGATCAACCACCTAAGGAAGAAACTTGGAAAACACCTAGCTTGGGAAGGCAAAATGGATGAAATCCACTGAAATCAATAAAAGGCAAGTGACAAACCGACACTACTTGGAAATAGTACAGGATACACGGTATCTAGAACCCTGATCACTGATTCCAACACACAGCACTTGGACCTAGCACCCAACAGGATAATCCACCTCAGATTGCTAAAAAGAAAGAAAATCCAACCAACAAAACTCAAGGGCTTACTGAAAAGCACGAAGTATGGTTAACAGGGCTTTCAAACCTACAGTGAAATGCTAGTACTAGGAGACCACAAAGAAGGGGAAAATCCAAAAAGGACAGGGACAAGCAACCCTACCCAAAATTTTGTTGCTAAGGTATGTACGCGATTGTCTAGTTGAGCAACCCATGTACTATACGTGATTGTTCAATACAGCAACCCACGTATACAAGCCTCTGTACGTGACTATTCAATATAGCAACCCATGTATAAAGCCTCTATACGCGAATGTGTAGCACAGATGAGTAAAATTTTTCAAAAAAATAAAAATTATAAAGGTCTCTAAGACACTACTGCAAGTCCAAACCAAGACATAAAAACACACATTAATTCAAAGCAAAGACTGGGCAAGGATCTACAGGACTAACCCATAGCAAGCTGGACTCCCCAGCGGAGTCACCAGTTCTGTTGTTCAGGATTAAGCACCCTTGTAACCTAGGGTCTAGGGTTACCAACTTACTACTAACCTTGCAGACAATCAGCTTTAATAGAGAACAAAAAGGAAATAGGAAGAAAGTCTTGACTTACCCGATTACTGACGGTTGATCCAAGCTTGATCTTCTTCTGTTTCTCTTCTCTCCAAAGCTTCCAGGGATGCACCTCCTTCATCTATAAAGAGAAAATTCTCCAAGTACTATCTTATTTGTATATAAGAGGTTATATAAAAAATATATCCAGTACATAATCAAAAATATTAACCATAATAAATGAAAGAGACTCAACACAATGTTGGAAGAAGAATTATCTTTATTAACAATTAGTGAACGAGATAAGAGTACAACCCAGCTTCTGAGACAAGGAATTCTCTACATACAAAGGAATCTAAGTTATGCTGCTTCAAGACTTCTGAAGATATACCACTAGCATAAATTTTCTCTGCAAACTTGATTGATTAATGCCCTCCCCGAGGCCTCTATTTATACTTTGGGAAATAGAGTGGTTTCGAAGGTTGAGGAGGTTGAAACAGTTAGGACAGTTAATGATTAGGGCCCAACTAATCTCCCTTAATCGTGATTTATATTTTTAATGTCGAATCAAGATGTACACAACTATTGATATAGGAAACCCGCGTATGACATGCGAGTTGCTTAAAGGAAACCCGCATACACTGATGTACACCGGTTGCAATGTATATAGTCACGTACAGTACGCAAGTTGTCAATGGAAATAGTCGCGTACGTACGGGATTTGCAATGAATATAGTCGTGTACACAACTCAACACTTAGAAAAAAAATATGGCAAGCTGGTTCAAGGGTAAATGCATCCTAAGTCATGCCCATCTATAGTGTTTTGGCAAAATTCAATCCTAAGATGTCCTTTTGTGTACCAACATAAGGAATGTAGGCACTCGGATGGAGAAGTGCCATTTGGGTTGATGACAGTATGGTTAATGTAGTGAATGAATGAATGTAGATTTGTTTACAAATGAATAGATGTATGATGGTTGCATTGTATTACTAGATATGATTATGTGCATGTCTATTGTTTATTTACTAAAGTTGCATAAAGAGAGGTGGGGTTGCAACTTAGCTGTTGAAGCACAGTAAATACAAGTAATCCATCCCCGAACTTCATTGGAATCCTTGGAGCAGAGTCTAGGTACTAAAACACCCTCCCACACAACTACGAAAACATGGTTATGGTAGTTACCCATCAAGAGAGATATCTTGGGTGAGATGGCATCTGTGTCACAGGTGCTGCCGGCCGATATCTCAGGATTTGTTGTGCTGATAAGAAGAGACTGGACCTGGGTCGGGATCCTTGGGAAAAGGGATAGAGAGAAACAAAACCCAAATATGGTTTTGTTGTCAGGACCTTGAATCATTGTGGTGAGGGACATGTTGTGGCAACCCATGAAACCAGAGATCCAAGATTGGATGGAATCCAAAGAGTTAGAGTTCACACGAAGAGAAAGTGAAGTATCTCGACGGAACCCAACAGAGTGGTTGGGCCAATACATCTACACAGACATTTAGGAGATTTTGTTTTCCTAGTTTCCCATTGTGTTACATGAATGGTTATATAAGTTGGCAACCAACCAAACAAATTTCCAAGGCAGAGAAATGAGGGAGTGGAATCCTTGGTTGATTGAGCGACTGAAAAGAGTAGACAACCCTTTATCCAGGGGTGTAGATTTTTGGGTATATAATATCTTAAAAGGATACATCACTGATTTTTTTGTTGACACTATAACCTCATATAGTGAGGCAGAGCAGATATTATTTCAAGGCCCACGCAATAGATATATGTCATCTTTAAAGATGTGGATAAAAATGTGTGTATGTGAAAAAGGCATTCTGCGAATGTAACAAGACTGTATAGAAATAGAGTGTCTATGTCTTAGAAAAACCCTACAGTGAGATGTTTGCTAGGAGATAGTGGAACTGAATTAGATTCAGGATTTTTAGGAAGAAGAACAAGTTTCAGGTCTGACAAGCAAAGAAAAATGTTGTTAGGAAGAGGGAGTTGCAACACATATTGAGAAGAAAAAGGCTGCAAGCTTGCGTCATACTTAGATGAAGGGTCTTGTGATGAAGAAGAGGAATATTAGTCGATCTCTGAAGGAGACGAAGAGTCAAAAGAGTTGACTGAACCTCCAGAATGGGAACCTGGTTACAACTCGCCTACAGCGCTACATACTTCACCATAGAAAATACAATGGCTGGAGCTGACATTAAGTTACCAATATTTAATGGAAATGGGTTGGAAGACCCAGAACAACATTGGTTCCTTTGTGAATTTCTCTAGACTGTGCGATAGATCCAGGATGAGAATATCAAGAAAAGCACAGATGATCATGACTCTACGAGGTCGTGCACTTGACTGGTATATGAAATTTTCCATAGTACCAATAGGAATTGTCCTTAAAACACTTAACGAGATTCAAGTGGGTTTGATATATGAATTCAGAAATCCAAAGTATGAATCACAGTGCATCACCAAAATCAAAGAGACTAAGCAGCTACCAACAGAATATGTTTGGGACTTTAACCAAAGATTTAAGACATTGATGGCCAAAGTGAGCTTCCAAATATCAGATGTACAACACATGGAATGGTTTATTTCCACATTCTTACCACATATTCAAACCCCATTGATGCAATAGAAGATTGTGTCGCAAATAGAGGCTCTAGAAATACCAATGAAATTAGAATCCTCGATGGTTGGAGATACTTCCTTGGGAATGATGCAAATTCAATCGCAACTGGCCAACCTTATGGTGCATCTCCATGACATTAAGAGAGGAAAGGAATTTCAAGAAGAGCTATGGTGTACAAGATGCAGAACAAACGGACACCATAAAGAAAAATTCTTGGTGGTCATGAACTATAATGCAACAAGTACGTCAAACACGTTAAACAACCAAGGAATGCCTTGGTGTAGATTATTCCAAACGAGGCGCCACAAGTCCGAAGAATTTTTGTACTTACAGAATATTGTAAGCACACCAGCTAGTGTGTATTGTAAATTTTGTAGATAAGTGGGTCATGATGAAAAATACTACATATCATTTCAGCTACTGCAAGAAAAGATGATGTATACCTACTTAATGAAAAATGATGAGCATATGCAAGCTGAAAGTGCGCAGCCTTGGTATCATACTACGCAATATCAACAACCACAATACCAGCAAAACCAGTACCCTCAACAACAACAATACCCTTCGCAAATGGGGGTTGGAAACTTTAGAGGTCGAGGATGACAACAAGGAGGAGGATTTTGTCGAGGAAGAGGCCAAGTCATATGTTATAATTGTGGTAAACTAGGACATTTTTCCCGATATTTTCAAAGTCCTGCAGAAATTTTTACATATTGTAAAGCATTTGATCGCACTACCGAACAATGTCCGCAACTAATTGTGAAATGGCAGGCTATAATTGTCGTAAATTCCAACCCGATGCAGAATCAGAATCAAAATCCCAATTAGAACATTCAGATGATTTCTATCGAACCAAGAGAACCTCACATTGTTGTAGTTACCAAAGCAAGTGTTGCGACTAGAGCGGACCAAAATACACAGCGAGGACAACTGCAGGTGAGACATGCAACACAAAAGAAAGTTCTGGTAGATGTCCAACAGGAAAAAAAATTCTTCTTGGAGGTGCGACCAGAATTTGTTGATTCTAATCAACCATCAACATCTAAACAAGTCAATACCATGCCCGAACGATTTGAAAAGCTAATCAGGAAGCCGCCAATGAAAAATGTTAGTAAGCCTAAATCATTTTTTGAAATTTTTTTAGCACTAATGAATGATAAAGATTTTTTAGTAGAATTGACAACAATAATATAAGAAACCCCAGAAGACCCATGACTTGAAAAAGAGTTAATCATACCGGGAAAGAACTGAAGACAGGACGAGAACTGCGAATGACTACGCATATAAGAGATTATGATATGGGTTATATCATATTATATTTCAGCTTGGATGTCAACATATTGAAAAGACAAACATGGGAGAGAATGAATAAGCCACGACTGGACCGGTATCCTATTCAACTAAGGCTTGCGTACCAGTCGAAGGTTCTACGAATTGGTATACTAACGCAATTGCTTATAGAAGTAAAAGGATTAAGAACATATGCAGACTTCGAAGTCATTGACATTGTCGATGACACAAATCTATATCATGTACTACTAGGAATTGATTGGGAAATAGACAATCAAACCAGTATAAACTTTAAGAAAAGTATCTTATCATTTGAAGATTCTAAAATAAGAGTGGTTGCGCCAATTGATCCACTCGAAGGACAGAGATATGTCCATCCTGTACATAGTGAAGGGAAATAAAATTATCTAGATCAGGTTTATAACATCATGTCTTCAAAGGAAGACTATATCAATCGAACAACTGATGGAAAACTGAGTTGGTAGAGTATAAGTTCATGCACATCTGACTTAGGAAATGCCCTGGAAAATTAGCAGATCTTCCTACATGAAGTTTCCATGTGAAGAAGTGCAAGAATCACAAGAGATATCCAAAGGGTAGGAGCCGAAGCAATCACGCTTCCTGCATATGAAGGATTACCTAACCTTGCATCTGTTTTGGTAGAAATTGAAAAAAAATTCATAGAATCTCGATGATTGTCCTCTTTCGACTATGTGATAAAAGATACGCCCACTAGATAGTGGGGTACACACAAACATTCTATTTTAGAATGTCCACAGTGTAGAAGATTAATGGAGATCATATTTGGGGAAGAGATCAATTGCCCTGATCAGAAATATGCAAGACTGAGAGATCATGGGGAACATATTAAGCACTGTCGCAGGAATTGGCAAGAACATCCGTGACAAGAATGGGTTCATTGATTCATCCACACTTTGTAAATGGTACCTAGAATTTGGTACACATCAATATAGATGCAACGAGGAACTGGTGAATGGGAAATATTAGTTGTAAGATTCACCCAGACATTTGAGTTCGCAAGTGAACACCCGATAGTCGATGCTGCGTTACAGGTAAAAAAGGAAAAGATCTTTGAAGAAATTTGAGTCACAAACATGAATTTCCATAAATGCAACATGACAATACACAACTGGAGGGATCCTATAATATCACAGGATATCTGAATGATAATGACCCACTTGACATAATATACATATGTCAGAGGGAACATGTGTAGTGGAAGGATTTCGCACATGTGAAGATACACCTTACCATGCCTGATACGACCTAAAAAAAAGAGGGGGATTATACCGACTTGGCATAACCTTTTTGGAAGGGAAAAGCAAGTCGCAAGGAGCACGACAATAAGCTCCTAGAGCTTGCGAGAGAAGTAGAATTATCACATGAAATGACACTACCGTGAAGTCATGTCATGATTGGAATATAAATTAACATTAGAGGAAATTTCAACTCAAAATGGGCCTTTTAACTTTGATTCAAATTCCATGTCATCATGTGTTAGCCAATGAAATTGCTTTAAATTTGAAATACCGTATAGGTCTTAAACACTTTTTTAATATAAATTTGGGGATAGGTATCATAAAAAAACTACTTTTTTGTTTGTATTTTCGATATATCTCCCTGTGATTTTACTCAAATTTCGATCGGGAGAGCTTGTTGGATGTGGAATTAAATTTCGCATCCGACGAGTACCCACTCGGCATACTTTTGACGGACCCCACTACCTCAAAAACAAGAAATACCTAAAAAAACGTGATGATGACATTGTTGCAGCTACAACGTTTTCCCAAATTTTTTAAAATTTTGGACCCTCCTTTTAAATTTTTTCTTGTTTAGATTTGTTGGGATTGCTAAACTTTGTTGTTCCTTTGCTGCAAATTTTGATCTTTGAGGTTAAATTGAGGTAGTTGAATGAATATCTTTTCCTGCTGAGGTTGTTGACTTGAACTTGATTTTTTGGACTTATGGATGATTTCCTTTTTTGCCTTCGGAAGTTTATCGAATTATGAATCAGGGCCAAAGTTCTATACGTATCCGCTGTTGTGGAAGATAAATAGCGAATGACCCGATCCAAAGCCTTGTTTTTCACCGACGTGCTTTTTCATTTTATTTTCAGCATTTTGTTTTATTACCGTCGGAGCATTAGTCTTTTGTGTTTCCGCTGTTTCGGATGGAAAATTGCAAGCACTCCAACGGAAGCCTTTATTTTTGCTGATCCTGCGGGGTTTTTCGATTTTTCTCTTTTCGCTATCGGAACTGTGTTGACATTTGATCGGGGGATTAGTTTTTGGTTGTTTTGATCGCCGATGTTCTTGGTTTCCGTGGAGTCCGTGGTCTATTTGATTCCCGTCGTTGCGGCTCCAGAGCGGACTAACCATCCGACATGGTTGTTCTGATTTTTTTTTATGTTTTTATTTTTGCAGATGATTCGCTTGATTTTCACCATTGGTTTGTTCTATTTTTCTCCGATGATTACTAGTCTGCGGAACCTCTAGTCGATGTGACTTCCGCCGTTACAGATCCTTTTGAACTATTCATCCTATGCTATAGTGGTTCTGAGGTCGAAGGCTGCAATTTAGTGTTTATTTCGCTGGCGCTTTTTATTGTTCCGCGGAACCCATAGTATGTCCGTCGCCCATCGTTGCAGCTCCTTTTTGAGTTAACCACCCGATGCCTTAGTTGTTCCACTATCCGATAGAAGTTTTTTCCCGCCGACATTTTTCACCGGGGTTTTTCTATATTGGGTTGGTTATTATTTTATTCTTACCCTTGTAAATTCGTGTATACCTCCATCCTCGCTGTCAAACTGTGCATCTGTGCTTAGCTATCAGGATTTCGTGCGTTTGGTGTGCTGCTGTGGATTTTTTCAGACCATCATGTCGAGTGCAACTCATTTCCTAGGTAGGCCAACCATAGTTCTCCTTTCTTTTGAGTTTACTGGTTGTTTTAGGAACTAGGGTTTGTCCTTTGGTTAGAGGTTCCTGCCGTTTGGTAGTTGGTTGTCTGAGTCTGATTTTGTATCCTTATGGCGTAGAGTATTGGTCAGTTGGATGGTATTTGTGGTGGGGGTTTTTGAGCTATTTTTCTTGAGCCATTATGAAGATTCTAACCCCAGTCTGAAGGTTTTGGTAGCTGATGCAGACAAGCATTACACTTTCTGCACCAGTTTTTGTGGGTTTGTATTTGGTTGTCCGGGGGAGGGGGGAAATTTCAGTTTCTCTCCATTATATACATTTGCCCTATTTTCCTAGACACGGGAAGGTTTGTTTCACGCGTTTCGATTACTGATAGGGGTTTTCCATGTTAGCAAGGAGTTAGGATGCATTTTTGTCAATCACGATTATTGTTAGTTGTAGACGGACTTAGGATTTTTTAGACTTAGCAACTTGTTGCTGCCGCAACCTTTTCCCCGACTTCAGTTTTTCACTTCAATTCTGGGACCCCTCCTTATCTTGATTGATTTGAATCTAATGGTGAATTTTTGGCGTCTTTGAGTTTCTTTTCTTTAAAGATTGAGCGTTTCCGTCTTGTTGGCTGGTTGCGTTCGGTTCAATTGGAGTAGTGAGATCGGGTTTTAACACTTTTAAGAGTGTGAAGGTTTACCTTAGCGTTTTTGGTTTTTTGGCCTCTTTTGAGCCTTAGCGCTGTTAGTTCGTCTCTTTGGATCGGGCCTCTTTCTGAAGTTTCCGAACCTCATATCACCCGCCGTTGCGGCTCCCTGACCGAACCTTCCACCCGACTGAGGTTTCACCCGACGCCCGTTTCGCTGTGAAGATCGCTGGCTGTAGTCTTTGGTTCGCCCGCCGTTGCGGCCAAAGGGTAGGAGTTGACCTCCGATCCGCTTGTCACCCGACGTCCGACTTATTGACTGCCACCCGAACCTTTTTATTTTACCTCGTCGCCCGCCTCCGACTCGCGTCCTGTCCGCCGTTGCGGGTGACCAAACCTTCCAACTTCCGACTCACTTCCCGCCACCACCCGATTTCCTATGGCGCCCGCGTTTTCGCTTCCCCTCTTCTGGCACTCCTCCGCCATTGCGGCTCCTGGAGCCTTCTCCCACCCGGTAAGAACTTTGTCTCATCCAATCTAAGAACTGCCCGACTGCCGATTTACCTTTGCCGTTGCCATTCCAAGCCCCCCGCAGTTCCTCACCCGGATGAACTAGGCTAGCTCTTTGTGAATATATCATTATAATTTATAAAATTATGGATGCCTAATGTCTAAATTCAATGGATAATGCACCAAGTTTGTATGCATAGATCATCTCATGAATCGCTGAAGCAGAGCATCGCGCCGGAAAGGACAACGTGAGCGAATGACCGAGGCGCCAATGGGACATTTTCTTTTCAGCGGTTACTGTCAGAAAATAAACGCCTGTAGAAATGATGGAGAAGGTGAAACGACCAGGAAAGAAACTGAATCATCAAGGGCATTGAAAAGACGCGTTGAGGGAACCCATGGGGGATCGGTGGTAGTTTAAATAATGGGAAGCTTGATGAAAGGAGGGCTTTTTCCCTTAGAAAATTTTGTAATGGTTGACTTGTAAGAGGAACTATTTCGTTTTGCAAAGTGAACTGCAATTTTGTCTGCTGGAAAGAGTGAAGTAGTGAAATGTACCAATGCTATTCAATGAATAATGCTGAAGAAGAACTATTTCGTGTTCAGCTGTATTTCATGCGCTGTAAGGATATTTGATGTTTGGAACCTAAGTTCTGGTTAATTATTTTGCAGTCTTTTCTGGGATGCATTTGCACTATGAGCAATAATTGTTGTTATAGAATGATCGGCTAACTGGTTATTTGAATATTTGTAGTTTCATGCGCTGTGGGAAAAGTATCAGCTATCTGTGATTTTTTCTTACCGTATGTGATTTTATATTGCTCAGTTAAGATGATAGCCTCGCTCCCTAGGGATAGTTTAGATAGTTAGTTATTTCTGTTCGTATCTGGTTTGTTTGCTTGTGAGCATAAGACGAGAGGTAAGAACCTGCGCATCACTTTGTGACCGCCCCCCGCATTTAAGCCAGCCTGCATTTAATTAGATATGTGCATATCATTCCTTTAAGTCAAAATACAAAAACTCGGTGGACTGGGCCGCAACCGGTAAAGCCTTTGTTTGTTACTTTGACCTACGGTAGCCGGACCGTAAACCGGACGGATTCCCTATACCAAACAGTCAGCGGGCTAGTTGGGAACGCTGAATGGGGAGAATCCCTTACTGTTGCCGCCTGCGAATTTCCAGGCCTCAACACAACTTTCAGAAGTTTTCTTGCTAGTTATTCTTGATTTTGCATTTGCATTCTGATAGGTTTAGTTGTTGTGAATATGGAAGAGGTAAATGTTTATACAGTTTTTCTTCATTCTTTGAATACTAATTAAAAGCTCAAATAGCCAAAATTCATTTTGGTTTATGACAGGGTAGCTTCTTCAGAGGAGATATGTCTAAAAGACAAAAGAAGAAGGCTCCTGTTGCTAAGGGAGAACCTAATGTAGAGATAGTTACTAAGGTAGAATATATCTATGAGGATACTAGAGCTACCACCAGGGTAGAACCAAACTATAAGTGGGGTGAGATATATCAAATGATTTCAAATCAGGAAGTGCCCGATGCAGGGTTTGAAGAACTAACCATATATGCCAACATTGAGAAATTTGCTCTGATGAAGATAGCCACTAGACCTGAACTGTTCCCATGCTCTGAAGTGATTGGATGGATTCTGCCTAGGGGAGATGTGACAATGATGATTTTAGCCAATACTTCCAAATAGAGCTATGCTACCTATAGTCCTGGTTATGTCTCACTGGCTTATCACCTACCTCTTGCTCAAGTATACTTAACTGAAGATTGGTTGAAAGAGATAAACTTGGACCTGGTTGAAACAGCAAAGAGGATGATGATACCTGGGAAGAACTTTTGAACTAGGCCATCAGGAGAGTATGACATAGCCACTTTCAGGACTCCCTATAGGTTTATAGCTTTGATGTTGAATAGAGTGTTTAGGAGAGCTCATGGTAAAAGTTTCAAGTTGGGATGGATTCCCATTATTTTCTATGTGGCCACCCAAGGGACTGTATTCAACTGGGCTAACATTGTCTCCAATAGCCTCTCAGCTTGTATATCTTCAGCTCTGGGAGGGGTGTCTCAGAAAAACTATGAGTTCTATATGAGTTGCATCCTAGTGGACTGTATATTATGCACCCAGTCTTTTCTAGCTTTAAGATGCAATTGGGATAGGGATAGGACCCCTGTATACACTGCATACAAACTATTTTGGGCACACAAGTATTACATCCACTATAAAGAGATATGTGAACATTTTATTATGCCTTTGTACACTTTTATCTTCCTGATAGAATGCAACTGTATTTTAGAGGAGGCATTTAAATTTATTGGGGAGCATGAAAATTACTATTTGACCGAATAGGGGATGTACATTAGGATGTATGGTTGCTCTAGGGCACCTTCTTTTCTCCCCAAGTATGCCACTGATTATGTGGTGCATAAGCAGTTAGGTAAGTTTACCTAGATGGTGTAGGAAGCTTCCTGTTTGAACACAAGAAGGAAACCTATCCTTCCATACCTTTCAGGCTGGGAAGCTACAAATTTTCAAAGGTTAAACTAACTGCTGAATTTGTACAAGAATTGAAGCACTTTCATTTTGGGGAGATGAACTTCCACAAAAATGACTCCCAAAAGAAAGTTGCAGAACATTGCAAAGAGGCAAATGTTCACTTTGAATATACAAACTTATGGGACAAAGATGAAGAAATCTTCAGGAATGCAAGGAATATGATTGCATTAAAGAGAAGATTTAAACAGAAGATCACCATTAAGGGTGGTAAGGGCCAAACCGCACAGAAGAAAGCTGAAGAAGAGGAGGCCAAGAAAAGGGAAGGGGATGCTAGGAGACTAGCACAAGAGGCTAAGAGTTGGCTCAAGAATGAAGAAGAAGAAAGAAAGAAAGTTGCATAAGAAGCAACAAAGAATGAAGAGGAAGTTGCAAAGAAGGTAGAAGAAGAAAGACAGAAGAAAGAAGATGAAGAGATGAAGAAGAAACAAAAAGAAGTTGAAGGTATGAGGGTGACAGGATCTACAACAGATCAGCAAAATACTGACCCAACAGACATTCAAGAAGTACAGGATCAGACAGATCAAGGGCAGGGACAAGATAATCCTGATTCCCAAGAGCCTACTGTAACTTCTGGCAGCAATATAGGACAAGTTTTTTTTTTTTGAATTGAATCTGATACCTTTTGTACAGAAGAAAGGAGAAGAAGTCCTAGATTTTAGTACCATCTTCTATGACAAGGAGAGGAAGAGGATTGTCAAGAGAACTAAGAAAAGGGTCAAAATAGGAGGACAATCAGGAATAATGATTACTGATAAAACCTTCGTGCATGGGACAGATGCAGATCCATGATTGACAGCGAGAGTGGGAGTTGTGGCATTAACCCAGGCCACTAAAGACAATGTGGATAGACTAATGACAGACCTTGAGCAATCAAGGAAAAATGTAGCCCAATTAAAGGACACTCTTAGAAAGGAGAGGGATGAAGGTAACAAGTTGAAGAGAAAATTTGAAGATATGCATAATGAAGTAAGGGATTCAAAGATAGAATTCCAAACTCTACAAGCAAGCAAGATGGCTTTGGAAGTCTCAGCAGAGAAAAGTGAAAGGGATGCTCAGAAAAGTCTAGCAGAACTACATAAATTACAGCTAGAGAACAATGACCTCAAAACAGCATATGAAACTCTTAGTGCAGAAAAGGACCAGCTGCTGAGTAAGATTTCTGAATTGGAGGTACAGAAGGCCACTATGGAAGAGAAAGAAAAACAATTTCAAGTGCAGGTAGCAAACTTTGAACAACATATTGCTTCATTAACAGCATCACTAAAGGATGCCAGTGAACAACAAACTGATATTCAGCCCCTTTAGGAGCATGTCCTAGCCCAAAGAAGAAGAATGCACCAACTGAAGATATCTATTGAATAAGAAAGCTGCAAAATCTTATAGATAGATAGCAGGTTGGAGGAAATCTTGGACACTACCTCACATTTTGTGGATATGTCTTAGGATATTTTAGAACTCCTGACTGGAAGGATAGTAAGGATAGAAGCCAATGAATAAATTCCTGTAGAATTACCAGCTAAAGATCAACATAGCTTAAAGCAGGATTATGACTTGTTAGAATTTGCAATAAATATAGTAGAGTAGTTCAAGAAGGCTGTGAAGAAAACAAGAGGAGCTTGTACTGAGTACTGCAGAAGGGTGTTGGTCACCTACAACAAGTGCTAAGTTGATGCTGAGAAAAGACTAGATGCATTACCCAAGCATGATCTGTTCACAGAAATGCTACAGAGTAGGTATTAGGAGGATGAGTAGAAAATACAACAAGTCAAGGACTTGGATGAGCAGATCCTGAAAGATGCAGTAGCTCATGCAACAGTAAGCATCCATTTGCTTGAAGATCAGCTACGATTGAGCCCAGCAAGAATTGAAGTGGTTAAAAATCAGGCTACAAAGTTTGAGATCAACATTTTTTATCTTGAACCTTGAGAATTTGAGAGCATAGCAGTGGAAGCCGACCAAGCATGGAAAAAATTCCTAAATGATCAAGCAGTGTCCTCTACTTAAAAGTGCTTTATTAGTTTTTGTTTTAAATGTAATTTATTGTATAATGTATGAGCACTCACTACAGGACGAATTTTGGGATTTGAAATGTTGGGGAAACCCAAAAATTTTTCCTTTTGTATAAGTATAGAAGAGTTAGATAGAATAAGGGACTTTTTCCCAGTTAGATTTGTGAAGACATGTTGTAAGAAGAACTATTTCCTTTTGCAATAGATAATTACAATTTGCCTATTGGAGAAAGCTTGGTGGAATGTTTCAAATGTTGTGCTATGGATTTGTTGAAGGGGAACTATTTCATTTTCAGCTTTTGTCCATTAACTATGAGATCATTCTTAACATGTTGAACCTATGTTCTTGTATGAATGCTCTCTAGTTTATTTTATGGAATTTCCACTATGAGTAATTATTGCTTTTCATAAACAATGAGTTATCTTGTTGTTCATCTATCTATTCATGTTTATGTGTTTTGAAATAAAGAACAACTACCTGTGATTTTTCTTAATGCATGAACAGTAACACATTACTCATTAAATGATAATCTTGCTCCCTAGGGGCAGTTTAGTTAGCTAGTTTTAGTTTTCTTCCTTTGTGTGATTTAGATGCGAGAGAGTTAAGACGAGAGGTAAGAACTTGCGCATCACATTGTGACCACTCCTCGTATTCTCTACCAATCTACATTTTAGATAGGCACTTGCATATCATACTTAAAACTAAAAAACTAAAAAGATACATGGTGGAATGGGTCGTAACCAGTAAAACCCTTTATTTTGGTTACTTGACCTACGGTAGCCGAACCGCAAACTGGACGGATTCCCCATACCAAACAGTAACGGGCTAGTTGGGAACATTAGGGAAAATCCCTTACTGTTGTCGCCTGTGATTTTCCAGGCCTCAACAACCGACTTGGTATATCCTTTTTGGAAGGGAAAAGCAAGTCGCAAGGAGCACGACAAGAAGTTGCTGGATCTTGCGAGAGAAGTAGAATTATCACATGAAATGACACTACCATGAAGTCATGTCATGATTGGCATAGAAATTAACTTAATTTCCTGACAAGATACCTGTCAGTCATTATTGTAAGAAATATCGACAGAATCGGGTGGCATACTTTGGGATCATTTCTACCATAAATGAAAATAACCTCCTTTACTAATTTCATCTAATTGACAGTGGGACGAAAAGCTTCCTTAAATGACACAAATTGCTGCACTAGGGTGTTGAAAAGATGGAGTAATTTCTAAGTAAAGAGTTGCTCGTGTGAAGGAAAAATGACAAAAATATGTTGTTTCATATTATACGTTGTTCCTACATCCATAGTCATTCTTCCTAAGAATAAAGAAGAGCGAGTAGTTTCTGCAACTCAAGGAGGTGAACCCAATTTATGTTTATTTCGATATCAAGTGCTAGTCCTACTATGGAAGCTGGAGATGGACCTACATCACCTATTCCTATCATGGAAGACACTACATGATACATTCCCCCAAGGAACCAATCTAAGCCAACCGCTACCCAAGTCCCACTTCGGCCTTCATAAAAATGTAGAATACATGAACCAAGATTGATAGAAACTTCAAAGGGGAAGCAGACGATGAAGAAGTAGATAAAGGAGAAAGCTACAGCAACACCACCATGCCATGAAGAGAAAGAGGAATTTGAAACCAGGAACTTATTACCACCATATATTCCACCAAGAAGGATAGATGTGCCACGGGTTACCATACCTAGCAAGGGTTCTACTACACTTGTAGCACCCAAAATACCAAAAGTTATGATAGTACTTCCTTATATCATGCCCCAACTACAGAAACTATCCTTTGAAGATGTGGATACAAGCAAGTTGATAGACATCAATAGAAAGAATTACATGAAACTTGTAAAAGATATGCCCAATTCCTCGAACCGGTTTGTTGCAATGAAATGGGTGAAAGGACTGGAACAATATGGATTATTGTCATTACTATTCATGCCATACTTTGGCCAAAGCTCATAAGTAACCAGTTATGTAAGGAAGTTGTTGGTAATCTTTCATGGAGGATTCCTTTGGTTAGGCAAACCATATTCAGTTGATGTTATCCTTATTTCACTAATTATAGGACTTCCAAGGGCAGTAACATACCCACTATAAGTCTTGGAGAAGGACAATGACCTTAACCACATTGTGAAGATCAAGGATAAGTATGACCTGGTCAGGTCCGACAGAGGGTTCTCAATATCCTCTATTAGTGATCATGCTCTTCACATAGAAGCAATGCTATTGTCATACAAAATGTTGCACATCACGACCAAACCAATGTACTGTAGGAGCAATAATGTTGGCTACACTCTGTGCAGAAGGAGTTCAAATCAATTGGTCACAATTCTTGCTTAATGAATTGTTACAAGAAGAAGCATCAGCGCAGGAAAAAGGTACTACTTTCCATTATTCTTTGTTATTGATTTTAATCTCATTTATTGTTTGGTCTGAGCCGACATACTATGATCCGGTAGACTTACCTATTAGTTGCAGAGGTTCAAGATACCAGAACCTCTGGTTCTCGCTAGACAAAAGCCGAAAAATGAATAGTAACAACAATTTTTTCATCCATACTGAAGCCTTAAAGAACCTACTAAAGCATCAGGTAAGATTGAGTGCCACCACTGTTTCCAAGTTCCAACGAATTGTTAAGTTTTAAATTGGTCCACAATATTTTTCCATTCAATCACAGAGAGAGCCATAACAGCAGTGGTTGGCGACGAAATATGTACTAATGGAAGAAGATGTAGAAACCTTTATCAATGATTGGACAAAATAATGGTGACAGGAAGTGCCACCAACTCATAGGGAGGACACAAAATTCAATAAAAAAAAACCAGAAGAGGTAGAGCTAGACAAAACTCAACCCAATTTGCCTCATCAAGAAATAGCGCTAGAACAACAACAACAGGAAGGGAAAGGTGTCGAAGAACAAAGGGAACCTAAGCGCTAGAAATGGAAAGCTAACAAGAAATCCAATACCTTCGATATTGATGATGAGGAGGTAGCAACATTAGCAGCAGCACTACAAGAAGCCACCCAGGAAAGTCTCCATGACCTTGGCCGATAGTAGAATCAATTTACTACTACTATCACAAATAGGCTAAATGGACTGGGAAGGACAATCGAAGAAATCAAAATTTCTGTAGAGAATTTTCCCCAAGTACCACAGTCACAGAATGCACCTAGCCCGTCGAAAGCACCTAAACCCGAGGGACCAAGAGGAGACTACCCCATTAGATTAAAACTCCAAAGAGAAGTATTGGATCTAGATACTCTAGACTCCAACGAGGTTGATAGAAGTGTTGACTAGATATTCTTAGATTTCTCGAAGATGCGACTAATGGATGTGCATGCCTTACAAAAAGCAGTGGTTGTAGAGATTAGAGCAAGAGGAAGTACCCTCGATAAGTAGGTGAAGCAATCTGAGAAGGATATCAGAAAAATCAAGGAAAAGATACAAAGGACCAAGAAAAAAGTAAGGGAAGAAGAAGAAAGTAAGCAAAAAATAAAAAATATCATAAATCTTACTTGTTCGGCTCTCGAAGATGTTGATATATTACAAGAAATGCCATGAGAATACAAGGTCGTTAAGCTAGGAAAGATAGCGGTTGGCCTTAGAAGAAAAGTTACAAAGCTAGAAAAGCAAAGGAGACCCAACACACTTCTAGAAGTTGTGGAGAGAAGAAGAGATGCAACAACTCAGACTGCGAAGAGAATAGAAGAAGCAGAAGAAACATGTGCTAAGGATTTCGACCAAGTCTCTCGGACTTGGGAAAAACTAATGGATGACAACCAATCACAAAAGATTTCAAACAATTTGACTATGTTTGAAGCAACATAATGCAGATTAGAAATGATATGAAGTATCTACCCTTAGCACAGAAAATGGCTAAAGAAACAAAGATGAGAAAATTGCAGCAACAAATGACTATATTGCGCACACAACAACATCAATGTGAGGAAAAAGTAGAAGAGTTGCAAGCTGAAGCAAAAAGAGTTACATGCATCATCCAACCTATACATCAGAAGGTGCATGAGGTAGTAGAACCAGTAGAGAAATTCATGCCAGAACATGTCAGTTTCAGACTGGTGGAGCAAATGAAAAATAAAGAGGAAGAAGTGCGCACAGAGGCAGAGAAAGTGGTGAAATTCGTGGAGGGTTTTCAGAACAAAATCAGCGCATCTCAGTACATGGAGCAATAGCTTCAATTGGCTCGAGATGAGCCACATGTGAGTGTTGGGGGCTTGTTGGCCTTGGGATAGTAGGGCATAATTCACGAAGAATTCTTCCTAAGTATGGAGAAGAACATAAAGGAGAAGAGGAAGGACCTATGACTGAGGAAGCAGCATAAAGGAGAAAGGGAAGGATGTTGCAACAGAGGAAGTAAAAGACAAGAAAAAGAAAAAGAGAAGGTGTTGGAAGAGGAAGTTGTGCCAGAAAAGTAAGGCATGAAAGAAGGATAGAGTGTGACATGAGATGGTATGACATAATATTAGCATAAGAAGGCATGCAAATAGCATAACGGATGGAAAATGACAGTAAGGCATAATGCTGAGAAAGTGACAAGCCTTAACGATCCTAGGCACGAGCTTGGCTGGAGCTGACAGAAACCACAGACATGAAGGAATATTCGTAAGTAAACCCAATAGTGCCCCCTATATGTGTTGCCAAAATAGGAAAGACAACATGTTGGGTGGATATAGAAAGTTGGCTAAGATAGCAAAAAATAAGGAGCCTGTAATGACTCTATATGAGTCTCTATTGAGTCAATATTGAGTTTGTATCAAGTACGTATGGGATATGTATTGAGTCTATAGTAGGGATATAAAAGAAATAACCCAAGATGTATGTGGGTTAGACCTTAATGGCTAGACATTGACGGATTAAACTCTTGAGCTAGACTCAGTAGAAATTCTCCCGACAGTATGTCTGGTAGACTCTCGTTGGATGAAAGCATGAGTTCTTGGTTACTGGATTTGTATCGCTGAGTGCATCAGAGTGAAGGATCTGCATCTGAGTGCGTATACGAGTAGGAAAGGTTGAGTCAATCCAGGTTGTGTGCAGATCACTAGTAGAAGTAGAGTAGAAAGAGAAAAGAGAGAAGATCAGAGAGCATGAGAGGGAGAAATAGTATGTAAATTTAGAGAAGAATATCTTGAGCAAAGTCTACAGCTTAGTGCGTAGACGAAAGGTGCATCTATTTCCTCATTCCAGATGAAGAGCACCTTGTGGTTTTTGCCTGAATGGGTTTCTAGGTTATATTCTGTGTATATGTGTGAATTCTGAAAGTAGCTTAGATATATGCATGATTATTGTAGTGAATGAATGACTGTAGATTTGTTTACAAATGAATAGATGTATGATGGTCGCATTGTATTATTGGATATGATTATGATGCATGTTTGTTTTTTATTTACTAAAGTTGTATAAAGAGAGGTGGGGTCACAGCTTAACTATACATTGAATCCCATTAAATACAAGTAATCTATCTGCCAACTTCATTGGAAGCCTTGGCACAGATCCTAGGTACTAAAACACCCTCCCACACAACTACAAAAACATGGTTCTGGAAGTTATCCATCAAGAGAGATATCTCAGGTGAGATGAAACCTATGTCGTAGGTGTTGTTGGCTGAGATCTGCTCTATCGAGACGATATCTCGGGCTTTGTTGTGCTGAGCAGAAGGGACTTGACCTGGGTCAAGATCCTTGGGAAAAGGGACAGAGAGACACAAAATCCAACAAAATTCCTTTGGCTCTATTAAAACTATTGCAATGCAAGGTACGAATTTGATATTTAGATCATAATGAAAATAAATATTTTTTCAAATAATATTACTTACTATGCCAATTTATTTCAAAATCATATTATTGGAGCTTGCACTCTATCGAAAAATGAACTATGAGTAGGTTGTTCACACATGAACAATTTGAAAAAACTTCTAAGCCTTCCAACTTTAGAATCAAACTTTAGTTTGGAGAGGTATTTTCATCCTTTTGAATTTCCTTTTTTTTTCAAAAAACAATTCATAGTTTTTTAAAGAAAAAAACTTGCATTTCAAATTTTGTTTTTCTCCACCCAATACATGTTCCCACCAGATGATCAGAGATGGATCCCATACCCCTCTCTTATGTATATGAAACATAGGGTTACTACAACACCATCACATGGAGAACTAAACGGTAATTACAAATTTTCGACCTATTGTCTACGGGTGGAAGAATCTTGCGTTGTCGTCACCTGCACCAAGCCATTTAGCTCTTCTTTTCATTTTCCATTTTGCTTCAGAACATGCCAGGAGTCTGGTCTTCTCCTTCTACAGAGTGTATAATTTTGACAGAGTGTTGTCACTAATTCCATGGTCAGTGTAGGATGCCATGAGTTCTAATATATTCTGCTCCACTGTAGCTATATCCTTATCAGCGTTTTGAAAACTGTCATAATCCCATTTCTTTGCACAACCTAGCCACATATAAAAAAAATCATGCTGTAAAAAGAGAGTTCTATGTTGTGGATATGGTTTGAATTTCAAAATTGAAACCTCACTAACGTATATGGAACATAGGGTTCCTACAGCACCAACACATGGAGCACTTAACATAGCTTTACTGCCATAATAGTCACACATAGATAGATATAAGATGCCACATAGAAAATCATATCCAAGATGTCATAGCCAGTCATAGACAACCACTCATAGCCACCATAGATCATAGCCAGCTATTGCTAGAAGCTCTAGTCATTCCGGATGGATCATAGCCAGTAGTCATTTCCTTAAGGTTGTTTCCACTCATAGCCAGTTGTCGATAGCCAATCATTGTGCCAACCCGTCATTCCATAGGGTCCATTGTAAGTCGATGATAGACAAGCAGAGCTATAAGGTCATTTCTATAAGTTCTAGTAAAAGAATATTTAGTCAGTTCTCTAGCCATAAGGTCATTCCAGGAGGTCTTAAAAAAAAACCTTCAAGAACACAATTCATAGTTACTTTTTAAATAACCCTGCAAGAACACAATACATAGTTAGTTTTAAAAAAACCTGGAAGAGGCATCAGTTTTCGCCGAAAGCCAATGACTATCACTGATCCAATTGAATATAAGCTCAACTGAGAATAAGATTATGGGAATCATTTAAAGGGAGACTCGAATGATGATGAAATATGATGATGTGAAAGTGGTGGAAGAAGATGAAAACAAAGAAGTTGAGAACAATGATCCCATTACTTACCTGAAAATATTTGTAAAAAATCTATGGCGATGGAGGCATGAGATCGGCTAGCTGTTAAGTTTGTTGTTGAAAAGTCGTGCTTAAGAATTTTTTTCCTAAATTTCAACACTGATAAATAGAAGCATTCAACAATACATTCAATTAATATTCACTAATACATATGAGAAAATTTGCAACAGTTTTTCGTTGCTATTTCCACATTTTGTCGTCTCACTTGCAACGATAACAGTTTTGATGTTTCATGGCACTTATTTCATCTATATAACGACCAAATTTATAGGCCGTCTATATAGCAAAGAAATATGGCCGCCACGTGTCTTTTATACGGTGGCCTTGAAACTGATTTTTTTTTATTCATTTTCTACTTTTCATCGCTCTATCGACAAAAAGTTTGTCCCTGTAACAACGAAAATATGGCCAAAAACTGCTAGAAAAAATTGTGTTTCCACGCAAAATTGTGGAATTGTTTCGACGATTGATTGTATCTCTATCGACGAATTATGGAATTTGAACAGAAATTTTTCCACGAAAAACCATGGAAAGCTACCTAGGGTTTCAATGGTTTTGCAATACCCGCGACAAACCTTCGTCGATATTGAGACGAAACCTGGAGGTTTCAAAAAAAAAAACCATGGAAAGGCACCTTGCTTTCCACGGTTTTGGATCTTCAATAAGTGCTTGTGATTGATGTGCAGTCTTGTGGAGTTTTTGTGTCTATGGACAAGCGAATCCACAGACACACTTCAAGAATCGGTAGTCAATAAATCAATACTTTGGATAACTTATCCCAATCAATTATTTCTATAGGCATGATTATATGCCTAGAGTAAATTTTGTAAGCACTTATTCAGAACATAGCATCTATTGTATATTGGTTTGATGTACACATTTCCATGTCAGTTTCTAATTACTTGTAATATTTCCATACTTATTCATCACAACCAAATAGGGTCCTTACATAATGGTCTTATTCACACCCTCTATGCATATGAAAATTGTATGGTTTCATCTAGGTCCAATGTGCATCCTATGAACTTCCAAATTTTTTATCAGGAAGACATAAAGGTGATAGAAAAGATGATAAAAAATTTGGAAGTTCATAGGATGCACATTGGACCTAGATGAAACCATACAATTTTCATATACACAGAGGGTGTGAATAAGACCATTCTGTAAAGACCCTATTTGGCTGTGATGAATAAGTATGGAAATATTGCAAGTAATTAGAAACCGACATGGAAATTTGTNTATGTTCTGAATAAGTGCTTACAAAATTTACTCTAGGCATATAATCATGCCACTAGAAATAATTGAATGGGATAAGTTATCCAAGGTATTGATTTATCGACTGCTAATTCTTGAAGTGTATCTGTGGATTCGCTTGTCAAACCAAGCGTAAAATAATAGAAACTGGAAATTACAATAAGTCACTCTACCACCATTCAAGTGGGCTATATCATAGATGTTGCAGGTATTACAATGTTATCTGCAATGGAAGGTGTTAACACCATATCTATCTTGTAAAGGCAGTAGGTTCTAGGCTCTAGCTTCTATTGAGATGCATTATTTGGAATTACAAGATTTAGTTCCAGAAGAAAATGTTAAATGGATTGATATGATTAATGGACTAGTTGATGCTACAAAGGATTTTAGTAGTGAAGAATCAGGTTTTGAGAATTTATTAGAGTATATGTGAAAATATCCTCAAATTTGAGATCTGAATTAATAAATTAAATGCTGCTACAAACTTGCAAATGATATGTCTTTTCCAACAAGCAACCAAGATTTGTGACAGCAGAATTTTTTAACCTTTAGTTAGATTTGAAATAAGGTACACATGAGGCTAAAACTAGGGAAGATCTAGGAATTTCACTTATTAATCTGAAGTTTTCAACCCTGCAAATCAAATTTTTAATTATGTTTTAGACCAGATTTAATCAGCGCTATAGAGCATATTTCTAGAAGGTAGTTCCCAGCCACAAACTGGGGCAAACCTACCATGCAATTTGATGTTTTAGGGATGAGTTTAATACATTTAAATGACAGAAATTTTCCAATCTTATAAAAGAGAAAATGAAATATGAATTAAGATTTAAAGTGGCATAAAAGCTGTGATTAGTTCCTAACAAATCCAAGTTAGGAAGATGGGGTCAATTGAGGGTCTCATGGAGGCTTTAGTGATTAAAGAGTAGATAGGGTTCAATGGTTCAAATCTAATCTGCTCCTTAAAAACTAGATCCACTTCAGAAATATTCAATAGGAAAATCCTAAACTACACATTAGATATTTGTCAAACAAGAGCCACGAGGTGGAAATGTCACCGTTATTCCTAAAAATTATTACTACAAGACAAATGCTATAGAATGGAAATATACCTTTGTTTCAACCCCAACAAAGCTTCCCATGCAAAACCAAGAAATCTCTCATAATACATTTGTAATATAACCAAGGTTTGCCCAACAAGTCACAAGGCACTTAACCAAAAAAAAATAAAAAATCAGCTAATGTTTTCTGGAAAGTGTGTTCTTGGGGTAATTCCACCAAGAGATGTGGCTCTGGAGTCACATTCCACATGTCCTATGAAGGAAATCAACAATCAATCTATCCAGCACACATTTTCCACCATAATATCAACTCGCATTTAAATGCTATATTACAATACCGTTGCTTCACTGATGTGGAAACTTGTGTTTCTATTCGACAAGATTTCTTTAACCATTGTATTAAAATGAAAACAACACACAAATTTTAAAGTTTAAGACATAAATATATTAAATACACATATAAATAGGTTTTTACTGGAAATGTGTGGACACTGTTAATACCACCATCCTGTCAAACAATATAAAACAAAAAACAGAGGAAAGAGTCATGTTGTCTTACTATATGAATAAAATGCCACTAAATACTCCGGATAAATCTTTGTTATCTATGAATGTTAACTTTCCAGCAAATAATATTTAGATATGGAAATATTTGTTCTAATAGAATGCACTTTTAGGAGCTCATGGAATGCTTTTGTAGCGCACATATAAATACATTTTTGTTGACTTATAAAAAAAACTAAAGAAACAGTTTAGGGGAGGAAGTTCAGGGATGAACTTGCATAGCGATGAGCATGGGCTTGTTGTGAGAATCATTGCTTATGATGTTTCCATCTTTGTTCGTTCTCCAATTGAATATTCCACATAGACTTGGGGACCCCAGTGGATTCTTCTTGGCCCCTTTTCTATTATTTATTTCTCAGCTTTTCTCCTAACAGTCCTTACAAACTCAATGACCGACAACTTTTCCATGGCATCCTCCAATTGCAGAGTTAAATTCAAACCATTAAGAAGCAAAACCATGAACATGAATTTTTTCTCCTCAGGTTCAAGCTTGGGTTTCTTCTTAGGAAGCACTCCAAGGTAGCCCTTATTGCTGCTTCTTTTCCTCTTGGTAGAAGATTCTTATATCTTCGACATAAGAAATGGAAAACCGTAGAGGGAATATTGTGTTCTTCTATCGCAACATTTACCTACACATAGAATTTGCAAGAATTTATGCATGCAATGGGATTTTATTAGTTTATATAGAGACTGCTATGGTTGGGGTCGATGTCTCACTAATTACTCAAATCAATTATGCATGTAAAACTCAAGAAAATATCTGGCATTCCACAATTGCTACAAAGCTCCGCTTAGTAGCCTCAAAACCACTCTGAGCAAGAAAAAACAGTTTGCTATAGAAAATTCGGGATTCAAACTCCAATAATTCAAGTCCGAGAGGTTGTATCAAGCTTGTATGTGACCGAACACCAGGATATGTAGTGCGTCCACAAAGGAAATTGCAATTGATGTTGAGCAAATTCTCCTTAGAAAGGCTATTCTGAGAGACTGAGACTATCAGGTTATGTGCACTTCTGCTGAAATCTCCAATGACGTTATTTATTCATCAATTTTTCTGCAAAAAGAGGACAAACCATGCACCACTGTCATTAGAATTGCTTAGTGAAAAAGAACCTCATGATAGCAGATAACCAAGGGAAAGCTACAAACAGTCAACTTTAGTATTTATACTTAGATAAAACCTGTCCAAAATGTGAGCATGGTGCACTGCAAAATAGGTGAACATAACACTAGTACTACTTACTACATTGCTCCTAAGAATGCATTGGAAAAATGAGGCAGGAGCTCTAAAACCTAGGGAGAAGCAGGGAATGGTACAACAAGAACACAACAAAGATAGATAAGTCTGATATTTTAATGTTTCTATACAAACATTGGATATGAAGCATGATGAAGAGGCTAGAAATGAAAATAGCAAAGCTATATTATACGACAGGTATAAGAAAGTCATATAAAATATTAATGCCTAGGGAGAATGTAGGCAATGCAAGAACCCTTACTTTATCAATCACCTTTCTCCAGGTCCATTGGCCCATACTGCTTGCAAAGAGTTGTCCTAATAAATGGAAAACCACTGTGTTGGCTTGCAATTAAATTTATAAATTAAATAAATAATCCATTCCTAGACCTATACACAAGTGGTCATTTTGCTAGGCATGGAAAATATCAAAATACTCTATGAAATAAAAAATGGGCATACAATTAAATCAACTAATGTTGTCTGGAAAGTGTGTTCTTTGGGTAATTCCACCAAGAGATGTGGCTCTAGAGTCACATTTCACATGTCCTATGAAGGAAATCAACAATCAATCTATCCAGCACACATTTTCCACCAGAATATCAACTCGCATTTAAATGCTATATTACAATACCGTTGCCTCACTGATGTAGAGACTTGTGTTTGTATTCGACAACATTTATTTAACGATTGTATTAAAACAAAAACAACACACAAATTTAAAGTTTAAGACATAAATATATTAAATACACATATAAATAGGTTTTTACTGGAAATGTGTGGGCACTGTTAATCCCACCATCCTGTCAAACAATATAAAACAAAAAATAGAGGAAAGAGTAAACATAAATTTCAATTATCTGCAAGGAAATACAAAAAAATTAATTTAATCCAAAAAAAATTAAATACACATGAACTGAAAGGAAATATATTGTATAAAAAAAAATTTGCAAATTTAACAATATAATTTTTTGCTCAGAATTTATTATGCATTCTTTAAAATATTTCATTTCAAAGTTTGGTGTATAGTGATTTTTCTTGGCCCCTTTTGTATTATTTATTTCTCATCTTTTCTCCTAACAGTCGTTGCAAACTAGGCGGCCGACATCTTTTCAACGCCATCCTCCAACCGCAGAGTTAAATTCAAACCATTATGAAGCGAAACCCTGAACATGAATTTGTTCTCCTCGGGTTCAGGCTTGGGTTTCTTCTTAGGAAGAACTCCAAGGTAGCCCTCATTGCTGCTTCTTTTCCTCCTGGTAGAATATTCTGCCATCTTGGACACAAGAAACGTCAAACTGCAGAGGGAATATTGTGTTCTTCTATCACAATGCTTTCCTACACTTAGAATTTGCAAGAATTGATGCATGTAATGGGATTTCATTAGTTTATATAGAGAATGCTATGGTTGGGGTCAATGTCTCACTAATTACTCAAAGAAATTATGCATGTACAACTCAAGACAAGCTCTGGCATTCCACAATTGCTACAAAGCTCCGCTCAATAGCCTCAAAACCACTCTGAGCAAACAAAAACAGTTTTCTATAGAACATTCGGGCTTCAAACTCCAAAAAGTTGCCATTATCAAAGAAAAACTAACAACTGTTCTATTAAAAACATTCACATTCTAGATTTGAACTGTCAATTCATGGGAAATTTGACATGATTCCCAAAAGGAATGGAAAAAACTAGAAACAAACCCACATTTTTCAGACATGCCAACTAGATAAATACCCTCAAAATCATATGAATCAAATCCATATTTTATGGTGAGGAAATGAACTTGTTTACCCTCATCATAAGTCGTGATGTTTGCACAAATTAGAATTACCATCGAGAAAGTAAAATCAGAAGCCTCTTCATCTTTCCCATTAAGAGCATACCCTGCAATCATATAGCTCCACATTCCCTTCCTCCTTTTCCTCGATAACTGTTGGTTTTATTTCTCACATTGAATTTCCCAAGTTCACATGGACAGCTCATGCTTCATTCTTTCAAGGAGATTTGAGCCATTTCATATCCACCACATCCACAACAACAAATAAAACCATGAATAAAATAAAAACACAATAGGTAATCAAGAAAAACATAGAAGGAAACAAACCTAAAGGTCTAAACATTGCTTCCATTCTGGAGGTGGGGCAGGTGATTCTAGAAGCATGGGCTCACATGCGAAGGGAGTGGATGATACACTAATAGGAAAAGTCCTTCGCCCGCCCTTCCTATAAACAAACCATCATAGCCTGTTCCATATCGTTCAGTGAAAGTTTGAAATCGAAAACCCCCAAATGGGAGCCGAAGCAGATCCTGCGCAGGTGTTTTTGAATGTTAATGAGCTAGTGCGCGGTTTTTGAATGCTAATGGTATTTTTGAATTCTAATGGTGTTTTTGAATTCTTCTTTTTTTGTTTGATTATTTGCATATTTTATATTTGGTGTTTTGTTTTGTCTTTTTATTTTGCATATTTATCTTTTGTTTAGGTTTTTTTATTTGCATATTTTATATTTTGTTGCATTTTAAATTAACTATAGTTAAACAAATATATGTTTTTAATTTAGTGTAGTTTAATTTAATTTAATTTATTTTAATTTTTTATATTTTGTTGCATTTTAAATTAACTATAGTTAAACAAATCTATGTTTTTAATTTACTTTAATTCAACTAGGATCACTACTACATTTTGATCCAAAATCCGACGGCGCGCGGATTTCTTTTTTTAAACTTACCAAAAAAAACAAGGATAATTTTTTTTTGGTAAATATGGCCATAAGCGTCGCTTAAGTGACGGCTAGTCTCATAAGTGTCGCTTAAGCGACCGCTATGCCAATAAGTGTCGCTTAAGCGACGACGCTTCAAACTGTCAATCATTTAACAAGTATTTAACTGAATGTCGACGCTTATCATTCAAACCCCTTTTCTCATTTACCATTTTCAAATGTCTATGGGTCACTCTCACCATTGCCAAGCACCCAAGAAACGGAGGAGGAAGAAGCGGAGGACCAGCAGAAGTCTGAGGCCAAACGTTAAAAGCGGGTAGGAGCTTCAGACCCACAAACCTATTTGGAATTTTATTGAATTTTCAATGCTTTTTGACATCACCATTGATAGCTAGATCCATGTGTCAAGCTTTATCAGTTCAGTATTCTTGTATCAGAACTCCCATTTTCAACTCTATGATTAGAATTTATTTTTATAGCAGACCTAGTATGGATTAGAATAATCAATCTCCAACACAATGAATGTGAACACGAGCTTTAACAGACCTCCATGAAACACTGCTTTCACAACTAGTAAATCCGAAGGTCATTGGATAGCCTTAACACGTTTTGTCCATTTCCCACGCAGCAAGAACCTCCATCAAATGCCGACAAGTCCATGAGCATCCTCAATCAAACGTGTCCAGCTTGTCTGAACTTGATATAATGGGCATTGTTAGTCTCAAATAGGCATACCTTCAAGGGCTTCAAAGACACACTGCTGTGGATGATCTCCAAATCAAGGTACAGACGTTTCAAGTCCCAATTCATTTGGATTCCTATGAAAAATAAAAATTTCCGTTTTGCCCACAATTGCAAATGTATAGCTGTACACGACAGGCCATCCGTACGTATTTATAATAGCACCCCCAATCCAGATCTGCCGAAGATCTCAACTGGGTTTATATTTCAATGCCTAAAAACGAAAACCCACCAGTGTGTACTGCAGAAACGACTTGAAGAATTATCTAGCAATGGCTCGCTGTGATGAGACCATTGAACTCGATGCTTTACATCTCCCAAGTTCTTCATTGGAAGAAGAATCAGGGATACAAAATAGCATTGGAGATAATGGAACAGAGAGCCATCTTCTATTTTCCAACAGACTCTCTAAGAGCTCAAACATGGAGCAGCGCTTCAACTCTCTGAGTGCATTGGAGATCTTGAGAGAAACCATCAGAATCCTTCGCTTCAATTCCACAGGATTCCTGGTAATTGCAGCGCTATTCATCTGCCCTCTATCTGCAATCCTTCTCTCAAATCCCTTTGTAGAGCAATCAGTGGTTGAAAAACTGTCTTTTAGGTTTAAATTAGTGGCAGAGGCATCTGGGCTGCCTAAGAGCCATCTTACTAAACTCGTGTGCCAAAAATTATCTGAGAGTGTTCTTTCATTGACTTTCTGCTTCCCTTTCTTGGTTACTCTTTGGCTATTTGCAAAAGATGCAATAGTGCATTCCGTGGCTGGATGTGGGAAACAAAAAGCAAATAAAGCAAGAAAAAATGGGAGTGAAGGTTAAAACCAAGGCAGGAAAAATAAACCATTTAATAAGAACACATGCATAATAGGGCCATATAGAGAAAGGAGATGGACAAGGAAAAGTGGACGAAGGATAGGATTACCCAAGGAAGCGAGGGATTTCAAAAATTTTGGTTAAGAATATTGTCAATCATAGGCTTCTCACTTTGACTAAGCTTGAGACCATCTTCTCTGTTCAGGTTGTTAGGTTTCTTTCCAATTTCCATGGTTTCTCTAATAAGACTCAAGGAATAGTGTCAGGTTTTGGCATTGATTCTACCTTGGTCAAAGCAAATACAATGTTTTGTTTGGTTAGAATGTTAAATGAGGGGCATATTAATCAATATGATTGCGGTTTATGTCAGCAATAAGTTCTCTGAGTTTCAATTGGATAGAACGATCAATTTGACCAATGTATGAGACACCATAGGAACATGAGATCTCAAATACACCCTGCCGTTGGCAGGGATCAATTTTGTCATTTAAAAGATTTGAAGCCTGAAGGTCTTTCAAACAGGGTTGGGGAAAGTAAAGACAGTTTTGATGTTATTATTTTTCATAATTCTAGCAATTTTGTTGGCAGTTCCCTTACTAGAGATCTTGCATGTGCCTTGATGTTGATGGGGATCAATTTTTTCGTTAACAGATTCAAAGGTGATTCAAAGGGGGTTGGCAGGAGTAAACATAATTTTGATGTTATTCTATTTCATAATTCTAGCAATAGTCAGTGGTGATTTGACTAAAGGGAAGGTAACGAGAGTGTACCATATTATGGGATGGAATTAAAAGGGAAAGGTTGTGGTTTACTCATCATCCTAGAAATATTTTTGATAGGAAAGCTTGAGGTTTACATGTAATCCTAGAAGTTTTATTGATCGATGTGAAAAATCACAAATTGCTCTTTAGGACATTTCAAGGTGTACCTTTCCTGTTCAAGGAAGTCTTTGACAAAAATTTGAGAGGCCATTCCATTTTTTGTAACTAAGACATCAAGGAAAGGGAGACATAAATTTCTCAACTTCGGTGGTGAACTTAATGTGTTCAGAGATGTTGTTATCATCCACAAAGTGAAACCAACATTTAGATTTCAATGGAAAGAGCTAGTTATGGATGTTTCTTCAAAGTCTTCCACAACTAGAGTATCAACAACAGGGAATAAGGAAAATCCCATAGTAGTTCCCTTAGTCTATTCATAGATATCATTCTCAAAACAATTCTTGACAAGGTTAGTGATATCAAGACATGGAATAACAAATTACACGGGTTTCTACTAAACTTTATAATGACAAATTTGAGAAACTGCGAAAACCTATACCCTCTCAACAAGTTTAAGATATTTTCTGAAACAGTATACCGAAGCTCCAATGCCTAGAAAGTATAGAAAGGAAAGGGTAGCTTTAATTTGGAATGAAATTCCAATATAGGGGTATGCCACATTAGTACAAGAGAAAGATCCAGTGCCAAACTTATTCACAAGATCTCTTTTATCCATCTGTCTAAGCAAAGGTACAATATTAGCCAATCACAAAAGGCTATATCAGGTCAACTAATGTCCAGTCACATATATTAAAATTACTTCATATTAAATGACAATAAATATGACTGCAAATTCACAACTCCAGATCCAAGGTAAGGACAGTTAAAATGCAGATTTAAAGAAACAAGAAACACTAAAATGACCCCCGTTTCCTATTTGACTCTACTTAAACAAGAAAGTCAAAATAGTTTAAGGCATTTGTCAACCCAACACAAGTTTTGCAATGACCATGAAAATATATAAATAATCTAAATTCATACTTGGAATAAATTCTCAAAATGCATAACAATCAGATTCAGTAAGAAGATGCCTTACAACCTCCCCCACTCTCCCTCCAACCTAAACGCAGCATAATAACTTTCCCCGTGAGCATGCTCCTTAACTAAAATTTTACTTGC
Organism: Pseudotsuga menziesii; assembly: GCA_001517045.1. Lineage (NCBI taxonomy): Eukaryota > Viridiplantae > Streptophyta > Pinopsida > Pinales > Pinaceae > Pseudotsuga > Pseudotsuga menziesii. Next base: position 792,165 of record LPNX010231735.1, on the reverse strand, counting down.
CATTATTCTTTTTCCCTCAGAATGCAAGGGCTGCATTCCAAAATGAAGGACCTAAGCCTTAATCCAGATAACATATATTATTGGTGGCCTAGAGTTAGAACAAACCTCTTTTTGTGGGATACAATGCCTCCCATTGTGTCCGCAGTTGGAGGTAACGCCCATTCAAGATAGACCAATAGTGGGACTGAATTTCTAAAACCTCCAAAAGTGTCTCCAGACAAGATTTAGAAGGTTTTATGTCATCTGTAACAAATCCCAGATTTTCACCAAGAAGGACCTGTAATAGATCAAGTTTTACAGTTTACAAAAGGTCTTAAAATTTGAGGAAACAGTTAAAAAACATCACTGTTAAAATCCAATTAAAGAAGATTATAAACCAAATTGAATGAAAAGCACATGGTGCATCAAAAAGTAACGACAAAAAAAGTTATATATTTCCAAAGAACTTTAGGTGTCCCCTCCTAGAATAGCAATGTAATCCATAAATAACATGTAGCAGTATTCCATACAAACTATAAACAGACTAATACAGTCTAGAAATGAAAATAGAAAAGAAATTACAAATACTTGAAAACCCGCATTAATGAATTATTGAAGGATAATAATCTGGGGAATTGCTGGAAGGTAATTTGTTCCCAAAATATAAAACCAGCAAGGGAAAATATTCCTCCAGCTGTCAGAGATTAAATATTAGGCAAGAAAAGAAAATTTAGTCTAAAGAAAGGGATAAACAGAATGAAAAGGCAACCACAGAGGACATCTCAGGTGAATCCCTCTGCATGTCCAGTTTATATATGTTGCAGATAGAAAACCGATTTCATAATTAGCTATTGGTATAGAGGAAAAATATATAAAACAGGCAAGATAAAAACAAGGGCAAATTATAGCTTACCATAAGATTGTTTCCTGCCCAGTGTGCATATTTCATTATGCAGTGAGATCACAACCTATTTACATGATAGAACCATGTTCTCTATTCTGCTGCTGACCATAGTTTTTGAAAACTAAAGGCACACAATTACATAGCATATCTATAATTTGGACAATTTTCAATTCTCCTCTGAAGTTATGAGAAAACATCACAGAATAACAATAAACCAGATGCACAGGAATCTTCAATTCCATTTTATTCATCAATATAATTGCAGAAGGGATGACACAGCCAAGACCCTGGTTCCTTAATACCCATGCTCAAAGATTTCTCACCCACCACTTTATGCACTCGAATGCATAGCATATCTATAATTTATAAATTTTCAAATTCTTTATAGTCACCCATGGATATTTTTCTTTCAGTCAATTCTCTTCTGAAGTTATCATAAAACATAACAGAATAACAATAAACCAGTTACCAGATGCATAGGCAACTTCAACTCCATTCTATTCATCAATATAATTGCGGAAGGAATGAAACTGCCAAGACACTGCTTTTTTAATACCCATGCTCTAGGATTTCTTGCCCACTACACTACCAACTTCTATGATCTACCTCCCTTTCTATTTCTACCAGTATTTAATTCCATCCTAAAAGGCTTAAGGTTACAAATTTTACAACCAATTACTTGTCATGCTTTTTGTTTTAAATATTTACATGGATTGTTTTCGATATCATACTAATATCTCTCCAAATGTCTAGATTTTCATCTAGAGAACCAACAGAAGAGAACGTTAAAGAAAAAGGATTCATTTTCAGAATTGTCATCTATCCGTTCATATAACAATAGCATGGAGCATGCTGGAGCTATCCATTCTATGATTTGTGTCAGATGGTTGTAGCTCCCTTAACCTTTGTGGAGATTTTGTGGTCAACCCTGGACATCTTGCAACAATTAACACCAGCAGCATCCTATTTAGCTACAACTGTAATCTCATCGGTTAGCAACAGCATTTCCTCAACAGTCTTTTGATGCATTTCCTATGACTGCACCTGCTGAGCTACTGCTTAAGTCTCTTTGTTTGGCAAAGGCCTTTATTTAACAGTCTTCTGATACTCTTTGCGGATTTGGAATAACAATTGAGCATCCGAGTTCCCAGAAACACAAATTACCATCTTCAAATTTGTATCAGAGCATGTACAAATCCACTCTTATGTACAGTAGTGCAAACAGTGAAGCCACAAAATTCAAATACTGAGTGAACTCACTGCAAGTATACGATAAACTTGCAACACTGAGTAAACTACTAGAAATTGCTATTATAGATAATGAGTCAAACGCAGTCGGCATGGAAAACAAGGAAAGGTATACCACTTCGAAAAACGTTTTCAGATTATGCCTAACTGGCAATAACTTAAACGCACGCAAAGCCTTTGTAGGTGACCTCAGAATGATGTCGATAGAACTCTGTCTACACTAGATAACCATATATGGAGGGGTCAAAATCACACTGCAGGCCCAGAACTTGGGTGAAATGAACCAAAAAATATCTGCTTATGGAATCCTACTAAAGCCATACCTAAAAGCTAATGACAGCTTTAATGCTTTCAGATTGGGCAGTGCAGTGACATGTGCAAAAAGCCAGATGGAAGATTATGGGTATCAATCATAGGTGCTAAAATATCCATTAAAATACTTAGAACTCTGTTTCTGCATATCTTGTCAGTTTTTGATGTTTTAGTTATAACTTTTATAAAATAAAAAACTGTCCTCTTGACATAATTAGCATATCCTCACAAACCAAACAAATATAAGACCCTAATCTTTGTTGTAGGATAAGTTTCCTTATATTGTCTGTCTTTCCTAGCTTATTCCTAGCTTGTATTCCCTCTCCAGTGTCACTTAATACGATTTCTTGTCAGGTACAATCTAGCAGACAGTCTTGGACCACTACCCCCACACTATCCATTCCTAGGGAATACCTTTTCTAGCTTATTCCTAGTTTTTATTCCCTCTCAAGTGTCACTTTGAAATATGACTTCTTGCCCCCCTTATCATTTAAGAAGCAACCTTGGACAAATAGTCCCACATTCTCAATGGCAATAGTGCATTTCTTGGTTAAAACTTACTTAGCTTATTCACTATGATTATTGATTAGTCATTTTGGCAATGTAGGGCTCGAGGGCATCATCATTACTTGGCAATAGTGCATTTCTTGGTTAAAACTTACTTAGCTTATTCACTCTGATTATTGATTAGTCATTTTGGCAATGTAGGGCTCGAGGGCATCATCATTACTTGAATGCAGGACCAAATTCTCTTTCTTCTGAAAATATAGCTTCATTGGTTCGACATAGTAGTTATGGAGAGGCCTGTAGAAGATGAATAGTTCAAGTGCTTGACAATCATTATGAAGCATTATTTCATTCAATTATTTTCTTTTATTCCTGCAGCAATTGTCACAGTAATTTCTCTTGATCTAGTTATTTTATCTAAGTAGACTGCTTTCTAAAAGCTTTCTAACTCTGTCGGCTCTCTGCTTATTGACATGGATTCAAGATGTTGCCATGTATAGAGATCAAGACATACTGTAAATCTTAGTCACTCCACTCGGCGGATTTTCTCGATAAAATTCGAAATTTGTCGAATCTCAAGCATTGGTCAATGTAAAGGAGAATATCAAATTTACTGGCGAATTCAAAGGAGAATTTCAAATTTACCGGCGAATTTCAAAATTGGGTCATTGGTGAATTGAATGGCAAATTTTGAATTTAATGACTGCAATTTTTTTGGAATAAAGTTCTTTAGCAAACCTTAAAGATTCTATTTAAAAGAAAAAATACCCACACACCCACAAATTATTTTACATGTATTTGAACGACATATGATGTTCTAACATAAGCTATCAAGAAGTTTTAACAAAATTTGCTTAACTCTATTTACCGAATTAATGCCAATTCTCATCATATTCTTCTGCATCAGCATTATTTTTCAAATTTCATTGTCATCAAATTTGAACACAAGATGGGTCACGTTCTCATTGGAAGCTGCTTATAACTATACTGCCTGTTTATCATTGGTATTTATGGGTGATCGAGTTCACATTGTCACCATTTATGTATAACGGCGTTAAACGATTTTTTTCCCAATATTAGAATTTAAAAGGGGCTAGCGGTGGGTGCATTGAATGGATTTATCAATCCAGGCATTATTTTGGCCGCTTCCAAATGTAACATTGGGTTCCATAATTGCTTTTATATGGACAGGTTCCCAATTATTGAAAGATGATGGGCCGAGTTTTTTTATGTAGGATGCTGTTAACAAAGATACTTTGCTAGCAGGGGAAAAGGGTCAATGTGCACCAGCAAAGGTAAGCTGTATCTTAGAAAGGGAATTAGGATTCAAATTTCAAATGCATTCTAGTTAGAACAGTCGTTAAAATATAAAATGTTGTTTAGCATGCACCGCTGTTCATGCTGTCTTGGGAGCCTGATTTTAATTTTGGTTGCCTCGATCTTGTGATTACGATTGAGATTAGGTGGCCAAAATTTGGCTGTGTACAATATTTGCACTCTGCAAAGAATTAATTGGTCATTCTTATGCACATACTCTTTTGGGTTCTATTATTAGATTTCAAATCAGCAAAGATTAATTTTTATCATGTTGCTGCCCAGCCACTGTAATAGACATATAGGCTATTGAATACACATAAATATAGTTACTCTAAATATAATCACAAATATAATTACTCTGAATATGCTCTGTTTCAAGCATTTCTAGCATTTACAGTTGCACATTATGTTGATGTTTGTAGCTATGTATGGACCTGCACATTATCTTCACATGAAATGCACTGGAAGTATGGA
>LPNX010231735.1:730839-787297 GCA_001517045.1 Pseudotsuga menziesii | reverse complement strand
TAAATCCCACTTGAGGCCTTTCCTGGCCCAGTTTCAGCTTTCGAGAAGGGTGCCCCTCTCATTTCCTGGGTAATCTTCATGTCAGTGTAGTGAGTGTTGCAAGTTGCTTCTCTGCAATCTTCTGTGCCTGCATGAGTTTGTTTGTTGTGGACAGGGTCTTTCTTGTAAGCCTCTTCCTATTAGAGGGATGGTGATTCTTAAGATAATCTGACCATTATTGTGTTTTAGCTTGCTGACATTTTTCTGCTTATGTAGATCACTTTTCCAATTGAAAAGTGCTCCATATCTTCCCTGAACTAGCAGACAGACTGTCATATTTTTGATCAACTGTTTCCTTATATTTTTATAAACCCTTTTCTGAGCAGTGAAGGAAAGGTCTGATCATGGCGTTGGATTTCATCCCTCAGAGGAGTTCTCATCATTAATATAGGGCATGTTTATGTCGTTGAAGTCACAACTAAAATCCATGGCCATAAACAGAGGGTGCATCATCTTGCGAATTGTAATAGACAGCATCTCCTATCACACTTTATTTGCCAGCGTTCTGTATTACACAGCTTTCACTCTCTGTCTATTAAATTGGCTTCCTCTTCGGTACTACTAGATGCATCTATGATGCATTTGGACATTGTATTTGTCAAGGATTATTACTGGAGATGGATTGGTAACAAAGTCTGCTGTGGAAGTGGTTGATTAGATTTTACAATCTTGGTATAATATTAGTGTTTTTTGAAGTAGGTTTATACAATTGCATTGTGCGACTTCCCGAGTATTTGTCAGGGAACAGCATGTTTAGAGAACCACATTGTACTCCAGGTAATTTTTTTTTAAATTTTTTTTCACAAACCGTCGCTTAAGCGACGGCTTCAGGCATTTTTTTTTTTAAAATTGGACAAACCGTCGCTTAAGCGACGTGTAATCTCTATATCCGTCGCTTAAGCGACGGTTACTTATGTCTCTTTTCCGACGCCTAACCTTTATCTCCGTCGCTTAAGCGACGGTTCTTCGTGTCGCTTAACCGACGCTTGCATATCACCGACGGTAGAATGCGGTGTCGCTTAACCGACGGATTAAGCAAATGTCGGATAACCAACAATAAGTTTCCGACGCTTAAAAAAAAATCAAAGTGTCGTACATGCGACAGGGAAGTGTTGAAAATCCGACATTACGGCCGTCGAATTTTTGGTCGAAATGTAGTAGTGGATTTTGTCATAATTTGTGTTGGTTGCATTACTTATAGTGGGATCCTATACATAAGTCCCTTCAAGGATGAACACGATGATGATGACGATGATCATGATCATGATGACAATGAAGACGGTGAAGATGATGGTGATGACGCCAACACCAATGATGATCATCATCATCACCATCGTCTTCTTCGTCTTCATCAATATTATCATCATCTTCATAATCATCATCACCGTCCTCGTCATCATTGTCATCTTCCTTATCATCATCATCATCATCATCTTCATCTTCATCATCAACGTCTTTGTTATCACCATCATCATCATCTTCATCTTCATCATCAACGTCTTTGTTATCACCATCATCATCATCATATTCGTCATCAACATCATCGTCATCCAATTCATCGACATCTCCATTATCATGATCATCATCTTCTTCATCATCATCATCATCATTTTCATTATCATCATCATCATCTTCATCATCATCATATTCATCATTATCATCATAATCATCATCTTCATCATCTCAACTTTAAGGGGAGCTCAGTGATTGGAGAAATCTACATGATAGGGGGAGCAGCTAGTTGAGTGAAAAATTAAGGATTGCTCCTAACACCCATTCCAAGGTCTAATTTGACAATTCAATATGATTTGAGTAAGTAGTAAAAAATAAAATACAACCTTATGGTCCCTGTGAAGCCTCATGTTCTTAGATTTGTGCACATGAAGAATCAAGACTTATGGACCTAGTCTAGTGTCTTAAAACAGGAAGATCCAAACTGAGCAGTTTGGTAGTTCCATAAAGTGCATTCTTTATAGGAGTGAATAATCACTCATAAACATTCTATTATAATGTTGGCAAAGCTCAGAACAATTTAGTGAATACCAAAGTAAACATATTGTCATCACATATTCATCATCGTTGTCATCATCATCATCATCATTATCGTCATCTCCCTCTTCCTAATCAACATCTATGGTTAATCTGTGGAAAGTGGTAGGGGCTGCTAAGATCTACGGTTGGAACAAGATGTTGGGTAGATCAATGGGTGAGAAGAATTTTGCGATCATAAGTTGCTCACTTGTTCATATGAAAAAGGGTTAGCAGAATGTCAAAGTTCTCAAGGTTGAGCGGTCCCGATGAAGGTAGTTTAGAGATTGATAGTTGATATTGATCTCCCCAAATCAAGCTGTGCAGGTTGATAGTGTTGATGTCCCCTATTATGTCTCCCCTCCTCACTCACCTCACCTTTTGACTTGATTCCTCTTCTTCTTCCTCCTCTTCCTTCTGTGGGCTCTTTGATCTGCACCCTGAGCACCCTCGAAACAAAGAACGATCTCTGAAAGTCTCCTGACACATCAGAGACTATCCATAATCCACCTAAAATTGGGGATTTTGTTTGATCACTTTTAATTGAGCATCTGGGGAGGAGATGATTCAATTCTAAAAATAGTTGTTGAATTTAGGGTTGATAAAAAAAGTTGTTGCCTGAAAGCATTAGGTTTACATTCTAGGGTTTTTCTTTTAGGTAGGCGTAGCGAAGGATAATTTTTTCAATGTGTTTGAATAATAATTATGTGCACCAAGTTTTGAAAAGAGAAATGAGAATCCCTATCAATCCCTCTCATTTGACATCTAGATGTTAGTAGACTAAAGACTAAAGTTTGAAAGACAAATTTTCAATTCTTCTAAGACTTAGGTTTATTATGGTGAAGACAATGCTTAGGGATTAGGTGGAGTTTGAAATTGAATGGATAGTTACTCATGAACTATGTCCATATGAAAAAACATATCAATTAGCTTTGTGATGATATTTGTAACCTTTTTTTTGCCATTAATGTAAATGTGGATCCTAAAAAACTTATTTAGCTGGAAAGATAACAATACAATGCTTTTAATAGCATGTAGAAAAGTTCATTTCAAAAGAGGTAAGGTAAAATGTCATGGAAAATTTATTCTTCCAATTGTTTTACTTTTATGTTTTTTATTTAAACCATTGGTTATGGAAATGATCAAGTGGTCACAACAAGGATCAACAATTTTAAATCTCCCAGGGATGTACAATGTTAGAAGTACACTAGTTTTAGGTGGATACATTGACATTGGACAAAGATCATCTTTTTAGTTTGTTATTAATGTTAGGGATTTGATGCCTGATCTCTTTTGGCCTTGTAACATAGCAGTTCTAATAATGGAGCTCTTCTCAAAACAATTCTAGACAGAAATAAGCTTTAGTACCCCATGAGCCTACTTTCACCCCTAATTTCATATTATGCATTCAGATAAGGTTGCGAGTAGTTCTCAACTACTCTAATCACTTTAGCATGATAGGAAACAAACATTTCCCTTCAAAAAATAAATAGGCCAAAGAACATGCAATACAAAAAACCAATACTCCTAATGGTTATGGCTATGTTCACATTAACAAAACAAGTGCATGAATCTCTTTCTAAATTAATGGGATTTTTCCCAATCTCATCTTCCATCACCCTTACATGTTCTTCATTCTCAACCTTTATTTTAGTCTCTTCTCATCTATACTAACTCTTGAGTAATCCCCATAAAAAGAATCTGGAAGTGATCATATGTACATGGTTTCCCTCACTAATTCCATTTAAATGTTGAATCACTTGGGATTTCTTCTTATTGTTATTTTTTCTTCATATACAATGTTTTTAATAAATAATGATTTTTTTAACACTTAAATTTTCAAATGAAAAGAACGATTTATTTTTAAATGTCAACATTGAAGGGTTCAATTTCTTACATCCCTTCAAAGTAAAATGAGACCTGCCCTTCAAATTTGATCCCTAGCGACTCTGGAGCCATTCAACCTGGTAAAGGTGGTGTCTTGGTCAAGTCTGGTACAGAAAGGATGTCCGAATCACGTATGAGCTAACCAATAATCATATCCCTCGACACCATTTGTGACATGCCTTAGGTGAAGATCATGTCCAAAGCATCACCGATTCACCATCCTTCTCGACTCCAGAGATACGGCACATGGCTTGCGTAGAAAACAACAGGAGATCATGAAGTTCAGATCTTTGAAGCGACGAACCTGGCCTCTACACGAAGCAAAGGGATGTTGCTGGCCGAAACCGTTCTGAACACCACTGTCAACGTAAGTGAAAAGGAAAAGAATATCACTTCCAAACACCACAATCCATGTGGAGAACAATGCAGCATATTCAAAGGAGGCGACATGACTGGATTCTCAGCAGAAAATAAAGATCCCTACCCACGTTCACTCATGCTGCCATTATTCTGACTAGTCATCTCTGTATCCATATTCATCTTCATCACCCTATATAAACACCACCTTCCCAGGCCGATTAAGATGCATAACATGAATCAGTAATTAGAGACAATGCCAGAAGTGTTATTCTACTAAGAGATTCTAAGAATTCTAAAAGAGTTGAAATGGCGATATGCTTTGAGAAGCTTGTTAGTCTCCGGGTGTTGATGTTTGGTGAGATTGATTCCACGCTCATATGTCACCCTGGTTTTTCATACCAAGAAGGTTCCAACCATCGGGACTTGGATGTGAAGCACTTTGAATGTTTCCAGATAGTTGTACCTCTAGTTGTGTGGTGCCTGCGTTTTCCTGTCCCGGGAGTGTCTCCCTAGAAACCCTCGAAGAAATCACGACTTCTAAAGTCCGAGTATTCATATCCCATTGCATCTTCCACATAGACTTAGGGACCCCAGTGGATTTTTCTTTGCCCCTGAACATGAATTTCTTCTCCTAAGTTTCAGGCTTGGGTTTCTTCTTAGGAAGCACTCCAAGGTAGCCCTCATTGTTGCTTCTTTTCCTCCTGGTAGAAGATTCTTCCATCTTGGACATAAGAAATGGAAAACCGCAGAGGGAATATTGTGTTCTTCTATCGCAATGCTTTCCTACACTTAGAATTTGAAAGAATTGATGCATGCAACGGGCTTTCGTTAGTTTATACAGATACTGCTATGGCTAGGGTCGATGTCTCATTAATTACTCAAAGCAATTATGCATGTACAACTCAAGACTAGCTCTGGATGCAAAAATGGATAAGTAGCCTCAGAAATATGCCCGCCCTAAATTATGGGTTAGATTAAATGCCCGCAACACATGGGGGTCTTGTAGATTGGTCTTCGGCCTACCTGACCATGTCTTCATATTGTCTTGGAAGTGGATGAAGAAAAATTTATGGACTTGCCAAAAGGGTGTTTTAGTAGATTAGTCCAAATTGAGAAATTTGTCTAAGTATGGAATTGGTGTTAGAATCAACACATGCAAGTGTCAATAATACAACATACATCTTATTACATACAATTTGGATACAATTATTACATCTTATTTAATGTAACAATTTGGATACTGAGCAATAGAATCTCTTCTAAGTAGAATCAACACATTCAAGTGTCCATAATACAACATACATCTTATTGTGAAAAAGGAAGGAGCTGCGTTGAATAATTTGGCAAATCTCATTACCATTTTTTTCTCTTTGGATTTTTATCAAGAATCACTTGACATCAATATTACTAGCTTAATGGGATTCTCTTATGTTTGTAAGATATAATGCCAGCTGACCTTAGTACATCTTGGTTTGAACTTCTGTTACACAAGTTATCATTCTTAAACTTTTAATCCACTTTATGCACTTTGGATTTCCAGACAAACTCAAGGGAAATTTTGGCCCTTGCTGCATTATTATTGGTACATTCATGAAATGTTGGTTTATCTCAACAATAGTTGATCTACCCTATATGAAACCAATAACTTATTACACTATTATCAAACCCATTCTGTAGAGAACTTGTTGAGACCTTCTATACATAAAATGATGCAGTGGTAGGAAAACAAACAATGATATTGGAAGAGCCACATGAAGAATGCAACATAACACCCAATAGAGATGCAATAACAGAGATGGATATTCCAATTACTAATGAAGTTATAGACAATGCAAAAGTTGTGGAACTTGAAAGTAATGGTTTTGAAAATTTAAAAGAGACAAAAACCATACATATTGAGTATATTGTGTCAAGGTTAAGAACAATAGAATGAGGAATCATATAGTAATGCAGATAGCATTGCAACAACCAAAATTGTCTATACCCTCCCAAAAAAAGACAATGCAAAAACAATAGACTTGGAAGTAGTGGCAGAAAAAGATAAAAAATCCAATAGAGCTCTAGCTAATGTTGCAATAAAAGAGACCAATTATTTTCTCATTAATACGATAACACAAGACATTCGCAGAGGGGGGATAGAGATTGTGGAAATTATATTGCTCAGTATCCAAATTGTTACATTAAATAAATAAATAAACTTATTTGAAGTTGTGGAAATAATTTATGTGTGAGTTGAGATAATTTTGTGGTTGTTGTAGCCTCCCTTGGCACTATGTTCCTAGGAGGCAAGGCCCACTCTGAAGAATAGAGGTGCTAGTATTTTAAAGTCGTAGAAATTTTAGATTTTCGATTTGCTTAATGGTTGTATTTGTTTACATTATTTCCACACCCTCAATCTCCTAATAATTATATAGATGACATATAGAACTTTCCAGTCCTTACCATATTTGTTTCCTCATATATCAGTTTTCTGCCAATTAATGTGTGATGGTCCTTGAAAATAGGTTGTCTGACTACTAGTTACTCTGCCTTATCAAACATGAAATGCAAAACTATGCAAATTTTTGAATCATAGAGAATCCTCACATGAGTGATACACATTCTAGGCATGGCCACAAAGTTGCTTCTGTAGTTTTCCCTCTAATCACATCCTCAATTTCGTAATACTTATACAGGTGTGTTGCAAAATTCTTGTCCTGATCAAATCCTTACCCAAATGCCATTTTATACTCTATGCAATCACTCCAAAACTTTAATTTATTTTGTAAGTGTTGCTTGTTGTAACAGCAAAATGATTCCAGTTACTTTTCATAAAAGCTAAGCAGAGGATTTATTGATTGTCAACATCAATCATGATGCAAGGAGTACATGAATTGGTGAATGATGAAATACAGTTAGGGAATTCATGCAAAGAACAAGTAAACAAGATCCTATGATCTATTGATGCAATTAAATAGGAGTTCAGCCAAGGGAAATTGATTCTTATGCACCTTGGATCCTAGTTGCAAACCCAATACCAAATAATAGCCATCCCTAGCCTTAAGAAAATGCTCGCCATAAATTATGTGTTGAAGAAGATGCCTACACCATATGGGGGTCTTGTAGATTGATATTTTTCCTACCTGATCATGTCTTGAGATGGTCTTGGAAGTAGCTAAGGAAGAATTTATGAACCTTCCAAAACAATGTTTTAGGCAGATTGGACCAGACTAAGAAAATTGTCCTAGTGTTGGAAAAACTAGCTTATGTGGCCTTGGAAAAATACCCAACGTACCTTATTAGTCTATGATCAAAATTATCTGAAGATATAATCCTACAGCTTGCTGAAGAGGCTATCTCACCATGGTCTCAGTTCTCAAAAAATATGTTTGATGGCAAAGATAATGGTCTTCCAAAATAGAGTTTTGGGTACTCACAAAACTGCCTCAGTGTCCTCAGGGAAATGCCCGCCCTATCTCATAGGATGGTGCGAAAAATAATATGAAAGTGTTAGGCTATATATTGTTGATGGGTGCATCTAACCATGGTCTCAGTTATCTCCTGGAGTGTTTTATGACAAAGATATAAATATGCCAAAAGTAATAAAAATATTATTTTGCATTTTAAGAACAAAAGTGTTAGATTCAGGAAATTGAAAAGGCGTTTTGAAATGCCCACAAGGAGAGGTTATTTTGATGATAAAATTAATCATGTAGCATAGTAATGTTCCTTGGTGAATTGAATATCGATCCATACCTTCAGGTTGTCTTATGATTGTCTCGTATGAAAAATATCAATCTGCCAAAAATAGGAAAAATAATATTTTGCATAATGAGAACAAAAGAAAATTGACCGAGTGTTAAAAATAGGAGTTTGAGTGTGTGTGTCAACAGATTTATCTTGTGATATGGTATTGTTCATTGTTGAAATGGCTATCTATCCATGCTTGTAGGTTTCCTTATGGTGATCACATGAGGGAGAAATCAATCTGCCATAGTAGAAGAAAAATTGTTTTTACAAGTTAAAAACAATTTTGTCTGTGTTAAATTAAACAGTTTGGAAGCCTACTTTCAAATGATCTCCAGATAATGCGTGTGTATCAAAAAGTTCAAAAGGTGACATGGATCTAATCCTTGTTGAGGTGGCTATCCATCCATACTTTCAGTTTTCATTATGATGGTCATATATACAAAGATGGACCTGCAAAGTTAGTGAAAAATAATAAATAGAGTTTATTAAATAAGAAGCTACACAAATGTATTTAGAAAAATAAACAGAAATTTAATAAAAAGAATTGAGACAGAGTTTTGAAGAGACACATCTTACTATTAGAGAGATGCAATGTTTAGAAGAAGTTTTAATTGATTATTTCATTAAAACAATAAATAACAAATAGAGATTCCAAGAGGTGTCTAAGCATGATGACATGGCTAAGTAGCCTCATAAAGATGCCTGCCCTAAATTATGGGTTAGAGTAAATGCCCACAACACATGGGGGTATTGTAATGTGTTGGTTTGTCTACCTAAACATGGTATTATTATTCCTTAAGCATGTCTGAAGAAAAAGTTGAATCTTCCAAAATGAGGTTTTAGAATAAATTTTGGAGAAAGTCCTGAAAATAACTAAGTGTTGGAAAACTGGCTCATATAACCTTAAGAAAATTCTCGCCACAAATTGTGTGTTGAAGAAAATGCTCACACTATATGGGGGTCTTATAGATTGATATTTGTCCTACCTGATCATGTCTTCAGACTATCTTGGAAGTAGCTGAGGAAGAAATTATGAACCTGCCAAAACAATGTTTTAGGCAGACTAGACCAAACTAAGAAAATTGTCCAAGTGTTGGAAAAAATGGCTCATGTGGCCTTGGGAAAATTCCCGCCGTACCTTATAGGTATATGATAAAAATTATCTGAAGCTATCATGCTACAACTTGTTGAAGAGGCTATCTCACCATGGTCTCAGTTCTCAAAGAAGATGTTTGATGACAAAGATAATGGTCTGCCAAAACAGAGTTTCGGGTTGTTTTGAACTATTCCAATACTAGAAAAACTACCTCAGTGTCCTCAGGGAAATGCCCGCCCTATCTCATAGGATGATGAAAAAAAATATGGAAGTGTTAGGCTATAGCTTGTTGATGGTTTCATATAACAATGGTTTCAGTTATCATGTGGAGTGTTTTATGAAAAAGATATAAATCTTCCAAAAGTAAGAAAAATATTATTTTGCATTTTAAGAACACAAGAAAATTGGTTGTGTTAGATTCGGAAAATTGAAAAGGAATTTTGAAATGCCCGCAAGGAGGGGTTATTTTGATGATAAAATTCATCAGGTAGCATAGTCATGTTCCTTGGTGAAATGAATATCTAACCATACCTTTAGGTTGTCTTATGATGGTCTCATATGCAAAATATCAATTTGCCAAAAATAGGAAAAATAATATTTTGCATAATGAGAACAAAAGAAAATTGACCAAGTGTTAAAAACAGGAGTTTGAGAGGCAGTTGGAAATGCCCGCCAAGGGCTGTCTTTGTGCAAGTAAATTTATCAAATGTCATGGATCCATTCTTTGGTAAGTTGTCCATCTACTCCTGACTTCAGGTGTCCATAGAGTGTTCACACGTGTGAAATAGGAGTCTTCCAAAATGGGAAGAAATATGTTTTGATGTTCAAAATAGGTTGAGAAGCTATTTTGAAATGCTTGCCAGAGGTTGTGTGTGTGTCAACAGATTTATCTTGTGATATGGTCTTGTTCATTCTTGAAATGGATATCTAACCATGCTTGTAGGTTTCCTTATGGTGACCACATGAGGGAGAAAACAATCTGCCAAAGTAGAAGAAAAATTGTTTTTACATGAAGTTAAAAATAATTTTGTCTAAGTGTTAAATTAAATAGTTTGGAATCCTATTTCCAAATGATCTCCAGATAATGCACGTGTATCAAAAAGTTCAAAAGGTGACATGGATCTGATCTTTGTCTAGGTGGCTATACAACCATACTTTTGGTTTGCATTATGATGGTCATATATGCAAAAGATGGACCTACAAAGTTAGTGAAAATAATAAACAGAGTTTATTAAATAAGAAGCTACAGGAATGTATTTAGAAAAATAAATAGAAATTTAATAAAAAGAATTAAGACATATTTTTGAAGAGACACATCTTACTATTGGAGAGATTCAATGTTTATAAGAAGTTTTAATTGATTATTTCATTAAAACAATAAATACGAAACAAAGATTCGAAGAGGTGTCTAAGCATGATGACATGGAAAGGTGTAATTGGAACAAGACATGAAGGACACATATTACTAAGGACATGCATAATGACATTGAAAAGCAAGCATGACAAGCATGGAACATCTAGAGAGTCAAATGACCCTTATGTGGTCATTTGAAGATGATTTGGGCAAGACAAAGATGTTGGTGCAAAGATGACAAGGAGATGGTGACATGATAATAGACAAGCAAACTTGATGACAGAGATGGTTGTGGGAATGATAAGATTGGTAGAAAAAGACATTGAAATTGATTTCAAGTCTTAGCTCACTGATTAAAATTCCCTTTCAGTGAGTATTGTGTCTAACAAACTGAAGTTTTCATTGATGCCAACAAGTGTTGTGCAATGGCCTTTGATTTACTCACAAGGAGACCTTAATAGTTTGGGCATTGGAACACTAGGTGGCCCAAATGGTCCAATCGGAAAGTTTTCCTTCTACTGTGGAAAGTAATTAACACCGTTTCAACGGGAAATAGCTCAGTGGAGCATTGGGTCTATAAAAAAAACGAATTGGCTAGAGTCATTGTTGACTGGACCGTCTTGTTGCAATTACTCTGGTTTAAATAAAAGGAGGGAGTTGTAGGGTTGTTAAATTCATTTGTAAGGTACATGACCCAAATAATACAACTATTATTTTGAGCCTCAATGTTAGTTTGTATCCCCAAAAAAGGATACATGCTTACCTTTTATGAATTTACGGCTAGCTGATTGTTGCAAAGTATGACCGATCTCTCTAGTTTTGGATATGGTTGATAAAGAAATTTGGGCTCAATTCACGCTCTATCAATCACCAAGAACCTTGTCACAACTATAGCAAATGTGCTAAGTGATACATCTTGGCATGCTCCCGCAAAGGAGCTATAAAGTGGTAATATAAAAGGTAAACTTATCTATGTTGACATCGTATAGGTAACTAGGTTGCAGTAGCAGAGATAGTTGCAATGAGGTAGTCAGTTTCATGGCAATTACAATTTATCCATGGTGACATCATATATGAACAAGTGTAAACGTCTCTATGCAAAATATAAGGGCACATGGATGGCCTAAGGCAGGGGTATAGGCGGCTTTTATCATATACATAAAATATTATACCACACATAGCCAGTCAGACCCAAGAAAAAATATGCAACAGCTGGGGAAAAAAATCAAATATATTTTATTATTATTTAGGGTTTCCATTTCATGATTTATCTTTATGATCAGACAGAATATAGAAGCAACCTTTTGCTTTGACGTTTAGTGCCAGCTATTTCATGCTTGCCGGCTTGAATATGAATCGAGAATATGAACTGAGGGAGGGCTAGAATTCATTTCTCACCCAGAACAAGTTTACTCTGTTATGCAAATAGCCAGATCTTCTTATAAGTTAGATGTGGACGAAAATGCATGAGTTAACTCACGCGTAAAAATCCAAGAGCCATTGAAAGCTGGCATTGGTTTGGCAGGTGTGCAAAGACAGCCATATATCGTCAATATAGAGATAACAGTTTGTCGAAAATTAAACAACGTTGATATTGCCACGGTTTTTCTGCCATGATAAAAAAAATGAAGTATTAATCCACGAATGTTCAAAACGTGGAAATATTTTGTGGAAAAATATGCCCAAATGTATTAGTGATTTTATGGAAAAGGAAATAAAAAGACTCTTACCAATTGAAACATTTAGCACTTCATGTCTTAAAAAATTGCAAAAATATAATGCTTCTCAGCTTGCCCTTAATCATTGTAGAAAAAACCTACAGCTCTACAGTAGTGTCGAAATCTCTCATCCACCACTGATCAACAAAATACACAAAAACCCCTCGATACATTCCAGTGAATTTGTGTACTGATGATTATTTTAACTGGAGTAGTCCATACTTAGGTCCATGTAATGTTACAATGTGTCCGTTAAAGGTCATTTTGTTTCACCTTCCGAGGGTACTTAAGCATGTCCAAGGAAATATATGCTTAAATCTTGGGGAGCGTTATTCCACTTCCATGCCATTGGCATAGTGGAAAACTATGCCTCTATCCAAATAAAAATCGGTTTCTAGTATTAGTTTTTCCAATGCATCACACAGAGGGAGGAAAGGGGAGGGAACGAACTATAAAGTTGACCCTCTAGAAATCAAATCAAAATTTTGTTTGAATTTTTGAGTGGCTATAGACCAGGATGCATCCACAATCTGTATATCTCACCGATAGAAGGTCAATAAGGAAGGAGAGCTCGACCAACCTCACACAGCAGAGAGAAGAAGTGTCCCTAATGCAGCTCCATCCACATGTCATGAATATTCACTCGTACATCCCGCCTGATACGACCTCAGCTATTGAAATGATGAACACTTCGCAAGTTTGGAAGGTATGCATGCATGCAACCATAAGTCGCTTGAAAGAGATCTATCAAATTATATCGTAATGACAGGTGGTAATCTATTAAATTTATCAATGTTTATGAGTTTATCGATGTTCATATTTGACTATACAATTATTTTAATAATAAAAGATGATTATAATTTTTCAAAGTTACAGTAGGGTTTTAACGAGCCACTAGTCCAATTAAATAAATAACCAAATACTATAGTTTTTATTGGTATTTATGTTTGATCCAAGGGGAGGAGTTTATCAATGCCATCTGTTCATAGTCATACGATATTTCTAGTCTCGTAGAAAGAGGGTCATAGATGATACAATACCCCTCATAATCATAATACAGACTGACATACCCAAGATAAAAGTGCCCACCCCAGTCACCTTCAACACATAATCCGTTCAACTCATACCCATAATGAAAAAATGGCCCGATGTTCCCACTGGAAGAGAGATAACATTTTCAGTCGTGAAAGAACAACATCGCATTACAACGGGTTGCATGCATCCAATGATACAACAACACCACATTACAACTGGTTGCATGCATCCAACGATACAACAAACACTAGTAGCTCCACGTCTATTCTTAAAACTAGCAATTGCCCCAAAGAAGGTGCAATAATACGCCGTTAAGGTAGTTGCTAGCGGGTAAGCAAGGAAAAAAAGTGTAACATTGAAGTGAGCCAAAAAAAAATGGAGCACTTCAATGTATTGAAAAATCAGAAAATTAACAGTTTAACAGTACATTATACAGTGAAGATGCCATTGCATGGGAGAAACATATCTGATGAAGAAAAGAAGCCAATGTGTAGTCATAATCTGGAAATGTGTAGGCTCAACGAACTTTCCACCCTTGATATTCTGTCTCTGATGCATTGGTGTGATGAATTAAATAATATGCTCCATCTCGTCCCTCCGGTGATTTTCAAGCATATATACCATGAGCATAACATGCTGGCCGATGGCCTCTCCAAACAGGCTCTGAATTTGGATATGGGATATGGAACTTTCTTTGAATCATTGGATGGCATGGTCATAGAACATGGCCAATTTATGATTTTTTAGCTGCTGAACTCCATTTGTTTTTTTTCAGCATTTGATTTGTACTACTTTATTTGTCATTGCCTCTAATGAACCTCCCTCCATTATCTCTTCTTACAATGCACCACCCTCCACTATCTCTTCTTCCAATGCACAACCTTTTTGTTCATCTATTACAAGCTTTAAAACATTTATATTTTTCCCAAACTAAAGATTATGAGCAGTGGATACCTAAGGAAGATAATAACATATTGTATTAAGCTATACAAATATCGAAATTCCAATTATATTGCTTCATTAATCAATACATAATCCAAGCTATCATAGTTCAACTATCCTATTTGGTTAAGTAAAAGAAAAAAACAATGTGGCATCTCCACATTATCATATCACTAAATGTGATATACATCAGAATAACTGTATTTATCCTCTAAAGGGGAGGTGTCATTATTGAATGGCAGGGTCTTTCATTTTCTTTTCTCAAATCTGGGTATAGCACTAATTATTGACTTTATATAATTTTGTGTTCAGAGGAAACCTTGAAGAGAATCTTCATTGTATGTATTCAATAGTTTTGCATTTAAAAATAATGTAAGCATGCACAAATATTAAGTAGTTGTACATTTTAAGAATCAGTGTCATTATTTTATGGCTGGGTCTTTCATTTTCTTTTCTGATATTTGGTTATAGCACTAATTATTGACTATATATTATTTCCAGAGGCAATGAGAGAGAGGTCAATCGTGTGGATAGTGCGATTGAAAGTGGTTATAGGAGTTACTAAAGTATTATATGACTTCCATAATGGCTTTTCTCAATTTGCCATTCATGGAGATGTAAAATCATTCACAAGATCTTTCTTTCTGAATAGTCTAAGACTCTAAATCACAGGTATAAATCTTTTTATTGCAATAAGCATCAAGACTACTTTTGAGAGTTTTGTAAGCATCAAGACTACTTTTGAGAGTTCTGTGTTTCAAGATATCTTAGTGATTTAGAGTTGTAAAATTGAAACCTGGAATTCTGCACCAATGAAAATTTTCAGCAGAATTAATTTGGCTTTAATTATAATAGTTGTCAGATTTTGGGCTAGCAATATGGGCACCAACATCTTCATATATCAGTTTCTGTGACTTTTTAGTAGCATTTGGATATCGAAGCATCTTAATTTCAACTCGTCATTTTGAGATGAAGGCTATCCAACTTGTAATGTTTCTGTTCACTAATTGTGAGTGTAGTGTTAACAGGTATCTTGCTCCAGAATATTTTGTTTATGGAAAGGTTAATGACAAGACAGATGTGTATGCATTTGTTCGAGAAAATAACTGGAATGAAGTCAATCAATACAAGAAATCCCCCAAGGGTCAAGAAAGCCTGATTATGTCGGTATGTTTTGGTTTTAACAGTTGACTCTCAACTCCATGTTTATTTATTATCCTTATTGGCTCATTTTTAACCTTCCGCGAGTGTTGAAACCAGGCAAGGCCAATTTTGCAAGATGGGAAAATGAGAAACCTTGCTGATAAATGTTTGCAAGATGTTCATGATACAAATGAGATGCATGGATTGATGCTTGCTCCTACACTTTGTCCAAGGAAGACATCCCATTACCAGCATTGCATGAGCAGAGTAATTTATTTCTACTTCTTTCATTTATATATAATTTCTTACGTTTTTCATGCTTTTTATGAATTATGTATTTTAATGCTTGCAGAGTTTCCTCCACCATTGTTGTTTGATAAACTTGCAACTGAACTCCGCAGAAGGCTTGTAAGTAGTTTGCATCTTTCCAATGATTAATTGTTAAATGACTTGAAAGTTTACTTCTATATTTCATATCCTGTACGTTCTTTAGGTTTTGGAGATGCTGGAAGTGATTCCTTGGGATATAGTGCGTAGTGTATTCGATAGTGCTGTTGATCCAGCCTGCAAAACTGTGAGGCAGGTACTGATTCTTCATATAGGCTCAATATTTGTGTTTTTATTTTCTTTTGTTTTGAACTGACATTCCTTCTGCCTTAAGATTGATTCCATCTATTTTTTATCTACTTCCTCTTAATTTGTAGGTTGCAATAAATATAATGTGAGAGGAAGGATTTACATCATTTTACAAAGCACTTGGGCCATCTCTTATTGGCATTGCACCCTACATTGCTGTCAACTTCTGTATTTTTGACTTGTGAGTCTATATTCTAGTCTGTATGTGTCCTTTGAAGTTTATTATTTGAAATATATGATATTCTATGTGATGATCCCAAATATATTTTTATTGTGTTTAAAAGGTTTGAATGAACAAGAAGTTTGCATGATCGAGGCACATGACTTTTGGAATATCATTTTAGATCAATGTGTACATTTATCTAGTCTTGCTTACTTTAGTTTCTCACACCTTCATTTGTTCAAATGGCAGAGTTAAGAAGTCTCTTCCAGAGGAATATAGGAAGAAGACAGAGGCTTCATTTGCCACACCTATTATTTCAGCCTCTTTTGCTACAATTTTGTGCTACCCGCTTGACACTATCAGGCAACAGATGCAAATGAAGGGATCACCATATAGGACTGTTTTTTATGCTTTCCCAAGTAAAGGGATTCTATTCCCAACTTTCTAAAGACAAGGGAAAATAATATCATTTCTCAAAATTTTCCTCTCCGATAATTATAATTATACTCTTTGTTTTCTCTACTTCTGGAAAAGTAGCCATGGATAAAATATATTTCTTTGAGGAATGGGCTAGGTGGAGTCATTAGTTACTTTGATTCTCATGCCTTTTTATACTGCATACTCACTTATTTGAAACTCATGACTTACTGACGTTTGTGAATATGGAGTAGGATAACTGATAAGTTTGTTATTTTATGATAACTCATAGCATTAGTCTTCATTCTGCAGGTTTAAGTCAAACAAACCATAGTCATTTTGCCTGCATTTTGGAGAAGCATGTCTTTTATGTCGTGCATATCATAGAAAAGTCATCCAAGTTTCAATGGATCTTTACTGGTGTTCATATTCAATACAACCAATGCACTATTTAGATTTAAAGCACCGTTACATATAGTCATGCATAAACATGAGTTGATGGATCAACACACCCTCAATTTGAACATGTCCATTAGGTATGGTGCATATCACAATTTAGATGGTTTGCTAGGTATATACGCATATATTACACATTTAGGCACATACAAGCATGGAAAATTGATGGATGACCACACCCTCAGTTTGAATCCGTGGATGTAATGTTTGCTTCCAGTGAAAGTTCATATTAGAGTCACCTGAATTTAGATTGCTAATGACCCTATTCAATGTATCCAATGCACCAGATTCAATAAGTTTAATAAGTATAGTAAGTTTTTACATTATTTAATGATTTCTTTTAAATTGTACTAAGGCTCTTTCTACAAGTGATGTAGATTCATTAAAAGAAATGAAAAAAATGCATTAAATTGGAAAAGCATAAATAGAATTACAAAATAAAATCATTAAATTTTACACCCCAATGTTGAAGAAATTGTAACATCTATCTTCATGATTTCACCCACCAGTATAGACTCATCTAACTTCAGTTCTACAAAGTACTGAGAGAGATCAAATTTGCAAACCTTTCACCTCTAAATTACCATACACATCTCTCTCACCACTATGTTACAACAGATTGATGTGTGCATTCTGTATATATGGGGCAAGCTGACACTTTTTTTATGGGACAGACTGACACTTCCCCCCAAGATATGCTGACACTTTCCCCCACTTGAGCTCCACCTAGGTTGTAGAAATGTACATTCTCAATGCAAAAAATAATATTTAAAAAATTTAATAATAATAATAATAATAATGCTTAAAAGTAATAATGTTTAAATTTCATTGAGACTTTAATTTGTTATTTTTCTTTCTTGTTTGTAATCAATCAATTTGTATGTATATGTTAAGCTATTAATAAATTAAATCAAATAAAAATATAATTATATAAAAAAATAAAAAATAAAAAATAAAAAGATAGATTGTTATAAAAAGATAGACAAACACAGATCATTTTGAATTTAAATCTACATAAAGTTAAGAAATGAGATCAAAAAACTTTTATAACATGTAAAAATTATAATAAAAAAATAGGTTTTAATCTATGCTAATTTAATGTAAAAAAAATGTTATTTAGTACCATTATCTTATACTTTTTATTTAGATCATTTTGAAGTATAAAAGTTGTGTGTATATGTTAAGAAATGAGATCAAACAATTTGTATAACGTGTAAAAATTATAATTAAAAAAATAGGTTTTAATCTATGCTAATTTAATGTAAAAAAAATGTTATTTAGTACCATTATCTTATACTTCTTATTTAGATCATTTTGAAGTATAAAAGTTGTGATGTTTAATAGGTTTTCACATTATTTAGTCAAAAATTTCTTTTTATTTATTATTTGTAAAAAGAAGTGAAAATAATTAACCTTCATTCTTTTTTATTTTTATTTATATCAATTTTAAACTTTAAAACTCATAATAATGATGTTATTTATCTATCATCCAATTCAAGAGTGGAAAAGAGTGAACCTTACTAAAAACAAGCCAATTTTCTAGATGGCACCATCTTCCCATCTGAGAAAAACATCCATTTCAGTCTATCATGATTGAACCATTTCAAGTAAAATAAATCATTCTTCCAAACAGTCTTGAATATCAAGTGCAACCATAATAACATAATGAAAAATACTTGTCTCGTCAAATTCTAGGCTGATGGTTTTTGAAGAGATGGAAAACGGGAAATGCTTAGGATAACTAAAGCCTAATACCCTGTCCTAAACCAAAAACATCAGCCATTTCTTATATCAGTTACAAACCTCTTATCAAAATCACCCCCAACCTAACCATGTTTATCCAAGAGAGTGTGGGACAACATTTCTATATTGTTGGAGAGTAGGGCACTTGTAGTAGGCCTCTCAAACACACTGAGTAGTAACATATTCAAGTAACAATAATTACTGAGTCAAGCAGGTTGTGGTTGAATGATAAAGGCCTCTCAACACACTGATTAGTAACATGTTCAAGTAACAATAATTGATACGAATCAAGCAGGTTGTGGTTGAATGATAAAGTGTAACATCGCTTTCATTGTGGGGACCCAGGTTCAAAACCGTTTTGAACGTGACATTTAAGTTGTTAACTATGCACCAAAGCTGTGATGATGTGGGCTGAGTTAAAGTATCCTGTCCAATCAAAAAGTTGGGTTTATCTTTAAACCTTTATAGATAGGTAAATCTACATGATAATTAATAAATGGAACTCACTCAACTGTAGAGAGGATTTCTTCTGGTGATCCATTCTCATTGTCAAGTTAATTGCCATCGCTGTTTGATGTGGTTTACCACTTGTTTTTGCAACTTGATATCCAGCATCTAATACCAATGAGCCAATGTTCGTACAGGTAAGACCTTGCCCTCTCTTCAGGGAAAGGCAAATTAATGGGCTTGTAAGATTCACCCCCCACCTTTTGGGAGGTAACATGGAAAGTACCCTGGGGCAACAGGACTGCTATGAGAGAAATCATGAGCAGGTCAACCGCAACAATCGAAAATTCATCAACAACCAGTGTGGACCTTCCAAGCCGCAATGAGAAAGTGAGAGGGTAATAAGCATGGAGTTATGTTTGAGCTTTGTGCTTCACCACCTCCAAATCAAGATCGTTTATGCATGCCTTGTACATGGCTATGGTATTGAAAATCTGCTTTTGACTAGCTTCTGTATTGTGCCAAGAAGGAACATGATTTCCTTGAATTGAAAATTGGAAAAAACCATAAATGACATAGTGCTTAGATGTTCTATTGGGCATCGATCATGAAAATATCTTATTTGAGATGTTGCTCTAAGAGTTCAATAAACTTCTTGTGTTTTGTTTATAAACATGTAGATTTACAGGAACCAAAAAACGGTTTTAAATTGGATTAAGCATGTCTTCATGGTGTCTTGCAGTGGTCTGGGCCTGAGAACGTCAATAGAAAAACTTCTCGAGGCATTGTCTATAAGGTTGATCAATGAACCTTGAATAATACAGAGTTTCATGAAAAAACTGAATTGAAGGTATAATAAAGTTGTAAATTGACCTTGGAACCTGCAGAAACCATATAGATTATAACCACGATAGGTAAAAGCACAAGAAATGTGTTCTCCTACTGCCACGTTCCCTTTAGATTTTTAGTATTTACTACCTTTGCTTTGCAAGAAGAAAATTATGAATATTGTAAACAATATTTCACTCTGCTAACAAATTACAACATTCTAAGCCCATTTATATAAATGAGTATGGCATGCATGAGACAAACATCTGCATATGAGCATTGAAAATAAACTTCCAATCACATTATATTCAAATATCAAATTGAAGTCATAACTCCAATAAGTTGAACTTGGCAACTCCATAAAACATTCCACGTGACCTTGGAAAATACTTGATACATTGCAGGATATTTTAATTTTTGAAGACCAAATGTTAGAAACAAACGTGTATTATAGAACACTCTGAAGGAAACACTTCTATATAGCAACAACCACATCTGCCTGCTGCCTTAACACTTCAAAGCGTTTACTTCTTTCCATAGCATCAACTAACCAATTTATCCCATCTTTGACCCCCAACCTATCGGAAGAATATTTGTGCAGAAACCATGATATTAACAATAAACATCCAGTACTTCAATTATTTTATTTTCTCCAAGTGTGGCTGTTTTAACTTTTAACTTTCAACATGCAATTAGGCAAGCCACATGGAGAAGTTTTACATATTACATTTTACAATTGAGAATCTTACCCATCATATGCATAAATTGCTTGAAACATATATGGCCTTTCATTTAACTCTTTTAAGTCCAAATATCTTGCCAGCTCTTCAGCAGACATAGCTCCTAGAAGATCCTGTGATGAACATATAACCATAGCTATCTTAGGAAGTTGAATACGTGCAAAAGAGAGATCATTATCACAAAATTAAAAGACCAGGTAAGATGGCCAGAGCACCCAATTCATGGGCAAATAAATAAATGGGCCTAGCAATTAGAAAAACAAGTTGTACCAGTGTAAACCTAGATATTCCTTCAAAATTGGGGCCTGGGGTGCACAAGTAGGATTTTTTTTTATGAGAACATCCCTTTTATATGTAGGGGATGTCATGAATATGGCCATCTAGAAATAAGGGTCCTGCCAAGCAGGGTGGTGAAGGGTTTCAAAACCCCAACTCAAAAAATGGAAAAAACCTGAAAAGCCCCAGAGGTCTATGGTTTCAGGAAAATCCCAGAAAGGAATGGTCCAACCTGAATTTGGAAGGCAATAAGGAATGGTCCAACCTAAAATCAGTTCGATTCTCTCAATCAGGAAGACTCCTCTGGCTCAAGTATGCTTAACTGTGGAGTATTTTTGGGTTACCAAGTGCAAGCCCCAGAGGTGATGACTGATGCTATGCAATTCATTTCGCTAGTCTCAATCCCACTTCTTCACACCTGTGAGCATCACCCGATGTAATGAGAATGGACTATTCAAAAACAATGAGAAATTGGACAGTTGCGATTGTACTCATGGGAATCAGGATATGGGTGATAGATTAATGACTTACACAACACAGATAATCCCAAAAATGATATACCATATCAATATGTTGGACTGCGAAAGCCCCTCAATACTTAAACTAGTAAAGAGTCTAGACCCATCTAGCTCCGGTTCTACAAAGCACCGAGAGGGATCAAATCCGCAAACCTTTCACCACTAAACTATAACACACATCCCTCTCACCATTATGCTACAGCACACTGATGATTGGAGAATTAATGTGGAGGACATGGTGAAAATTTGGATTGCTGAAGGATTTGTTAAAAGCAAAGAAGCAACATATTCAATGGACCTGGCCCTTGGATGTAGGTATGTAAATATTCTTATAGATCATGGTTTATTTCAAATTTTCAATTTTGAAAAGCAGAGCAAGGGCATTGTCAAAAAACCTGTGAATATTTGGAAAAGCGCTATATAACAGTGCACAATGTTATTAGAGACATGGAAATTTATACTGGAGAGGAGGACAGTTATTTATGCTGTGCAGGCCAAGTGCTCAAAGATTCCCCAGTCCATCTCAGGATTGCAAAAGAATGTCATTTCCCACACAGTGCGTTCTTTCTTTTTATTTTTATTGTTTTGGGGGGGGGGGGGGCAGAGGGACACTTTCCCCCACTTGGGCTCCATTATGCTACACTACAAACTGACACTTCTACCCCCACCCAGGCTGTAGAATGGGGAAACAAACTAAGAGGGCTTGAGTGTCGGAGAAAACTCCACAGTTAACCTTGTTTGATCCAGAGGAGTCTTGGGATGGGTGACCTCTCGGGAAGTACTGGCTACCAAGTGCAAGCCCTAGAGATGATAATTGATGCTATTGCAATTCATTTCACTATTCTCAATCCCACTATTCAAAAACCATGAGAAGTTGGTCAGTTGCTACTATACTCATGGGATATGGGTCATAGATTAATGACTTACACTATGCAGATAATCCCAAAAATGATATATAAGATTTTGATGTGGTATGAGCATGCATAATAGAACCAAGATCATACTACATGCTTAACCTTGAATGCTTGTTACATACAGCAGCAACAAAATGAACGTTACATGTGACTCCAACACAGCACTAACCTTTGAACATTACATGTGACTCCACCACAGCATGTCTCAAAAGTGGTGCCAAAATGGAAGCACTACAAATAGCATTACTTGAAAGTTGCAAACCCTTAATTCTTGAAAGTATGAAAATTCATATTCTCCTTTTAGCACAATATAGCCTACCTAACTGCACTAAGACATCATCCCCTATAAATGTACACTATAGAAAACCTAAAGTTTGATATGACCAACTGTTATACCCAT
Source organism: Pseudotsuga menziesii (assembly GCA_001517045.1). NCBI lineage: Eukaryota > Viridiplantae > Streptophyta > Pinopsida > Pinales > Pinaceae > Pseudotsuga > Pseudotsuga menziesii. Next base: position 764,428 of record LPNX010231735.1, on the reverse strand, counting down.
TAAAGCAGAACATAACTAAGAAGTTAAAGTCCTGTTCAATGATTCAAGTTTCAACCCAAAGAAAATTATATATCTTATTCAGAAGGTAATGTATTAGCAATATAAAGATACTTAATCTTATATTTCAATTAAATTTATGCAGGAACATAGAAAATGGGAAATCAAATATAAATCGGAATATCTCAAAGACCTGCTTATTTGCATAGATCAAAATAGGAGCACCTTGCAGATCTTCATGCCTGAGAACCTTTTCTGTTTAGTTACACGGAATAGGTTAAATAACAAAATTAAAAATGTTAACTCCTAGCCATGAACTATCCAAACTATACAAATGCCACAAGGTATCGCATTTAGGACTTGCATCATGCCATAGTTGGCACCCCAATACTAAAACATGGCTTCTGTAAAAAAACTAACAAGAAAACCTGTAAAAAAAGATTTTTGAAATCTGACCCTTACCTAAAGCAGACTTTGTGTCTTCAAAACATGACTGGCATGCTGCATCAACAACATATATTACTGCATGTGCCTCCTCGTAGTATTTTTCCCAAATTGTACGTAGGCCTATCTGTCAAGTGAAAGATGAGGCAGTGATTACTTGACATGGTGCCATAAGGGACAGACATCAAGGACTCCGTGGTCGTCTACTGTAGCTAAATGCTGGAAACAAATTTTCATTATTTAAAGACTGGACTAACTTATAGGCCACTTCTATTGAATAGTAGAACAATGGAACCATAAAAACATAATATAATACAAGTTATTTCATGTCATAAGTATGAAAAAATGAGAGTGAAATTCTCCTTTCATGCACATCTAGCAACCAAAATATAGATAAAGGTGACAAACTTTACTTTCTATGCCTGGCAGTAATATTCAAAAAGGGACATATATCGTGCCAGTTAAAAACTAAAAAGTAAAACAGTATTGTAAGTGTTTCATGAGAACTAAGCTAGGAAAATATACTTCATCCACAGACTCTTTATAAGATTATCATATTCTTAAAATAGATTCTTCATTGTATGTTTAAACTTTAAACCTATATTAACTTCCAGGTGATTTTTTTTTCTAATATTTGTATCTAAGATTCTATACATACCTGACCTCCTAAGTCCCAAAAAACAAGCTTTGATTTCAATGCCTCTGCACGACCAATGTTGAGTCCAACAGTTGGAACAATTTGATCCGGTGGGAGTCCTTCAGAATCTGAATACATTGTTTTCAGCTTTTCCAGCAATGTCTATCATCAAAACATGAACACAAGCCAAGCCAAACATCCATAAACCATAAAATAAGAACATAGCCTTATCAGAAGTTCTTAAACTGGACAAAGCAATTACAAAATAAACATAAAAGAGAACATCATCAATATATTACTTAAAATCTACTCAGTAAAACAGTCCTTGAACCAGTAATAATGAGAACAATCGAATCTTTCCTGGATTCCTATTATTCAGTTCAAATGCAACCCAACAGAACCTTTTAGCTGTGGATATGGATCTTAACCAAAACACTAAACCAGGGGGTGTTGAGAAAGGCACCCACATCACTCGAAACGGAATTTTAAATTGAAGTAATTTAAAAAGAAAGAAAATTTACAGTTTTTCCAGCTTTATCGATGCCCAGAATAAGGACATGGAATTCTATTTTACTGAAGAGGTACTTCCACAATCCATAGAACAATGAAAACATCCCTTTTCGTCAAGATAGACTTTTGCCTTTTGTTTTCAACTCTTAGCTTCTAGATTTATGCAGAACCCCTTTCTAAGGTCCAACATTAAATTCTTGTTCAACCATGGTGTATAATATTCCATCTCCACAAAACAGAAGCACTATAAGGATGTGTAAGAAAGCTGAAGGGTCACTCCCTTCAATCTGCATTACATAAAAGCAGAAAGGCAAAAGAAGTTTTAGAAAACACTCAATACAAATGAAACAATTAAATTTTGCATCTTTAAATCACTACATTCAGCTGCTAACTTAATATTTGAGAAGTAGTGACTAATTTGTAATAATGAATGGAAACATCTACATTTCCCATTTGCTTGCACACAAGGAAAATTGAAATAAAGATGAGATTATTTTCACATGTTTCAATAAAAACATGGCTAATGGAATGGCCTTTTCAGTTCTTTCTACTAATTAAAGTAGAACTTAATAGCTAACTGAGAAGAAAAACCAGGAGAGTTGTTGATCTAAGAGATAATAAGCTAAAGCCAATGTGTTATTACTAATTAGTAATAATCTTGTTAACAGTTTTATGAAACTGATGAACTGAATTGAACCAGGACCATAATTTAATTACATGTGACTTGAGAAGTGCATTCTATAATGTCTTGCAACTATTTAAAAACAACGGCTGTGTATTCTGTTGCTTTTCCACATTTTCCAAAGTCTACAGTGTACACTCACCTTCACCAACAAACATGCCTTCATTCAGTTTGTAACAATATACTTGCCAAAATCAAACACAAAGTTTCTTCATTGCCACTTCTCTTCTTCGCATTGTGATGCTACATAATATGCTAACAGTAATCAAGCATGATGGTCACTTATGTAGGCTTATGAAAATTGTTTCAAAGAAGTAATTGGGTGTGTAGTCCAACTTTAATAGACTGCATGAAAAAACAGCCTACCTACTAACTTACCATGCATTTGCATGTATCCCCACCTTTGACCTACTTTATTGCTAGCTATGTTTCTTTATTTTCTTATCCAATGCCATGTTTATCTCTGAGGTTTCTCTATTTTGACTTTGCAATCATGTTTTAAAAAGTTATCAATGAGCTAAAAGCTCAGTCATCATTCAAATTGGCATCACCACAAATCAATGAGAAAGAGATCAGAGTGCATTTGCATATGACAAATGCCTTTCAAGTGGACTTAATGCTACAAGCACAATCCCTGTTATTACTTATAAGCAACAGGGGATGCCAATGAGCACCGATTAGACTGACTACTAGACAAATCGTCTAGATTCGCTCTCTAGATACAGTGCAACTTGATTTTCAAGAGCATCAATTTCTCCTACAAAATGCTTTTTCTTTGCTACATCCTTGAATGAACAATGATCAAAGCTAAGACAACTGAGATGAAATTTTTTACGAAAGCATAAGTTTAAATTTTCATATGAACAGCCCCTGTGTTGTCCTCCTGTAGTGACCAAACCTTCCTCCCACGCCTCGATGCCCTCCATGTCCTCCTTCGCCAGATCTTTCCCCAACTGCCAAACCCATTCTACTTCAAACCCTAGCCTAGGAAAATTTTGGGTAAAGTTACTATAGCTCATTGAGGTGTAATTCTCAACATTCACCAGGTGTTCTTTCCCAAGAAGGCTGCAGAAAAGGCCTTGAAGTACATTAATTCCCAACGTAAGTTGTCCCACAAACATGCCAAATGGGATTCATTTTTGCTTCATGTCCATTTGTTGGCCAAATGGGCTTCATGTTCGCTTGTTGTGGAGCATAAGAGTAGCAAAACTAATGTAGTGGTTGATCCCTTAAGTAGGAGGCACACCATCTACTAGTTGTAATGAGTAATGAGCTGGTCGGCTTTGAAGAAATGAAGAGTGAATATGTCAATGAATCATATTTTGGTATCATTATTGCAGCTCTAAATGGACAAGACCATACTGGTTTATACTCATTTGAAAATTTTTATTAGTTGATGGCTTTTTGTTTAAGGGTTCTTAGCTTTGCATTCCCTTGAATCAAGGCAAAAAAATCTTGTGAGAGAGATGCACTCGAATGGGTTGGACAGACACTTTGGAAGGGATAAGACATGTTGACCTATTTATATACTGAACAACTTCAAAATTTTGAGGAATCATACCCAGATTTGAGGGAATCCCCTTGGCATATTATTTTCTAATATATAGCACATACCACATGATTAATATCATTAGGTTAAATCTCACGAGGATTACTATCTGATAAGAAGTTGTTCATGCAAAAATAATTAGTTGGGAGTAACATGTAGGGAATCAAGCACATAATCTATTTTCAAAGGATAAAGGCTTACCTTTTGCAACCTCTGCTTCTTCTCCTCCTTTAAATATTGCACTGTTCTGGCTAGCCTGGCCAAAGTATCATTGCTAATGCTTTTTGACTGAATACCCACAGAATCACCTAAGCTAGGATGAACCTCAGTAATGATATTAAAAAAGTCCATTCCCAATACAGCGCAAAGATCACGTACAGTATTAACATAATCAAGCACTTTGTGTAGCCGATCACTCTGCCAAGGATTAAATTAATTAATTAATGCATGAAGTACCATGAAAGTCTAGTTTATAATTAAATATGACATGATATTCCAGGAAATATGATATTCAGATCAAATGAAAAGGATTTGTCTTATTACTCTGGGAATGATTATCACCCCTGCTAACTTCAACTTCTCCAACAATGACAAAACGACAAGAGATGATTTCTAAATGAATAGCCAAGTCTAGCCCATGAAGGAATATATAACAGATGGGGACATTATTTTCAGCACAAACTAAAATGCATATGGAGCAAAGCTACTGAGAAATATCACCTTTTCTCTTTGAAGCTCTTGAAACTGTAAATGAAATTCATCAAACTTTTTCAATGATAGGTCCTGATCATCAACTTTCGGAGCTGTAGGTTCATTGAGTTGCAATTTTCCATAAATTTCCCCACAAATCCTCTGAATCTGTACTTGAACATCCAAAAACTGCTTGATCCTCTCTTCCTTTTGCTGCCAAAGCTGTTCCAGAGCTGGTGTAATAGCAGCAAGCTGTTCCTTTAGGGTGCCTGTAGGCTTTTCAGGCTGGAAATACAGTGAACAAATTTACCGACATAAGAAGTGGCTAAACAAATCCCAGAGTTCATCGCTAAAGATGAGCATGGACACACAATAATTATCCATTGAACGCATAACGATTTTGATGATGGTTAGAAAAAAGTCTGCTAATATGTTGGTCACAAAGTCACATTACCAGAATTGCTGAAATAATAATGCCAGCATGTACCCAATATGGGAATTTGAGGCTTAGTCACACTGGATCTTAGCCTGACATGAGTGTGTTTCTACGGAAAATAGTACTTACAAGGCCATGGAAAGAGTGCTCACCAAGTGCAGAGAGAAGATCGGTGAGTTCAGCTCTGGAATCAGCTAGGGTTTGAAGTAATCGAGCTCTTGACCGGGTCGCTTGATCAACTTTCCGCTTGTAGACATCTAGACATTCTTGCTCCAACTGAAGCAACATCCTATCTCGTTCCACATCACTTTCTCCAACTTCGTCCCATATTTGCTGCAGGCATCACCAATTATTTATTGACCATCACAGAAATGCTTAAGCTTAAATTTTAGGAAAATGCTGAGAAATGATTTTCTATCATAATAAAGGGGGATCTGGAAACATTGACAGCAACAAAAGCAGGGGCGTTGAATTCAAAAGGAATCGCAGCGTTCTGTGAAGTTTTATGCGACATTGATAACAATCTTACAGAGAAGCCAGATAACCGCAATGGAGCTCTCTGTTTTCCTCTCAAAAACTATTTCATTTCGTAAAAGTTCCATCTTTATGCAAAAAATATAAAAAATACATTTCAGAGTGATCATGATGTAAGCCTAGCGGAGATACACGATATGCATACACTGACAATACCCTTAAGCCGAAAATAATACTTAAAAGAGAGAAGGGTAGGAAAGCGCACTTGTAGCTCCTGTAGTAAGGAACCACAGCTCTTTTCGACTACTAATGGGTTCTGCATTTCAGCAGGCGAACTGGGACTTGTCTTCAAAAATATGAGCTCAAATCTGAAGAGATCTCAAACCTGACCCCGGGGGGAAAACGCCTGGTCCAGTTGGCCATTCTTCTGAAGCTTGGGGATTACAGCAATCCCCACACAGAAATCTGAGGGCATTTCCCATGGAAAATCAATGTATCTTCTCTATTGAAACTTGCAGGAAAAATGGGCGAAATGGGCGGTTCTGATAGGCGAAATGGGTAACCTTTTGAATGTGTAAACGAGCTTCTGTACAGATTCAATGCTTTTGTGAAGAACGTGAAGAACGTGGAGTTGATCGAATAAATGGTATGGGAAGAGGTACGATTCAGTCCGTGAGCTTCTGCACAGAGGTATGGGAAGCAGTGGTCAAATTTGAACCCGTCCCAGCCCTTCCAAAGGGGTTTAGCCCGTCCCTGAAGTATAAAAAAAAATTTACCCGCCATAAAAAATTTAAATTTTTTATTTTACCCGTCCACAATGAAGGGCTAATTTAACTTCAACATTTCAAAGGAAGGGCGAGTTTTTAATTTTCCCATCAAAACAATTTTTTAATTGCAGGTAGAGCCTAGAGGCTGCGCAATGCGAATCTACAAAGATCAATTTATGCCCTGTCAGTAGTGGTCACTGTGGTAACCGGTCAGTGCCATGTGGTCAACTGCACAATAATAATCCCCCATTTATTGATGTATTTATTCGGGAATCCACATTAATACATGGTGTATTATTTTATAATTTATATTTGGAAAATTCCAAGTTCCGTTCCGAATCCTCTAGCTCTAGTTTCTTCGTATATCTGGCTTATTAATGGGCTATACTCTGGAAGAGTGGACGGCCGGAACTTGGATTTGGAAACCATTAAATCTGTTAGATCGCATTATGCTATCAGCCGGAACTTGGAGTTGGAAACCATTAAATTTGTCAGATTGCATTATGCATAGCAGCATAGCTGATTCGTGAAGTCAAGCGGTCTTCACTCAGCCTTGATTCAGGAAGATTTGACGGTGGCATCTTATTTGATATAGTAATTGTAATTAAGCTTGTTACGACAAATTGGCAAGCCCAATGCATTATGCCATTGCAAATTTGCAATTCGCCAATCGCCCATCACCTTCAGGATTTCATGAATCCATAGACTTATAGAGTCCTGTGCAGTTGTAACGTGTGTTAATAAATTTTAATTTTCAGCTAAAAGTTACACATATTAGCCTAAAAATCTATTTAAAGACATTTTTTCATACATTTTCTTTTCAAGATTTTTTAAAACAGCTGCTTGAGCAATTCGTGAGCTTCGTGAGCCAGCTGATTGCCTCAACTTTCAGAGTCTTGGACTTTTACTGAGCTCAGGTATTTTACTATAATGTAGTTTGTCTATTGTTTCTCTGCCAGAATCTATGAAGTTTGTTTTACCAGAATCTATAGAGTTTGTTTTAATTGTATGAGGTTTGTTTTAGCTACATAAAACACATATCTATTGTACCTATTTCTACATATCTTCCATACAATGGATTATGGAGTCGTGAGTCCTTAAGGCTCATTTAAATGTTACCAATTGCAGCTTGCCATCATTCGGATGAGCACAGTCCTACGGTCTACCTAGATTATACTATTTTCTATATGCAGTATAACTATTTTTAAATTCATTCCGCCCTCACTGTTTCTCATCTGAAAATGTTACTCCCATGAACATAGTGCTTATCCAGAGGGATTAATACATAATAGGGACTTCTCCCTACCTATGCAGGAAATCTATGCAGGGTATCCTTATATTATATTCGCTAAGAATTCTAAGAAAAATATTCTCATTAAAGCACTTATTGGACAGAAAGATTAATATGAACTCTTAAGGGACTTCTTTTCCCGTGTATTATTTTTACCTCCTTATATTATTTACTTTTATTGAAATAGAGGGGATGGCCTTATGGTACCCTCCATTATTTAGGGATGAAGGTAGATCATATTTTTTAGAGCGGTAGAATGGTTCTTTAAAGGACCAGAATCAACAGAAAGGAAAGGAATGGTAGCAAGATAAAGTTTTCATACACTTTAGGCAGTAAATAATGTTTGCATACATGATAATTTTTGAAGGCTCATATACAAAAGGTTTTATTTTTGTTTATTTTTAGGTGTCATTTTGGTTTTTAAAAACACAAGTAGCTGGTCTACTTAACTTAATTTACAATTTTCAATTGAAAGGTTAACTTAATTTGCAATTTTCAATTGAAGTGCAATTATTTTTATAACCTTTCATCTTTGAAGGGTTGGATGGTTACATGCCCTTCCAAAAAAAATTAAGACCAGCCCTTCAAATTTGACCACTGATGGGAAGAGGTTCATCGAATAAATGGTATGGTATGGGAAGAGGTATGATTCAGTCTGCGAACAGCATGAAGCTTAAAACCAACACGCGGCCGAACCTTAAAACCAACAGACAAACATCAAACACGTGGCAGCATCCGATTCGAGCTATAGACGACGAAAAGGAACAATTGTATTCCGAACTTGTTCGGAGAAAAACGCCTAACGACGTAAAAATATAGTTTGACATGATATGACTTGACAACACAAATACTAGTGGCTCCACGTCTATTCTTAAAAAAGTATAGTTAGATATGATATGGCAATGTGTCATTATGTATACGGTGCATTAAAAATTGGATACCAAAATTATGTTGAGCATCGTAAATAGATGTAAGTAAAAGGACACAAATATGTAAACCATAACGTCTACATGTGCTTCACTTTTGCAAACCCATACAACATATTAGTATAATATAATAATAATGGAAAATAATGCCAGGATTTGAGTTATTAGTAGCCTGATTTCTCTCATAGCGTTTGTATAATGAAAAAATAAGAGTGATCATCATGTATGAAGCAAAGTGGCAACATGGTTTTCGACTCTCATGCATAAAGCGATTTCTCTTATAACATTTGTATAATGAAAAAATTAGAGTTTTCATCATGCATGAAGCAAAGTGGTAACATGGTTTTCCCCTCTCATGCATAAAGTGTTAAGCATAAAGAGCTAGTCGGTAGAGTGTGCAGTCTAAATGTCAAATACATGCATTATCACCTACCAACGTCAGCCCTAAAGTATTTTAGGAAGTTTTCTATGTTCTCTGTTCATCTCTATAAAATATTGTGTATCTATCGATAGCTAGTCCCACAATAGCCCCAACAGAGGGCCCTAATAGAGGATCAGTAGCAGACACAGAAAGCAAGAAAGGTCGTGCGAAATCTGCAGAAGAGAAAACTAGATAGCATTCAACGGTAACATTAAATTTACTATGGCATCTAAGCTCCAAATACATATTACGCCAAGAAAATATAACTGCACTTACATTTGTTATCCAAGATGAAGGCCAAGCAAAACTTTCTTATGGAGCAGGAAGATTGAGGCTTACTCGTTGTTCATCTACTTTCAACTGCTTTCCATTTAATTTCTATGCTTACTACTTTCAACTGCTTTCCATTTCATTTCTATGCTTACTGCAAGCGCGATCCCCATTAATATGCATATGGTATCGGGGCTGCTAATAAAAAATACTTGCAAGCATAACATCATAACATGGGTCGGGATTTTCAAGCCTTCTGTTTTTTTTTATAATTATGTTAAATAGAAATATCAATATTTTAATTTTATACAATACAATCCTCGGTAGTGCATAATTACAGTCTTATACCCTCTATGCCTTTAAATTCAAAGTCGACAGGAGCCAAGATAAAATATCCATCATAATAGTTAACCTCAACATTTCTCCCTAAAGGAAAGTCCATCCTATGACATTTTTTTTTCTGTAAAAAAAATTTCCCTAAGTCTGTCCTACAACAGTCAGATTCAAACATTTTATAATTTAGATTCCAATAATATTAAATTTAACCTAAACCACAAATGGTTGACCTCGGGAAGTTTCAATATATTCAATTTCATGTATCTTCACACTCTCTAATTTGCTCTTATAAATCTTAAGATGAAAAATTTTTAAGTGTAAGAAAATATCACTGAACCGCAAATAGTTAACACCGAGCTAAAAATATCGCTTAAGAATTCTTTTTACTAAATTTCAACACTGATAAATAGAAGCATTCAACAATATTCAATTAAAATTTTATGGAAAGGGAAATAAAAAGACTCTTACCTACATAGAATTGCAAAACATGAAATTCATAGCATTGAGAATTGAACGAGAAACTGCTTGCCAAACTAAGTTTTTTAATTCATTAGGAGAGCTCCACAAAGTTAATGAAATATCATGATTGTGTCTAGGTTAACGAACACTTGGTGTGATTTTTCACAGTCAAAGTTAGCTTTTCCTTTTCCGAATTTTGATTTTTGTGAAAGCAAAAGAGACTAAGGCATATTTTTATTTAATGAATTTTCTTGCAATTTTGACAAACTAATTTACCTTTTATACTTGTCAGTGCAACAAGTTCCAAAACGGACACGCTAGAATCCATTAACTCGACGGGATTTCACAACTATTAAAATGTTGCATATATTTGTGATGAAATTAATTAAAGCACTATGGTAATTGAATGGAAAAATTGTAATGTGTGGATGGAGACGTGGCATACACTACTAAATCAATGAAAATAAGGAAAAAGTTATTAAAAAGTACTTGCCATCTTCTGTAATACTAAAATTTGCTTCTCGATCTACTCGATTTATTTCACAAGAATATTTGACTCCATGGAAAGGGACATACACCTACTACTCAGAGAAATTAAAAGGAAGCTATTCAACATAATTATAATGTGGACCTTTCGAAATGTAAATTATAGTATTTGTGTCGGGACTTGTCAAGAAAAATGGATTAAGAAAAAATATGGCTCTCCCTGGAAATAAAACCATGCATACTGTAAGCCTGTGGAAAACTACCTAACAAGTTAGAATTTAACTTTTAGTATTTCAATCAGTTGGAAAGGAAACAATGCTGCTAGTAAATCCATTCATGAGGAAAACACAAACATCCATGGCACCAGAAGATGAGCATGGATTTGGATAAATGTCAAATTCTGAGAACAATAATAACTGACATACTTTGTTTGCTTGAATAGAAAAAACTCATGAAAGAAATTTTCTATACATAAACATTTATTGGATCTCAACTAACAGGCATTTACATCTTCAAAAACGTTAGTGCTATCATTGCTTATACTAATAGTTATAACATAGAAGAAGAGGAAACTGAAATAAAATCTTCTTGCCACAAAGTGCTTAGACCTTGAGCATTCGTGAGGTAGGATAATTGCAACACTAATAAATTTTTGTTGATGCCAAGATCCGAATCGGTTAGAATGATCGTTCTCAAAGGCTTTGTAAGCCTCCAACTATTGGATCGGAGTGAGCTACATTGGCCATCAAATTCCATTTGCAAAACCATTTACAGAACAATCATTTGGAATTAAATAGGAATCTATATCCATGAATACAAAAATTTGAAAATTTGTATAGCCACATATAGACCATTTCTCTTTCACACACACGTACCATGGTGCCATAACTACATGCCAAGTGACATACCTTCCATACCTAAGTGTTGAAGACCAAAGTAAATAGTTTTTTTGTCGTGAGAAATCACGAGGTACCTTTATAATGACATATTTATATTAAATGTTTATAAACATTGTTAGCATATGTCAAAGGAAATCGATGTATAAGCAAGCACTAATAATATTTAAATTGATTCAATGAAGAAGAATAGAGTGTCTAAACTTAATTTGAAACTAGTATGATTTTGATAAAAAATATCTAATCAAATTAACTTCACAACAAACCAAAAATATCAAAAAGCATAAAATATTTAACATAGTATTACATTTATAGTAACAAGAATGGAAATTATTATGATATGAGGTGTTTTGTATTGGGTTGAACTTTTTTATAAATATTAAACTAAAGCACATAAAATAACAATGTATACACAAATACATTGATACATCAAAGGTAGCATCAACTTTTCTCCATCAACTTTGATCATCATTGCCATGCTTAATCCATGCAATCATATGGAATTACAAAAGGAACCATCCCCGCCACGTTTAATACATGCATCCTGGGAGTGTGGACCTATCCATTGGCTTGTGGTCCCATGGTGTTTACCACTAGTTCACCTTTTTTGGACCGATTTGTTCTCCATGTTTCGTTCATTTGCTTCTTTGACAATGTGACATAACTCCATCCACAACATCATACTAAATAAGTGTTATACTTAACTACTCTCTGTGCATGTAAGATCTTACTTGTTGATCATGTCGTTGATGGAGCTGCAAAGAGGAAATTATCATTTCAATGTTCTCTACATTTAGCAACCATGCATAATATCTCTATTCAGTAAGCCATGTAGAATCTTTGGTGAGTAATACCTAGTGTTGATATTTTGAGTTGTGGCAATAGTTTCCTTTAGTTATAGACAAAATAGTTTTCAAACAGGTAAAAATGTCAAGAAAACAGAGACAGAGCGAGAGAGATGGGTTTGGTGAGATGGATGATCCCAATCACCAAGAAATAATGGAAATAAATGTTCCTACTAATTGGGCGTGAGAATGCATTTGTAATTAATCCTGAGAATGAATTTGTAATGAATCCTGAGAATGCATTCATTGCTGTATATGGGAAGGAACTTGTATGTGCCAATGTTGGAACATCACTTGCTCAAACGGTAAACTTTACCACTTGGAACAATTTTTTATTTTAGAACATAGAGACTAACTAGAAAATGAGAGGTATGATAGAAGGGCGGACAACTGCTAGATCTCAATCAATTGGCTCAACTACTCCAACAATTGCAACTAAGATCTCAAATTTGAAATACGCAACCAATGAGAAGACCGGTTGAGTAAATTCCTGACATTTTGCAAAGTATACATAGTATGTTGAACTAGCATATTAGCTCAGTGGTACAACCGTACAAGCGATCATCAATTATTTTGAATACACCTTAAATATTTTTAGGTCAGCCCAATATTTTATCTATTTCAAACCCTGATTCTCTTTTTATTAATCATATCTACGAGGGTTTTGTGTATTAGTATATTTTTCTGCCAAAATCTCTATTAGTTTTTTGTACTTGGGTTAAACCCTTTGAAAATTAGCAGGAAACGAGGGTCTCTATATGATATGTTGTAGGGTTTATAGTGTGATTTGTGGCATCTATTTAATATCTATAACCAGTGTGAACCAGCAATAGTGAAATCAACGAACTAGCACCACCCAGAAACAACAAAAGAAAGAAAAATAATTGACGTTGGGATCTAGGAAATGGAGTATGGGAATGTTGGTTTCATGCACATGTAGCACAAATGCATATACTATTGCAATCTAGCTTAGAATTGATAAACCATGCATCCTATGTATGTCCCCATATGGAGCTTCCCTTGGCCACGCTTGTCAAGTACGACGCATCTCCCTCAACAAAGCAAGTGGGAACTCTGTTGAGATTTTTTGGACGCATCCCCTCAACAAAGCCTATGCGAACTCTGTTGAAATTCCCTTGGATCTATTACAACTATTGTAACGCAATGTACGAATTTGATATTTAGATCATAATGAAAATAAATATGCAACATGGTACAAACTGTGACAAGTTTTAGTCGCTTGACACCGGAGATGCATGTATGCAATGTGGTAGAAGAAATTCAAACCTGAAACTAGTATGCATGCATGAAATGTGGTAGAAGATACTCAAAGCCCAAATTGGTCTTCATGTGTACCACGTGTAGTCTATACAATTGCATTTGTGTTTAGTGCAACATGTACAATTGCACATATAGTTTTATACTAGCTCGACAATCAGTTTCTTCATAGAATTTTTAGGTTCAGCATGTGTTACGTCCAGTGCACCTATTACTTCTCTTTGTGAAAAATTAAATGATGGCCTCAACATATTCTTGATTGAAGCTTCTGAGAGGTTAAAGAGATGAGCAACACCTAGCTATCATGAAATTATTGAGTCACCTTTTAATAACATGTGTGATTCTTGGTTCTTTGTTCTTTGTTGACGAATCCAAAACAACTTGATAATATGTTTTCTGAGTTCAATTTCTATCACAACTATGCAGTAGATTAAAAGAAACACAAAGAATGCTTACTTTTAGTGTGATAGTTGGTGATATTTCTACATCAATAGACCTTAGTGCTGAGGGGGACTTCAGTCCACAAAATATACTAGATTAAAAAACCAGAACTTTACAATTATTTCAACAATATCAAATGATTTAATCAATCTAACTGCATCTATATTTTTATCTCATTTGCTCATTTAATTAGTAATTATACAACAACTTTATGTATGCAGTTTGGTATTACACATTACAGCAGCAAACCGGTTGGAGGCAATGATATTGCCAAACTCTATATTTTTCAAGCGCATACTCAATGAATTCGCTAGTGCCATACCTTGTTGCCTTGTAGTATTCCAATTTCTTTTTTATATGATCGATTTCCATCTTATATGCTTCTATCTAGTCATATTTAATTTTTATTCGTTTGCTTGAGTGGTGGCCACTGTCACAGTGGCCATTGCTATCGAATTCATTTCTTTCATGTCTATAGTCATGGTGTTAAGTAGGTAAAATCCCTAAATCTCGGTCCAATTTGATTACCTTATAATCTGGTATTGCTTATCCCTATATTGCCACAGGGTCATCCTGAAAGAAAATGGGAATGCCTTATCCTATATCGAGCGGGAACAATGTGTCATAGTTGGAGGTAATATGGTATATAGGGTATGGCCTTTCACTAGTGCTATATATATATAGGGGCCTAATCTGGTTGGTACTTAGCGATCATAAAAAAATATCTAATCAAATTAACTTCACAACAAACCAAAAATATCAAAAAGCATAAAATATTTAACATAGTATTACATTTACAGTAACAAGAATGGAAATTATTATGATATGAGTTATTTCGTATTGGGTTGAACTTTTTTATAAATATTAAACTAAAGTCCATCAAATAACATTGTATACACAAATACATTGATACATCAAAGTTAGCATCAACTTTTCTCCATCAACTTTGATCATCACTACCACGCTTAACCCATGCAATGTATGGAATTCCAGAAGGAACCAGCCCCGCAACATTTAAGCCATGCATCTTGGGAGTGTGGAACTATCCATTGGCTTGTGGTCTCATGGTGTGTATTGCTAGTTCACCCTTTTTGGACCGATATGTTCTCCATGTTCTATTCATGTGCTTCTTTGACAAGGTGACATAACTCCAGCCACAACATCATACTGAATAAGTTCTATACTTAACTACTCTCTGTGCATGTAAGAGCTTACTTATTGATCATGTCATTGATGGAGCTGCAGAGAGGCAATTATTATTTCAATGTTCTCTACATTTGGCAGCAATGTATAATATCTCTATTCAGTAAGCCATATAGAATGTTTGGTGAGCAGTACCTGGTGTTGAGATTTCGAGTTGTGGCAATAGTTTCCTTCCATTTTAGATGAAACAGTTTTCGAACGGGTAAAAACGTCAAGAAAACAGAGACAGAGTGAGAGAGAGGGGTTTGGAGAGATCGATGATCCCAATCACTGAGAAATCATGGAAATAAATATTCCCACTAATTGGGCGTGATAATACATTTGTAGTGAATCCTGATAATGCATTCATTCATCTATATGGGAAGGAAATGAAGGTTTTTCTAGATGGGAAGGAACTTGTATGTTCCAATGCTAGAACATCACACGCTCAAACGGTAAACTTTACTACTTGGAACAAAGGTATATTTCAGAACAGAGAGACTAACTAGAAAAAGAGAGGTCTGATAGAAGGGCGCACAGCTGCTAGATCTCAATCAATTGGCTCAACTACACCAACAATTGCAACTAAGGTCTCAAATTTGAAAGAAGTGACCACCGAGAAGACTAGTTGAGGAAATTCCTAACATTTTGAAAAGTATGCACATTCTGCAAAGTTTGCACAACATGTTGAACTAGCATCTTAGCTCAATGGTACAACCATACAAGAGATCATCGGTTATTTTGAAGATGCCTTAAATATTTTTAGGTCAGCCCAAAATTTTATCTATTTCAAACCCTGATTCTCTTTTTTTTAATCATATCTATGAGGGTTTTGTGTATTAGTATATTTTTCTGCTAAAATCTCTATTAGTTTTTAATACTTGGGTTAAACACTTTGAAACTTAACAGGCAACGAGGTTCTCTATATGATATTTTTATGGTTTTTAGTGTGATTTGTTTGAATCTATCTAATATATGTAACCAATGTGAACCAACAATAGTGAAATCAACGAACTAGCACCACCCAGGAACAACAAAAGAAAGAAAATTAATTGACATTGGTGTTTAGGAAATGGAGTATGGGAATGTTGGTTTCATGCACCTGTAGCACAGATACATATACTATTGCAATATAGACCCCAACATCAATTAATTATGAGTATTTTAGCTATATCTAAATAATAAACCAATTATTCCACCTTAGCTCCACCCTATTAATATAAAAACAATTACGTGGAAAGTAATACTTAATACCATCTCTAAGAGCGAAAACATTGGCATTTGCAAATTTAGAAAACCATTATGCAATTTGACTACACCACTATGGAAAATTACTAGATCCAATGTCATTAAAACCAGTGAGAAAATTTCAAAATTACATGTATGAATATTGAATATGCTCTTACCCTTATAAATATGCTATAAACTAGTTCAAATATACAACTAAAACCTACAAAAACAATGAAGCAAACTATTCTTTTTTGCTACGGTTTCTTTATGTCCAATGGGTTTGAATTGAAAATTAAAATTAATAAGGCTCATCATCGTAGTTAATATGGAATTCGAAGCCAAAGAGTAATCGCTTATGGACCTTCCTAGTCTACCTCACCTAGGTTTTCCTGAGTCTGTCTTGACCTGACCTTACCCTACTTACCTAAGATGATTGTATTTTTTGTTCTACATGTTGTTGGTTTATTCGTTATGGGTTGCGCTCAATCCAGGAGTGTTTTCCATCAACTTGACTGGTATCAAAGGAAGGAGGGGTCATAATCTAGTTTGATCCGGTTTAATCTGGTCTAGGAAGGGATGGGAAGGAGAACAGGAAGGGAGAGGGAGAGAAAGGGTCTATTCCAGCTAGTTATGGACGTCAGCTATTAGGATTTTTTTAAGTTAGTGCATAAGTTTTCTAATGAGTAGAGACTTGTTAGTGTTTTATCAAGAGTAATAGCATAGAGAATAGGTGTCATTGAGTCACAAGGTTATCCCACAATGGAAACTAGATATAAAGTTACTCTTACCTAGATGTAACCTATTAAATATGTTCCACCTGAATAGACATAACCATTAGAGCAAGGAATGAAGCCATAATAGTTCCAAGAGTGTTGAGGCCTGGAAAATCGCAGGCAACAACAGCTAGGGATTCTCCCCAGTAAACGTTCCCAACTAGCTCGTTACTGTTTGGTATGGGGAATCCGTCCGGTTTATGGTCCGGCTACCGTAGGTCAAGTAACAAATAAAAGGTTTACCGGTTACGGCCTAGTCCACCGTGTATGTTTTTAGTTTTTTGAATTTAAGTATGAGATGCAAGTGCCTATCTAAGAATGCAAATTGATAGAGAATACGAGGAGCGGTCACAATGTGATGCACAGGTTCTTACCTCTCGTCTTAGCTCTCTCACATCTAAATCACACACAGCAAGAAACGAAAACTAACTATCTAACCTATCCCTAGGGAGCAAGATTATCATTTATTAATGAGTAATGTATTTTGCGCATGCATTAAGAAAATCACAGATAGCTGTTACTTGTTTCAAAACACATGAACATTTATAGATATATGAACAACCAGATAGCTAATTGTTTATGAAAAACATTCATTACTCACAGTGGAAATTCATAGAATAAACTAGAGCTCATTCATAACAAGAGCATAGGTTCAAAGAGTTAGAACGATCTCACAGTTAATGGATAACAACTAAAAACGAAATAGTTCACATTCAACAAATCCATAGCATAGCATTTGAAAAGTTCCACCAAGCTTTCTCCAACAGGAAACTTGTAATTCTTATTGCAAGGAAACTTGTAATTCTTATTACAAAAGGAAATAGTTCTTCTTACAACATGTTCTCACAAATCTCAATGGGAAAAAGTCCTTCTCCACATCTAACTCTCCTATACTTATATGAAAAGGCAAAACTTTTGGGCTTCCCCAACGTTTCAATCCAAAATTTTGTCCTGTAGTGAGTGCTCATACATTATACAATATTTTACATTTAAAACAAAATTTAATAGAGCACTTTATGAAGAAGGCCCCGCTTGATCATTGATGAAATTTTTCCATGCTTGGGCCTCTGCTGCTATGCTTTCAAAATCTAAAGGTTCAAGAAAACGGATGTTTATTTCATATTTTGCAGCTTGATTCTTAACCACCTCTATTCTTGCTGGACTCAAACATAGTTGATCTTCAAGTAAATGGATGTTGACTGCTGAGTGACTTACTGCATTCTTCAGGATCTGCTCATCCAGGTCCTTGACTTGCTGAAGTTTCTGCTCATCCTCTTGGTACCTGCTCTGTAACTGTTCTATGAAAATTTCATGTACTAGTAATGCATCCAGTCTTTGTTTTGCAGCAACTTGGCATCTGTTGTAGGTGACCAGCACCCTTCTGCAATATTCAGTACAGACTCCTCTCGTTTTCTTCATAGTCTTCTTGAATTCCTCTGTAATATTTTACACCTTTCTTCTTCAATAGACACCTGCTTCTTTATGCTTCAGCTTCGTCTTTTAGATATATCTTCCTTGCAGCAAACGCCCTGTCATGAAAATAGCAGATTTTTTATACCATTTAGTGTTTAACAAAGTGACACAAACTATATCAATACATGCATTCTATAAGATAAACTATAACAATATTAATGCATGAAAAGATAAGGCAAATAAAATCATGCAAGCTGGGTTTGAAAATCCCGTAAGCCCGCTATCTAACTAAAATCAAAATCCCAAAAGAACAGACTCTTCATCTCAATCCAAGCCGCATCTGGACTAACTCGAAACCCTCTGATGAAATCATGAATCAAACTATGTAACCGCTACTCCTCAAAACACCAGAACCAAAACTGCACTCCTACTCTAAAAAAAAACCCTGACTCGACTAGCACCCGCGGGAAAACTCCTCCACTCCATAATATAGAGTAAAAGCACATCAAAAAGAAATGGTGGGAAAAACCTACCGGAAATCGGAAGCAAAAACGCTAAGCAACAGGCTGACAAACTCCTCATCGGCGAACAGAAACTCTACACATCGGACGGTTAGTTCACTAAGCCGCCGCAACAGTGGAGACCATATAGACTAAGGGCTCCATAGTCAACATAAAAATATCAGCGGTTAGCAACTCTAAAACTAAAGGTCAGAGCTCATAACCACTAAACATCAGCGAGGTAGTTTACAAGAAAGCCGCAACGGTGGAAAGTGAGGAGACAACGGGTTTCGCAACCAAAGGCTCAATGTTGCCGCCGCATTAGCAACACACAAGACTAGTATTCCGATCAATCATCAACACCGTTCCAATGGCGAAAAAAAAAAACAGCGCAGAGGAAAAGTTTGATCAATAAAACAAAGGCATCGAAAAAAATCAGAATTATCCACTGACACGTTCTCTATTTAGCCTCTGCAACGGTGGCTACGTAGAGAACTAATGCCCCGATTCACACATCAATAGGCTTCCACTAGCGACCAGAAAAATCATCGAGATAGGAAAAATCATCAAAACGTTAAGTGCTCAAAAGACTTTAAAGTTGTGCAGTGATAAAATTAGTTTGTTTCATCTCTGTAACAGTGGCGGCACAGAGAACTAGAACCCCGACTCAATCTTCAACAAACCTCCGACAGCGATAAAACCAAACCATTCAAAAAAGTCAAAAATGTGTTAAGTTCAAAAGTCAAAAGCATTTGCAGTACTAGATCATTCAACTTCCGAAACGAAGGAGACAATTTATCTCAATTCAAACTCAAGAAAATCCGAATTTGTAGTAGAGGAAAATAGATTTCAGGAATCCAAAACAAACCCAGGCAAGATAAAATTAAAAGGGAGGGTCCAAAATTTTTAAAAATTTGGGAAATAGTTGTAGCTACAACAAGTGGTAACCAAATGCATAGGACTAGAGCTTTAAAGGCATTTATATTAGAGAGAGAGAGAGCATAATAGGTGATACTCCTACGAGTAGACTAGTAGATATGATTATGAGTAAGCTAGGGCCTAAGAAAACTAAGATAAACGGGGTATATGACATCCTTCACTTTTGTATGGGGCATTATGGGGGTGCCATAGGTATAGACACACCCTATAGGTGTAATTCCTAGCCATACTAAAGAACAGAGGATAGATAAATTTACCTAGGAGAGAGATAATCCATTTCTTACATAGGTTACATTTAGGGAGATGGTAAAGGGGTGGGTAAGGAGGAACGCATTTGACGATAATGGCTTAAAAATGTTTTCACAAAGCATGAGGCTTTGGAGAAGGAGGTAGAGAGTCTATAGGTATAAAATAAAATAGGTTACATTGTAGTTTGGAGATAGTGTTATCAGCCCAAATGGCACTTATCCATTCGAGTACCGACATTCTTCATGTTGGTACACAAAAGGACAAATTAGGATTGAAGTGGACAAAATGCTATAGATGGGCATGACCTGGGATGCATTATCCTCAAACTAGCCTTATATATTTTTATTCTAAGTTTTGAGTTGCATACGCGACTATGTGCATTGCAACTCGTGTAGCATAGATGAGTATTTGCATTGCAACCCACGTATACTTGCATATGTGAGTTCCCTTCGAGCAACACACATATCATACACGAGTTTCCTATATTAATACTCGCATACACCTTAATTCGAATTTAAAAAATATAAATCGATATTAAAAGAGATTATTTGGGTCCTAATCCATAACTATCCCAACTATCTCAACCATACCAACCTTCGAAACCATTCTATTTCCCAAAGTATAAATAGAGGCCTTGGGGTGGGGAATAATCAATCAATTTTGGAGAGAAAAGTTATGCTGGTGGTATATGTTTAGAATCTTGGGGCAGCAGAACTCAGATTCCTTTGGTTGTAGAGGAGTCCTTGTCTCAGAAGCTGGGTTGTACTCTTATCTCATTCATCGATTGTTAATAAAGAAATTCTTCTTCCAATCTTGTATTGAGTCTATTTCATGTGTATTGGTTAATGAATATATTTGTTTATATGTTTAATATGTTGTTCATCTAACCTCTGATATGTATATGCATGAGATATTACTTGAAGGATTTGCTCTTTGCAGGTGAAGAGGTGCATCCCTGGAAGCTTTGGAGAGAAGAGGAACGAGAGAAGATCAATCTTGTATCAACCGTCATTAATCGGGTAAGTCAAGACTTTCTTCCTATTCCCTTTCCATTCTCTGGTAAAGTTGATTGTCTGCAAGTTAGTAGTAAGTTGGTAACCCTAGACCCTAGGTTACAAGGGTGCTTTATCCTGAACAATAGAACTAGCGATTCCACTGGGGAGTCTCGCCTACTGTGGGTTAGTCTTGTAGATACGTTTCCAGTCTTTGTTCTGATTCCGTGTGTGGTCTTTTATCTTGTTTTTGATTTGAAATATAGTGTGTCCGAAGACCTTTATTGTTTTTTCTTTGTTGAATTTTTGTTGTTGTTGTATACGCAAGTTGTTGTGCTACACAGTCGTGTGTAGCAACTTGTATACACGAGTTTCTCTATAAGACAATCGCGTATGGTACGCAGTTTTCTCTAGAAGACAGTCGCGTACATCCTGTAGCAGCATAAAATTTTAGGGATGGTTTCCTGTCCCTGTCTTGTTTGGATTTTTGTCTTGTTGGGGGTCTTATGTTGTTGACATCACTCTATAAGTCTGCAAGTCTTGTTTACCATGCTTTGTCCTTTTTGTTAAGCCTTTGAGTTTTATTGTTTGAACCTTCTTTCATTTAGCAATTTGAAGTTGGTCCTCTTGCTTGGGTAATAGGTTCAGTGTGGAGTGTCTGAGTCAGTGATCAATACTTTAGATACCTTATACTCTGTACTACCTTCGTGTAGTATCAGTTTGTCACTTGTCCTTTAGTAATTCCAGTGGATTTTATTCATTAGTTCTTCCCAAGTTAGGTGTTTACCAATTTTTTCGTCCTACATGGTTTAAGTTGGTTTTTGTAGGTCCTCTATACTTCATTTTTCTTGCTTTATGTTCTGATTATTCAAACTTACTCAAAAAAAAAATTCATTTAGTGCATTATAATTTTTGAAGAATTTGGAAAGTGAAGAAAAAAATTTGATTCTTTTGCATTTAGTTACATATAGTAGTTTTCTTTTCATTATTTTCAAATAAAAATTTCAAAAATTATAAAAAAGAAGTATTAGTTTTGTCATACTTAGTTGTAGTTTCATTGGCTCATATTTACAAAAAGAAAAGAAACTTGATCTAAGTAGTTGTAATTTGTTTTGGAATTCATTTTATACACCTTTTTACTTTTCTTATCGAGTCTATAATATCACAGTCATTCACACCATTTACCCTCTGACTAAGAACAACCCTTAAAATGAATGATATAATTTAAAATTTATTAGTAATTTTTATTTTATAGGGTCATACACCAACTAGCTTAGGCTAGACTTGTGGAATAGGGAGTGTAAACTCTCCACAAGTGTTTAAATTCAGACGTAGGTGGCCAATCGATAGGTAAATCCTTTTCTATGTTGATTGTATATGGGAATATCCTCTTAAATGGGAGTTAAGTACAAGGCCACATGGAGGCTTAGACTGAGGAGATAACCCTCTGATTCCTTTAAAAAGTTAGACCAGGGTTTTTGTGCATCTGTGATCATTCAGGTTGGTCCTTTCAGTTCACCTATGATTGATGTTCCTCAAGGAAGACTAATGTCTAGTACGGGAGAAAGTTCTTCTACCTCCACTTCAGTCGCTCCGACTGAAAGGGTACCACCTCCCCCGGTTGGTACCCCTAGAACAAGTATACCTACTACTCCTTTAACTCCAGCTAGCCGGGTGGTTCAACCACCGGCTTTCACAAATATAGTAGGCACATCTGGTAGAGTGGTCATTGGGATTCCTAGTGTACCTTCTACTTCAACTTCCTTCGCACACACTGCTCAAAGTGGTCCTATAGGATCCTCGTCATTTGTCCAGGTTTTTCCTTGGAATGGGGGGCACATTCCCCCGTCTGCTCCATATGTAGGTCCAACCACTGCATATGTAGGGGTGCAGTTCGGAAACCCTAATCCTTATGGTCAAGGTTTTCAAACTCTGGTTTCAGCTCCTTTCACAAGCTCTCCTTTCTCACTTTTTAGTGGAGGGATACCTGCTACTGTGTTCTCGACCCCAGTTTCAACTGGGGAAGCTCAAACACCACACCTGAACAATCCACTGGCATATGGGTGGAATCCTTTACAAAGCGGCTTGACTACTTTGCAACCGGTAGTAGGGGACAACCTCGCCTTCACATTTGGGAATCTAGGGGCAAATCCTTCTAATTGCCAAGCTGGTACTTTTCATGCTTCGGTTAGACCCACATTCCCTTTCCTAGAAACTTTAAACTTGCCATACTTTTCGAAGCTAATGAATGACCCGGTGAGACATAATTCCTCCTGGCCACTCGTTCCTACCAAATTTTCCTCGGATATCCCAAAATTTGAAGGCAAAGTTGGTGAAGACCCAGGGGCTCATATCACCACTTTCACTTATGGTGCTCTTCCAACTCATTGAACAATGACACCATTCAGTTGATATTGTTCCAAACAACTCTAACTAGTGTCGCAGCAAAGTGGTACATTGAACTGCCCTTTGCTGCATTTGATAGTTTTTTGGACTTATCTAATGTGTTCCTTAATCATTTTCAACTTCCTATCTGGTATGATGCTGGGACAGACTTGTTGTCCACCTTTCGGTAGGACAAAGCGACTCATATTTTGGATCACATCCAAGAGTGGAGAATGTGGAAGAGGCTTATTAAGGCCACTATCCCTCCCAAGTTTTTACTAGAATGGTTCCTTAAATCCTTATTGCCGTATATCTCTAAGGATGTATCTACTTCAGGAGTAACCAATGAGGAAAAGGATATCCTCAGGGCCCAGCAGTTAGATTTGATATAGTCACAGTCTGGGATTCTATAGGAAATCATCCCTAATGCAACGAGGCCAGTGCATAATGTAGAGAAACCTAAGCCTGGACCCCATGCCGATGGTGTGGTTGGTTCAGTGAAATCTCCCACTGTAGAATCTTTGGTTAAACAACTCCATGAGTTGTTCATCAAACATTCTACGGTGGAGGCAGCAAAGGCTTCCCCCTCACCCCAAAATGTGAATGTTTTTGCTCAATCCTCTCAAAAGGGAAATCAATTTCCTGCTGGGAAAAAGAAGAAGAAAAAGAAAGGTGAGGAAAACCAAAACAAGCCAAAACCCACAAACAATGCTGATGGGGGCAAAAAGAGAAGAAGAAGGTAAAATTTCCATGTAAGTTGTGCCATGAAGATCACCTGACCCATCAATGTCCCCTTATGGACCAAGCTCAGAAGCTGCTTAAAAGCCAACAACTGGCTGTCCTAAAGGATCCTTTTCCCCAAGGAAAGAATTCAGCTTCAGCTTCAAAAGTAGCAGGGGGCACCTCAAATGCCCCTGACCCAAATTATATCAACATGGTTCGATCCCAGACATTACTCTAGACCAGGAATAAGAATTATGAAATGGAGGCTCCATAGAATGGTAAAGGTGAAACTTCTAACCCTCTCACAATTGAAAAACCTGCCGAAACTATGCCCAAGATACCAAAAGGTGTCTTCAAGAAGGCATTGCATAATCGTAATGCTAGAGCCACATCCAATTACTCTGTAGTTGAATATTTGTCCCAAACCCTTTGTGTGATGTTGGCTTTAGAGGTGTTATAGATTTGTCCCGCGCAGCAAGATGCACTCTTAGTAGCCTTAGGTAGTATGGATTCATCGAGCCTAATGGTGAAGTTCAATTTCTCTGATGTCAAAATTCGCCTGCCATATCATGTATCCTTGTCGATAGATGTCATCCATGGTGGAAAACCCATTGGAAGGGTAGTTGTTGACGAGTGTGCTTCGACATGTGTCATGTCCTTGTATTGCTGGAAAGCTCTTGGGTCCCCAGAGCTAGTTCCATCGAACACCCTACTTACTGCTTTCGATGGAAGGTCATTTCGTCCACATGGTATCCTATCGGATTTTGAGATAAAGTTGGCAGGGAAATCAGTGTCTGTTGAGGTAGAGATGATTGATGCACCTTTGGATTATAACTTGCTTTTGGGAAGAAGTTGGACTTATTCCATGTCCGTTATTGCATCAGTCGTTCTTCGAATAGTAGTGTTTCCACATGAAGGGAAGTTGGTTACTGTAGACCAACTCAGTTTTACTCGAAAGGGCCACATGGAAACTAATGAGTCCACCGTACCATTGATTGATCAGGTTAAACCTCCTTCAGAGAGGTTAGGGGTTGGAATGTATTCATCATTAATGGGCACATTCGATTTTCTAGATCCGATTAATTATTTAGGTTCTACTAGTGTAGGGAAGTCTATTGCAACGGTTGTTGATAGAATGGATCCTTGGGTTCTTCCTTCCCATCATGAACCTAAAGTGCCCTTATCAACAGTGGAAGTAGCTTATCAAGCTATCATTCATACCACTGTTGATCCTATTCCGGTTCCCCTCATAGTCTCAGAGGAGCCATAAGAAGCTTATCTGCCTTCTTGGGAAGAGAACTCTTTGCATACTAAAGACTGCTTAGATATGGTTTTACAATCTGATGAAACCATTCTGGAAGCCATGTGTGGACGAGATAAGATCTACAAAGATCTTCACCATCGATCCTATTTTCTTCCAGAATTAAGCAAGATTGAAAATCAAGAGTTCCATATGAGACTAGCAGATGATGCTGATACTCCAGTCAATCCCTTACCCAAGGAGGGAATATTTGCCGAGGGGAATATGGCAAACATTTTCATCACTATTCCTATCTACGTCTATATGAACCCAAACATTGTGGATATATCAGTGCCAACTACTCTCCGGAAGAGATTGCTATCTATACAGCCTTGTTTAAGGGGTTCCGATCCATTGATAGTCGAACATGAAATCCAAACCTATCTTGATGCCAAACCAGTTCGACAAAAACTTAGACCTGTCAATCTGTGTAAAGCTGCAGCTGTCAAGGCTGAAGTTGAAAAGATGTTGAAAACCGGTTTCATTTACCCGATAGCTTTGACATAATGGGTATCCAACCCTATTCCTATTTACAAAAAGAAAGGGACCATACATGTCTGTACCAACTTTCACGATTTAAACAAAGCCTGTCTTATGGATAACTACCCTACACCATTCATATATCAAATCATTGATGCTTGTGCAGGGAGTGAAGTCTTTTCATTTATAGACGGTTTGTCCGGGTATAATCAGATTCAGATTAAATCAAAAGGCCAACATAAAACAACATTTATTTGTCCTTGGGGTACATTCGCATACAAGAAAATTCCCTTTGGATTGAAAAATGCAGTGGCTACTTTTCAACAGGCAATGAATTTTGCTTTTCATGACATCAAATCTATTGTCGAACCCTACCTAGGTGATATGCCAGCACATTCTCAAAAGAGGACTGACCACCCAGATCAATTGCATTTAATCTTTGAAAGATGCAGATATTATAAAATACATTTGAATCCCCACAAATGTGTTTTTTGTGTCAAGTCAGGTAGGCTACATGGGTTCATTGTTTCTAGTAAAGGTATTCAGATAGATCCCTTGAAAGTTGAGGCTATAGTAAATTTGCCTCCTCCTCGTTCCATCAGGAAGCTTCAGAGCCTATAAGGGAAGTCCAAATTTCTCTGACGTTTTATCATGAATTATGCCAAGATCACCAAAGTTTTCATGCACCTATTGAAGCAAAACACCCCATTTGTATGGGATGAAACCGCACAACTTGCGTTAGAGGAATTAAAGAAAGCTTTGTTGTTGGAACCCTTATTGCGCCCACCAGATTACTCTCATGACTTTATATTGTATCTAGATGCATTCGAGTCGACCATAGGGGTATTACTAGTCCAAGAGGATGATAAGATCCAAGAGCATGTCATCTATTATCTTAGTCATGCTTTAGCTGGCCCTGAACTTAGGTATTCCCATGTCGAAAATTTGGCATTAGTAGCTGTGTATACTGTTCATAGGTTGCATCATTACATCTTACTAAGGACTAAGATAGTAGTGGCATATGTTAATCCTTTCTAGTATGTTTTGTCCCGATGGATAGTTGGAGGCAAATTCAACAAATGGATAGTCATTCTCTAGGAGTTTGACCTAGATTTCCAATTTGCCAAATCCAAAAAAATCCTTAGTTTTTGCAGAGCTCATCGTAGAATTTGTTGTTGAACAAGATGTAACCATTGAAGAAGACTGATTCCCAGATGAGCACATCTTCTTGATTTATACCTCTGACCTGTGGTATGGAGATATAATTATCTATCTCCAAACCCTGAAGTGTCTTGCAACCTTTTTGCGGGAAGAGCGACACAAATTATGCTTGCATGCAAAAAGCTACCTCATTATTGGAGATACTTTATATCGTAGGGGGGTAGATTTTGTTTTGCGTCGATTTCTTACCCCCAAAGAGGCCAAGATTGTCCTAAATGATTCCCATAGCAGAGCGTGTGGGGGTCATTTATCTAGGTTAGCAACAGCCTAGAAAATCTTACGTGCTGGTTATTTCTGGCCCACGATCTTTAAAGATTGTGTGGAAGCTGTGAAGCGCTGTCATCCGTGTCAGATTATTGGAGATACTTTATATCGTAGGGGGGTAGATTCTGTTTTGCGTCAATTTCTTACCCACGAAGAGGCCGAGATTTTCCTAAATGATTCCCATAGAGCAGTGTGTGGGGGTCATTTATCTGGGTTAGCAACAGCCCATAAAATCTTACATGTCAGTTATTTCTGGCCCACGATCTTTAAAGATTGTGTGGAAGCCATGAAGCGCTGTCATCCGTGTCAGCTTTACATTAGAAAGATGCGGTCACATCCTACTCTGTTATTTCCTGTCATCTCAGTGGGCCCCTTCACTAAGTGGGGGATAGATTACATGACGTGTAACCCAGTTTTGGTTGGGAGGCACAAATACATCATTGTCGTTGCAGATTATTTTACGAAAAGGGCAGAGGAAATGCCCACCTATAAGGATAATGGGGAAACTGCAGCTTTTTTTGTTTTCAACCAAATTATCACATGTTTTGGTATCCCTAAATATATTGTCACTAACCATGGCAGTCACTTCCAAAACAGCATGATGACCAAGTTGACCACTATGCCAGGGTTTAAACAAGACCATTCATCTTCTTTCTACCAATAAGCGAATGGTCAAGTCGAGGAAGTAGATAAGACCTTGAAGACTATTCTCAAGCATACTATTAACGCAGCTAGGTAAAATTGGCACATCATGTTGTACCCTGCACTTTGGTCTTATCAAACCAATGTGAAAACTTCCATAGGGTTTTCTCCTTCCCAACTCGTTCATAGGTTGGAAGTAGTAACCCCAGTTGAATGCGAAATATCGTCCTTAAAGATTACCAATCATGTGTTTCCTGATATGACTGAGCTTGAATAATGTTTGTTACACTTAGAACATCTATATGAACAACGTAGGGATGCGTTGACAACAAATGAGGCTCATAAAAATAGGGTAAAAAATCAATACGATAAATCAGTCAAACCTTGGATTTTTTCTGAAGGGGAGCTTGTCTTGCTCTGGGATCAAGACAAAGAACCCCTGGGGCCAAGAAAATTCAGGTCTATGTGGTTAGGACCTTATGTCGTATCAAAATTTTTGAAGAAAGGTGCATATGAATTAATTGATTTCAAGGGGAATAAGCTGCCTAAGCCTAGAAATGGGCTCTACTTGAAAAAGTACTATGCTTAGGCTCAACACTTTTTCTTGTAATTTTATTGTATGTAACTTTATGTACAATAGTTCGCCAGTTTGTGTTCTTATATCATATGTTGGTTGTTACAGATTCCTTCCAAGTGGTTGATAGGTTTTGCATATGGCACTAGTCATCACACTTGCAACCTGGCTTCAGCCGCATGGGTTATTTACTCACCCTCAGGACAGCTAGTTTCCTCTAAAGGCGCTTGCCTAGGTCCTACTACCAATAATATAGCTGAGTACAGGGCCGTCATTGAGCTTTTATGGGATTCCTTGTCACGTGGCATCACCCAGCTGGAAGTCAGACTTGACTCTCAACTGGTGGTTTCCCAATTCAATTGAGTTTATTAGGTGCAGAACCCTATTTTATTATGTCAGTTTATGCAAGTTAGGTTATTGGAATGAAATTTTGAGTTTATTACATTCAATCATATTCCAAGAAATCAAAATTCATTAATTGATGCATATGCGAATTATATCTTATAAGAGGTATCCAGCTAGGTGGGATACCAACCACCAGCTCCTGCATAACGGTAGGGATCTACTCAATGCGTAAAGTAGGTACTCTTTGGGTAAGCCTGGCCACCTTCCCCTCAAGAACCCTAATCAAACCATGATCCTCTCCTGCCACTGGTCGCACATACATACGAGGATGCCCAACAAGGCGAAATGATCCAATATCTACATTTTAAAACATTTTTATATGATTAAAAATGCTTATACATATGCATATATATTTATGACTAAAAATTCATAAAAATTTAAAAAATTGAAAGCCAAAAATACCTGACGCTCCCCATGCTCCTCCAGGAGGGAGGACAAGGTCATTGTCACCCCGGAAATCCATCCCAACATATGGAAACTACTCCAGTGCTAGTAAATATCCCACCCACCATAGGTAGAATTCGTCATCGTACACACTCCGAACCGATCCACCGCCGCCCTGGCAGAGGAAGATTCCCCCCCACCTACTCAGTCTAGGCTGACGGGGAGAGAAAGCTAGTAGAGGTACTGCAAGATTGAGACTAGGCACTCTCTCAAAGAAAAAGGCCACCAATATGCTAGGATAACCAAAGTTTTTTTGATGGCCTCTTTTGCATTCGGAGAGTTTCTTCTTCATTATCGGGATTACTCCCGAGCACCAGTCAAATAAGGCTCCCTGTAGATATTCCACCACAAGTCTCATTTGGTTTTCAGTTGCAAGATGAAGTGATGATGATCCTGCAGACCTCACTATTGTGCTTACCAACACCTGTAATGGCAAGTTTTGAAATTGAACAATAGGGATGCAACTACCCTTCTTTTGAGTACCAGGTGCACAGCATGTGTCAATGTAGTTTTGCACACTTAGAAGGTCATCGCCCCTATTGGTACCTTCCAATTTGAACGGAGCTCCTCATCATGACAAATCGGATATGAAATAGATGTCTTCCAGTGTAATCTCTAGAATCTCACCTTGTAGGTCAAATGCACCTAGATCATGATCCCAGTAGTTTATCAACAACTCTAGTAAGCAGACATTGGATCGCATGGGTGAGGTGCAAAAGAGTTTAAGTAACCCACTTCACTGCAAAGAATTCACTATGGGGACACTTTGAAGAGCATCTTGGTCCATGTCTTCATGCTCCCTCTCCCTCCACTCCAACACCATGTTTTAGCCTACCAATAAAGCCATTTTCAAACATTAAATTCAATTAAAAAAATTTGATTTTGGCCCTAATTAGCTTTTTCCTTTGTCACACAATATATGTGACCGTCCTTTGGACATCTCGCGTATCATACGCGATTTTATTTTGGACAAGCCGTGTATAAATTGCGTGTACGCGATTGTCTACGTTGCATACCCGCATACAGTGTGACCCCCATACAATTGGCCTTAAACATCAAATTTTTCATAAAATAAAAAATTCGCTTGGATGAAATGAAAGAGCATGGTGAGTTGATTTACCTAGCACTTACGGATTTGAAAATCGTCCACCGAGTTTTCCACACGGAGCGATTGAAGGTAGAGGTAAAATTTTTCTATATTGGGTAAAAATGTCAAATGATGAGCTTTTTATTTCTATTTTGACCTATTTATAGAAATATTATTTCAAAAGTGGGTTTTTAACCTATAGTTCTTATTTTTTATCAAAATCAAACTAATACCATGTCTTTTTTCCTAAATATAACAGGTCCAAGGTCACTTAAAGTTGTTTTTCACTCATATAGGGTAGGATTTTGGTCATTCATATGCACTTTTGCATTTATACCTAATCCTTCTTAACCCTAGAATTACTACTTTGACCATGGACTATGGTATTTTAACCATTAGTACCTTGTCTATACTATTGTTCTTCTGTGGATAGGGCTTTCATAACATGAGTACCCTAGCTTAGAACACATTTATTGTCTTTTGGTACTCATGTCGCATTTTTCATAGGTTCAGGGGAGCCTTCTTAGCTATTTTTCACACCAAATTGAGCCTCATTTTGGTCTCTTTTTACAAGCTATCCTTTTTAAAGGGTCCCTGCCCTTATGGAGTTTCTTTAGGCCCAAGTCTAACTCCTCAAAATATACTTGACTGCTAAGTAAACTTGTCCATTCATGCTCGTTAAGAATATGTGAATGGGAATCCACATTGGTGGTAGGTTATCTCTTTCTCGGACCATGTGGAATAATACAAGAAAGGATCACTCTCTTTTCTAAGGAATTGAGAAGAGTATTCTCAGGTATAGGTTTATCACTTTTCTGAACCCGAGGGACTAAATTTATGGAAAAGGAACACCCGGTATGAGCTTAATTTTATCTTTTTCGTGCTCTGGACCTAAACATGAAAAATATTTCAAGTGTACTTTATGTCTTTGTCATGATCGTTAAACACTAAGACCAAAGTATCGAGTTTAATATTGTAAGCCCCATTCCTCGTAATCAAATGGATCTTTCCGAGTGATCTTGCTTTCCTTTCACACTCGTAAAACTCAAGCTATATGTTGCTCTTGAAGGATCGTTGGGTAGGTGGTAATTTAACATTTTTTAGACCTCCCTGACTAAGTATGAAAAAGGTTCGCCTTTTCTTCTACGGAAGTTAAGAGAGCTCTTCTGTGGTATGTTTTATACTTTTTCGGCCTTAGGAGACTAAATTGGACGAAAGAGGACCCTCCTGGAGTCTTCTTCAGAGTTTTTCAAACTCTCTAAATATGAAAACACCTGTTAAAGTTTCATATGCTTATCTAAGACATCAGTATTTCATTTCATTTTTCATGACAAAAGCATATAAACAGGATCACTGAAAGATAGACAAGCACAACCATAAAAAAGGAACACAAAGATTTATCCTGGGAAAACCCTAAAGGGAAAAACCCAGCAAAAGCTTCCTCAATATAGATGCCCCAAAAAGATAAAAGATAAAACCAGCAAGGAGATCAAAGCCTAATCCTCCTCCTTCCCCAGCTACTTCTCTTCTCCACTAATGCGCTATACAAGTGAGAGTGTGTGTCTCAAATGAGGAGCACTACACCTCTATTTATATTCATTCGTTCACTTAAGTTAACTCATTTGACATGTAGGCTCGAGTTAAATCATGTAGGCTCGAGTTACACATGTAGGCTCAAGTAACCACACTGGGGTGCTGATGACCCACCTTTACAATTAGAGGGGACTACCTCATGACTCTTATTAGTTCTTCCAATTAGGAGCATCGGGGTACAATGTAATACAAGTGGTTCTCCCGGTAGGATCATC
Source organism: Pseudotsuga menziesii (assembly GCA_001517045.1). Lineage (NCBI taxonomy): Eukaryota > Viridiplantae > Streptophyta > Pinopsida > Pinales > Pinaceae > Pseudotsuga > Pseudotsuga menziesii. Next base: position 731,982 of record LPNX010231735.1, on the reverse strand, counting down.
GGGGACCACAAAAAAAAATACATATAGAATATTCTTCGAAGTTACAATATTTCAACACTCCCCCTTAACGAGAAGGGTATTCTACAACAACATCAATAGCAGCAAGAGTAGAGATAGGGGACATCATCAACATCAGCAGGGTAACACATCTATAAATCATTGGAAGCTTTTCAACATCATGTAGTCTTCATCTTCAATCTTCAGTATTCATCATCAACAACATCTTCAGCATTTTGATCTTTCAATTAGCAACAACATCTTCAGCACTTGGACCTTTCGATCAGCAACATCTTCAGCACTTTGACTGTTCGACCAGCAACAACATCTTCAGCATTTTGACCTTTCGCTCAGCAACATCTTTAGCACTTTGACTGTTTGACCAGCAATAACATCTTCATCATTTTGACCTTTCGCTCAGCAACATCTTCAGCACTTTGACTTTTCGATCAGCAACAACATCTTCAGCATTTTGTCCTTTCGATCAGCAACATCTTCAGCATTTTTTACTTTTCGATCAGCAGCAACATCTTCAGTACTTTGATCTCTCGATCAGCAATATCATCATCAATACTTTTCCCTTTCCATCAGCAGCAACATCATCATCATCATATTCTGATCTGTCGATCATAGTCATCATCACATTCTAATCTTTCGATCAGAAACATCATCATCATACTCTGATCTTTTGATCAGAAACATCATCATCATACTCTAATCTTTCGATCAGTACGTCATCATCATCATCAGCAACAACCTGCAATCCACAACTCAAAGACAGAAAGTCTTTGGATCATTTTTGGACTTAAAGTCCAGGGATGATACAATCCCACCACATTCTCGACAACCGAAGTTACCGTATTGATTATGGGAGAATCAGTCCCTATCACTTTAGGACTAAGTCCAAGGACGATGCAATCCTACCACATTCTCGAGGACTGAAGCCATCAGATTGGTTACGGGAGAATCAGTCCCTATCACTTTAGGACTATGTCCAAGGATGATGCAATCCTTACCACATTCTCGACGACCAAAGTCATCGGATACAATTACGAGATAATCACTCCCTATCACTTTAGGACTTGAGTCCAAGGATGATGCAATCCTACCACATTCTCGACGACCGAAGTCACCGGATACAATTAT
>LPNX010231735.1:527359-730674 GCA_001517045.1 Pseudotsuga menziesii | reverse complement strand
AGGACTTGAGTCCAAGGATGATGCAATCCTACCACATTCTCGACGACCGAAGTCATCGGATACAATTACGGGATAATCACTCCCTATCACTTTAGGAATTACGTCCAGGGATGATGAAATCCCTCTTCATTCTCGAAGACCGAGATCTTCGGATCTATTATGGACAGATGTCCCGGGATGATACAATCCCTCTTCATTCTCGAAGACTGAGGTCTCCGGATCACTTTAGGGCAAGTGCCCAGGGATGATACAATCCCACCATGTTCTCAAGGATCGAGGTCACCGGATCTATTATGGACAGATGTCCCGGGATGATACAATCCCTCTTCATTCTCGAGGACCGAGGTCTCTGTATCACTTTAGGGAAAATGCCCAGGGATGATACAATCCCACTGCAACATCACTACTCCCCCTTTCGAGGAAGGCATTTCCAAACAACACCAAGCTTGTCTTGAAAGTGTTCAAACTCTACTTGAGGTAGAGGCTTCTTCAGTACATCATCATCCAAACCATCATCATCTACATCTTCAGTATCTGAATTCTGATCTATCACCATCCGTATCTCCAATATGCGAATACTAAAAGCATCATCATCTATATCTTCAGTATAGAAATACTGAAATCATCATCGTCTATATCTTTAGTATGGAAATACTGAAACATCATCATCTCTATATTTAGCATAGAAATACTAAATCACCATCATCTGCATCTACAGTATCATCATCTTCATCTTATCTTGTATGTAGAAATACCATATTTCTACGTGTTACGTCGAAACAAAGGGTTCTTTGTCATCACAACTGTGGTTATCACATAGAATCATTGTTGTGTCCATCTTCAAGTCAAAGAGACCTGATATCAGCTTTTGATGCCATATGGATTCACAACTTAGTAGAGCAATTTGCTATGTATTCTGCTTCAACCGTGATAAGAGAAACACTGGACTGTTTCCTGCTAAACCATGAACTCATAGTAGACCTCAAACAAAAGCATATACCTAATGTGCTTTTCCTGTTTGAGATACTTCCAGCCCAATCTGCATCTATGTAGCCATACAATCTATACTCATGGCTACCATCATAGTATAGACCAAAGTCTATAGTCCCTTTCAAATATCTCATCACATGTTTTGCAGCTACTAGGTGAACCCGTCTTGGTTGAACAAGATATTGACTTAAGGTGTTCACAGCAAAACAAATGTCTGGTCTGGTATTTGTTAAGTACATCAATGACCCAATGATCTGTCTGTAGTGAGTCACATCCACTAACTCTAATGAGTCATCAACTAACACCTTCAGGTTGGAGTCCATGGGTGTGGCCATGACTTTGCATTTCAACATATTGAATCTCTTCAATATCTCTACCACATACTTTCCCTGGTTGAGAAAGATTCCTTCTGAACTTTGCCATACTTCCAGACCTAGGAAATAATGCATTAACCGAAGGTCTTTCATCTCAAATTCTTCTGCTAGTTTTTTTTTGCTTTCCATGATCTGTTTCTCATTCCCTGTCAAGAATAAGTCATTCACATATAGTAATAGAATGACAGGTACATCTTCTACAACCTTGTAGGAAAGGTTAGGATCGACTTTACTCTTGGCAAAGCCCATGCTCATCAGGAAACTATCTATTCTTTCATACCAAGCTCTAGGAGCTTGCTTTAGGCCATAGAAGGCCTTCTTCAACTTGCATACTTGATTCCTTCTGTCTTCAACTTCAAATCCTCGTGACTATTCGATGTAAAACTCTTCCTCAATCATACCATTAAGGAAGGCTTGTCTTTACTTCATCATGGAAGAACCTACCATGATAGTTTTGAAGGAAGTGTACCTTGCTTCCTGGAGTAAGTGTCTCTTCAGAATTAATTCCCTCTTTTTGATAGAAACCTCTAGCCACAACTCTTACCTTATTCTATCAGCAACATATCTTATCTTGCAACTCCATTTGGAAAATACCACATTCTTGCTTTCTAGTTTGAGTACTATATCCCAAACATCATTCTAGTATCATAACATCTTCTATGAGTTTGTCTTCTCAGGTCATCAACATATCCTAGTCTTCTGCATTCAGCCTTGAAGGTTGGAACCCACTTTACTCTTGGTAAAGGCTCGATCCATCACAAAGCTATCCATCATGTCGTACCATGTCGAACTCAGATATAATTTTCTATAGTCACTCCCCCTGAAGTGGAGTATCATCTTCCCTCTTCATTCTGTACAGGTGGTTCTATGCTTGATATATATTGGTCAATAGAGTATGTCATGTCATAGTCTATTCTTTTTGGGGAGAATCACGAACCTTGCTTTGTACACTTATTCCATCATATCGTATACATCATTCCCCATGATCAACTGTTATTCTTTGATCATAGCTTCTTTCATAGCATTCTTTTCTTCATCTTGAGTTATCTCTTGTACCCATGGTGGTCTTCATCCTTCAAGGTGGATCTACCACTCTCTGAAGCTCTTTCTTTCGTCAAGGTGTCTCTGACCTTGGGAGCTTCAGATTCATGTTTATTGGAGTGAATCTTGAATTGTCATCACTTGTTCTTTGGAACAAGTCTCATCCTTGTTTTATTGTAGGAGGTTGTTCATGACCTTTCCTACAATTCAAATGCACCAGTTGCATGGTTAGAACTATTTCATAAACCATATGCATAATGAAAAATTCTTATGCATCATGCAACTATTTAGTCAATACAACATTCATCCATATCTCACATAAACTTTCTAGATGCCTTCCATCTCCACCATGACATTATTGAGATTGTGCATTAATCCAATATGTCAGCAAAGAGGTTTGATAAGTAGCAATGGAGAGTTGTATAGCACCATGAGCTACTTACCCATCAAATGCATATTAGTAGTATGCAGTCATTAATGCAAACAATCTATCCTGCATAACACATCAACTGAATATAATCAAATGTATAACAAAACAATACCATGAAATGACAATTGAATACTTATCTTTATTTGTTTCATGGGTATGCTCCTTCTTGAGTCTTCAGCTTCATCATCTTCTTCATTCATGATAGCATCGTTTCTTATCCAAAAGCTGAGGTGGATAAGAGGTTCTTCAGGAGTTGAGATCTTCATATTCCTCATTGTTTGAGGGATCTTCTTTGGAAGATGAGAGCTTGATCTTCAGAGACGAGCTTCTTCTTCTTCCCAAAGTCTACTGAAGTAATCACTTTCTTCTGGAACACATTCCTTGAATGAATGAATTCCATGATCCTGGGAGGCCATTCAAGGTGGCCATTAGCACTTCTGCATTCTTCACTTTTTCTTTCCCCACTTGAAGTTGTTCTTTGATTTGAGAGATCCTTATGATTGCATGGTCTATGCATTCTGGATCTTCACATTTTTTCAGCTGGTTTCTTAAGGTCATATTCCGATCTATGTTCTTCCATTCAAATAGCTTGGTCAAGGAATCAAACCTCATCGATGTCTTTAGGGAAGAAATTTGTAGTACAAGTTGATTCGTGACTGAATCATCAATGATCTTCTGGGCTTTGACCAAGTTCTTCTTGTGAAAGGCTTCTAGCCTCATCTCCCTCTGAAACTGGAACCTCTATGCTCATGTAGGTGTCCAATCCATTTTCTTCAGAGACATCATATACTTCTAGGCTTGGAAGTTGTCAACTTCACCAAGCTTATCATCAAGCTGCTGTGATAGATCACTTTGAAATGAGAACCTCAAATGAACATAGAAAAGGATTAGATCTTACCGATTTGAGGTGTCCGTCCTGGTTCTGGAGCTGGCTGATCTAGGGTTTGTCACAGAAACCATAATTTAAAAACTTGGAATCTTTCAGATCTAATTGGATAGACAGATAGATTTCTTCAAATGAAGCTGTCCAATGTACTCCATTTCTGAAAACAGTGGAGGGAAGCTCCTGGAACAGGAAGCCCTAATTTTCCAATTTCTTCTACAGAAATGCCTGTTACTGTTTCTATCATATCTCCGAAATTTCTGCTCCTCTGTGTCTAAAATTTTGTACTGAGGTAACCTCACATGTCCCTAATCCAAAAACATAGGTTTCATTAGAATTGGTTTCACCATTTGGGATTTATAATCCTTTTCCCAAGGTGACCTGTTACAGGACTGTTTAGAACAGCGAAGTTGTACGGCATGCCACGTGTCACTGGTTCATCTTCTGAGTCTGATATTTGTACCACTAAAATTAAATTTTGTGCCCTTTCTGTAACATCTTCATAAATTCCATTTGGATCTCTGTAGCCCAATATATTGCAATTTTCCCCAGGTGTCCTGTTTAGGGATGAATTCTGGAAGAGGCTGGAACCCTAACTTGGAGAGAACATATCTCCTGGAATACAGCGAATCTGAGGATGAATTTTGGGAACAGTGTTTATCAGGATTTTATATTCGGCCCTTGCAATTTGCAGCTCCTGATCCTTCGCCAATCTCAGAATATAGCGAATGTACCAAAACGTAGCAGTTTTAGTATTTAGGTTTTTTCTAGCTCGGGGTCAAACTAGGGTTTGAATTTCCCGGAGTTTCACCCAACCAAATTTCTTGATTCAGGTCTCTAAAATTCGGTTTTGATGAGGAGAAAAATCCTGTGCTGGTATCACTCAAAAATTCCTCTTCTGTAGAAATCCCTAATTTCCACATTGAAAACTGAAAATGCTTGGAATCGAATTCCGCTTCGACAGAAAGATGCGCCCTTCAATGGAGAGTCATCCTAGCATACTTTTGTTGATGGATTGTGGAGAGAGACCCAAGAAGTAAGGATCCCTAGATTCTGCAGCTGCACAATGTCTTCTTCTCAGGTTAGCTCTGATACCATGTTAAATTTTCATATGCTTAGCTAAGACATCAGTATTTCATTTTATTTTTCATGACAAAAGCATATAAACAGGATCACTGAAAGATAGACAAGCACAACCATAAAAAAGGAACACAAATATTTATCCTGGGAAAACCCTAAAGGGAAAAACCCAGCAAAATATTCCTCAATATAGATGCCCCAAAAGATAAAAGATAAAACTAGCAAGGAGATCAAAGCCTGATCCTCCTCCTTCTCCAGCTACTTCTCTTCTCCACTAATGCGCTACACAAGTGAGAGTGTATGTCTCAAATGAGGAGCACTACACCTCTATTTATATTCATCCGTTCACTTAAGTTAACTCATTTGAAATGTAGGCTCAAGTTAAATCATGTAGGCTTGAGTTACACATGTAGAATAAAGTAACCACACTGGGGTGCTGATGACCCACCTTTACAATTAGAGGGGACTACCTCATGACTCTTATTAGTTCCTCCGATTAGGAGCATCAGGGTACAATGTAATACAAGTGGTTCTCGCGGTACGATCATCGGGGACCACAAAAAAAAATACATATAGAATATTCTTCAAAGTTACAATATTTCAACAAATGGATCTTTCTGAGTGATCTTGCTTTCATTTCACACCCGTAAAACTGAAGCTATATGTTGCTCTTGAAGGATCGTTGGGTAGGTGGTAATTTAACATTTTTTAGACCTCCTTGACTAAGTATGAAAAAGGTTTGCCTTTTCTTCTACGGAAGTTAAGAGAGCTCTTCTATGGTATGTTTTATACTTTTTTGGCCTCAGGAGACTAAATTGGATGAAAGAGGACCCTCCTGGAGTCTTCTTCGGAGTTTTTCAGACTCTCTAAATATGAAAACACCAAGTGAGCATATACTAGTTCGGGCTCATAATCAAATGGATACTAGTTCGGGCTCATATACTGTTGTAATCCCCATTCCTCGTAATCAAATGGATCTTTCTGAGTGATCTTGCTTTCCTTTCACACGTAAAACTCAAGCTATATGTTGCTCTTGAAGGATCATTGGGTAGGTGGTAATTTAACATTTTTTAGACCTCCCTGACTAAGTATGAAAAAGGTTCGCCTTTTCTTCTACGGAAGTTAAGAGAGATCTTCTGTGGTATGTTTTATACCTTTTCGGCCTCATGAGACTAAATTGGATGAAAGAGGACCCTCCTGGAGTCTTCTTTGGAGTTTTTCAGACTCTCTAAATATGAAAACACCAAGTGAGCATATACTAGTTCGGGCTCATAATCAAATGGATACTAGTTCGGGCTCATGAGCATATACTAGTTCGAGCTCATATACTGTTGTAAGCCTCATTCCTCGTAATCAAATGGATCTTTCCGAGTGATATTGCTTTCCTTTCACACTCGTAAAACTCAAGCTATATGTTGCTCTTGAAGGATCGTTGGGTAGGTGGTAATTTAACATTTTTTAGACCTCCCTGACTAAGTATGAAAAAGGTTCACCTTTTCTTCTACGGAAGTTAAGAGAGATCTTATGTGGTATGTTTTATACCTTTTCGACCTCAGGAGACTAAATTGGATGAAAGAGGACCCTCCTGGAGTCTTCTTCAGAGTTTTTTAGACTCTCTAAATATGAAAACACCAAGTGAGCATATACTAGTTCGAGCTCATAAAATCCACGAATCAGTGAAATTATGAAGCATTATTCCCTCTTCTCTTCAAGCTTTTCAAAAATGAAGAGAGACTTGGGTTGACTTTCCTGGACTCGTTAAAATTTAACAAGAAAGATAAGGAAGAAGTTTTCTTTTTGGTTTTCCGTTAGTGGCAGCATGTCCTCCTTGAACATAGCACTCTCCGTACTTTCTGATACTCATGTCTCAGTGTACACTTTCAGTTCAGCTATCACTTTGAGTCTCTTACTCCTCCGCTTGTCATTTATACCTGGGGAATCTTATCATGTCTCCTACATGACAAATAAGTCTAGTTGTTCTATTTGTAAAGTTAAAATCTGCCTTGGGTCATCTCTGTGTCGTGCTCACTGTTCAAGGATTTGTCCTTGCATCTTATTCTTATCCTGATTCCATCATTCTCCTATCTGATACTACTTGTGTCTACCTTCCTTTATCTAGTTCCTAGTCACTCTTGTGTTTTGTTAGAGGATCTATTGCCTTCCTCATCACAGTAGGGTTTCTCATCAGCACTTCCTAAAGATGAAGACCTAGAGTTTTGACGATAGTACCTTAGGATTAACTTTCATTATTGGTGAATTCCTTTGCTTCAGTTGTCAATTATCACCTATTGATTGACAATCGGTTGAATCCTATCCATGTTCGACTTCGACACATTTTTTCACATGGCCTAGATTGTACTGGTTCCTTTGAATTTTTACGAAGACCTTAGGTTCACATCTATGACCTAAGTTGCGTAAGATTGTGTTGTGTTCATCTACACAGCTTCTAGATCTTTGAAGACTCATCATTATTGTATATTGTGGCTTCGATCCACCTTTGTAATATACTAGTCTTGTACCTATATCATATGATGTAATCAAATATTGTAAAGGAACTAGTGTTCCAGTATATTGGACATGGCATCCTCAGATATTATTTTTGTATATGACATTGATATGTATTTGTCTCAGGTACTTCCTCTACTTCATTGGACTTCATATTTCTCCAAGATTAAGATTATAATGTATTTCGGCCATCGTTTCCCTCTTACCTCACACATTAGGGGGCATCTGTTATCAGCCCAAAAGGCACTTCTCCATTCGAGTACCAAAATTCTTCATGTTGGTACACAAAAGCACAAATTAGGATTGAAGTGGCCAAAACACTATAGATGGGCATGACCTGGGATGCATTATCCTCAAACTAGCCTTATATATTTTTATTCTAAGTTTTGAGTTGCATACATGACTATGTGCATTGTAACTCGTGTACCATACGTGAGTATTTGCATTGCAACCTGCATATACTTGCATATGTGAGTTCCCTTCGAGAAACACGCGTATCATATGCCAGTTTCCTATATTAATACTCATGTACACCTCAATTCGTCTTTAAAAAATATAAATCGAGATTAGATGAGATTAGTTTGGTCCTAATCCATAACTATCCCAACTATCTCAACCATACCAACCTTCGAAACCACTCTATTTCCCAAAGTATAAATAGAGGCCTTGGGGTGGGGACTAATCAATCAATTTTGGAGAGAAAAGTTATGCTGGTGGTATATCTTCGAAATATTGGAGCAGTAGAACTCAGAGTCCTTTGGTTGCAGAGGAGTCCTTGTCTTAGAAGCTGGGTTGTACTCTTATCTCATTCATCGATTGTTAATAAAGAGAATTCTTCTTCCGATCTTGTATTGAGTCTATTTCATGTGTACGGGTTAATGAATATAATTGTTTATATGTTGAATATGTTGTTCATCTAATCTCTGATATGTATATGCATGAGATATTACTTGAAGGATTTGCTCTTGCAGGTGAAGAAGTGCATCCCTGGAAGCTTTGGAGAGAAGAGGAATGGGAGAAGATCAAGCTTGGATCAACCATTGTTAATCGGGTAAGTCAAGACTTTCTTCCTATTCCCTTTTCATTCTTTGGTAAAGCGGATTGTCTACAAGTTAGTAGTAAGGTGGTAACCCCATACCCTAGGTTACAAGGGTGCTTTATCCTGAACAACAGATAGTGACTTAGATGGAGGTAAAGGCGGTTACTTCATAGTAGTTAGTGTCGCACTAATAACACTTCAACTTAGAAAGAGTAGTCCATTCATTCTTAGAGTAACTATTCCTAGGAGTACATTATGCTATAGGCCACGATAATATACTATGAGTTGTGAAGGTCATTCCAGTGGAGGTTCCTAAGCATTATAGCATAAATTTAGTGGTACTTAAGCTAGCATTAACAACCAAGGAAACACAGATTACATAGTAGTATATGGATCTAATGAGACTATAGGAAAGGGTTACATTGCGACAATAGTAGGTAAACATAACCCTCCCTTCCCCGAGCATAGGAAAAATATACTTCATTATTTAGTTGGATTAACTGAGCCATGATTGTCCTACGGAGCCCGCTCTATGCTTCCGGATCCTACCCATCCTTGGCTTCTGGATCCTACGCAGCCTTGGATGTTATGTGGTTCCTACCTAGCTTTGGTTTATCAGAGTGATCTAAAGTGATTTTTACCTTATTCCCGTATCAAAATAAAGCTATAAATAAGCGTGAAATAACTAAAAAAATTGAAACCATTATTACATATATAACTCATTGCTACAATACAGGTCGAACCATTAAACTTGGCCAGATAGTGATGAGCCACCCATGCAAGTTGGTTACCATTGGCCACTCCATCCCATACCCATACTACTCGCTTCTAGTGAAAACTACTGTGGATATCGAAGATAACAAAAACTGTATTCATTCGTTTTCATACATGAGAATTTGGGACTTCTTACAATCCTATTTTACTTATACCTACCTACCTCAATTTAACGAAGAGAGGGCGAAGTGGGTGTCCTAAAAGACACGATTTAGGGAAAGTTAATTTTTTATCTCTCGCTCTCTCGTTGCCCTTTTTATTTAGGCTATAAAATGCTCTGGTACAATTCATAAGTAGTTAGGTAATCAGGTAATTTCATAATCAGGTAGTTAGATCTCAATCATTGTCACAACAAGCCAATATGTGCATCCCAACCCCCCATCGGTTTTGAACCTGTGACCTCCATGTAGGTAACACATGTTCTTAACCATTAGGCCCACTCAGGTGTACTTGGTAACCTTGTATATCCCCTTGTGGCACTAGTCAAGGACAATTTAACATAAATATTAATTTCCTTTCAATGTTTTTCCATTTGGGGTTCAACATAATGGCTAATTGAGTTATTTTTCTTTTTCTATTATGTGTTTAAGGTTTTCCTTCTTATATTCCTACTAAAATTATCTTTCCAATTGTCCCCAATGTTGTCCTTATGTTTGTAGTTTCTGGTACATTAGAAGGGAATTCTCTCTAGATTTGCATGATCTTGGCCTTATGGTCCATATATTAGACAAAAATTAGGGGCATGATGCACATCTTTCACGAATCCTAGGACATAATTGATATCTTAGACAAAGAATAGGATATGATGGACTTAGATATAAGTTGAGTTGATGGTCATGTTTATACCTTCTAAGTACAACATGATGTCACCCTAGTACATCATATATGCTAAAGAATTTAAATATAAAATTTACAATGATTTCACCATTCTACATCATATTTTCTTTACAAAATAAATAAGAAATCTAAGCAAAAATCACCAAGATGGTTTCTAGATCAACACATTGGATGTACGAGCTAACAAAAAGGAAAGTAAAATGAGATCTAGATGGAAATATTTCCTTTCCATGTGTTAGTTTAGGAATTTCCTTCTTCCAAGCTACATTGATAAACATGGTCGATGAAGGAAGAGGATCTAGTTGTCAAAACATCAAGTGAAATACTACCGGGATGAGATAGCCATCTTTGGAAGTGAAAAATGAACTAAATGCATAACAAAGAATGTTATACAAAAAATGATTGAACTTATAGGAACAAGGATTTCAAATTCACTATTTTTTATAAAAGTATGAAGGTGAAGGAGAAACAACAAGAAGGTACTCAGACTAATTTTGATAAGTTGAGGAAATGGAAAGAGGAAGAGAAGTATGTTCATAAAGACTTGCCAAGAATGAGTAAAACTAAGATCCATTGCACAATAGTAGCATTGCAAATTGGAAATAGTCTTGCACCAAGCTAGAGAATAGTATTAAGGGAACCTCAAATAAACTTTTACAATTGTCCCAAGTAGATGAAAGAGTGATCCAAAGATGTCCGATTACCTTCTTTTGGTGAGGTAGAAACACCAAGGTTATTACAACAATGCATGGAGGACCTAGAAAACAACACCAAGCTAAAGAAGGTAGTTATAGAAATTGCTCCTAGATTTACTTACGAAGGGTTAATCAAGTACATATCTACTACTTTAAAAGAAATAAATTTAATTAATTAATTTATCAAAACCTTGCAAAATGGATTGGAGCTAACATATAGAGAGCTCATTATGTATGATTTGGTATTTGAACTATTGATTTTTTTATGCTTCATAGGATTATTGGGAGTAGAGAAAGTTTGGACTCAATGTTTTCAAGATAAAGATAAGAAGAGAATTTAGTTTTACTAAAAGAAATTATAATAATTTTGCATTTTGTAATTCAAAAGGCCAAAAAGTCTCAAGGAGGGAGAAGTTACACTTATAGAAACTATATATGTAACTTTGAGAGCAAAGCAAGGGTCTTTTTCTTATGCGACTTTTGTAAAATTGATTTTTGAAATTGATGAGAAGAATCCATTCTTGGCCAAGCTGTTGAGGGATAACTGGACATTCTATTACTATCATGTGTATAGAACTTTTTAGATTTTCTTATTGTTGTTAGGATATTTCTTAGAATGTTTATTAGTGTCCATACTATTCTCTAATTAATGATGCAATCTCATTCATTTTTTTCCCTCAACTAGTTGTCTATTTATCTATATCTTGTAGATGCATAATTTAATGATTAGTTATTCGATTATAGATTGTTCTTAATTAATTGTCAATTATATACTATTTTTCACATTAATAACTAAATGATGGTGAGAATATATACATTATGTGTGTGTCTAATTGTTTTAATTTAGGAATAGGAATATCTAGAGAATAATTAATACTACACTTAGGATCACACATTGAATTTAGGGTATAACTATATTAGCATTTTTCATGTGCGCCCTCTTGTATTTTAAAAAATTCATCCACAAAATTATAATAGTTGATAGGGCATAAGCTAAACAGATTCCTTGTTTCAAACAACGTGAAGTCTAATTGGTGAATCTCTTCCAATTGCAAAGGCATTCCACCCTATCAACATGATGGTGTGTGAATATTAAAGTCGTGAATGAATTCACTTTTATTAAACTTAAGTCTATAAGGAAGTCATTGCTTTATTATTAAAGTTATGAATGGTTGAATAAGAAGGATTGTATTTTTTCTTTTTTCTTTTAAAATATTAAAATTTTAATCCATATTTAAACTTGAATGAATAAGGTTACCCATACTTTATTATTAAAGTTATAAATGGTGGGATGAGATTGGTTTTTCTATTTGTTGGATACAATTGTGATGGTTAGCCTTTAGGTATGCATTTAATTGAGAAAAGATTATGGTGACAACTTCATATATTTTGATCTCTTAATGTGTCTTTTATTTAATGATTTATGATTTTTTGGTATGAGTTATTATTTCAAGTTGTTAATTGGTTCAAACATTTCTTTTATCTTAGTTTATTGTGTGATTTATTAGCTCTCACATGGAGAGATAAACTATTGTTGGGTGTAAGTTGTTAGTTGGAAAATATGAGACTAACATAGTTATAAGGGATTTTATCACAAATTTGACCTATTGTGGAATTGGCATGGGATAAAAGTTTAAAACACCATGGTTTGTACACTCTTTTCATCTTAGTGTTAATGTAGGATTATCAAATTTGTATTGGGACATTCATTAGAACTCCTCCTAATAATTGAGAAGAGATGTTGATGATTACTTGATATATTTTGATTTCTCAATGGGTCTTTTATTTATGATGTTATGATGCTATTGAATTATGGCCTTTGCATAATTTTGATCATGATGTTACTCTAGGTATATTAAAATTGTATCAGGGCATGGTTTAGAATTCCCCTTGATAATAATGATCCTAATTGCATCATGAATGCCTCTAGAGAAATTAGTCCCATTACATTTTTAAGTGAGGAAATTTTTGACACATCTAATTTAGAGTGAATTAGTTTCTTCATGCAAGGACTTTATTGTTAGGATATTTATATTATTACGAGTTAGTTAAGATCAAATTCGTCCAATGTGTCTTCAAGTAAAGTGTGTTTCTTTAGTGTACCTTTGTGATAATCTGATTTGATGGTCACAATTATCCTTGAAGAGTTTGTGCCTTATTAGTTAGGTTCCTATTGGTCGGTCGTCATTCAGATCAGGGAAGAGTTTCTATTGGGAAAATTTCATGTCAGGAAGAGCTCCCATCCTTTTTTACCCTTGCGATATATAGCTTTAAAATGCACATGCGATATATAACTATATAACTATATGGACGAAACTTATATTTTTATGAAGGTAAATTATAATCACTCAACCAATATTTGAAGTGTGAAAAGTTCTTGTATAAAGAAATAGTTCACCCAAAGGAAAAAAATGTTGACGATTTTGGAATTAGTTATGATGGCATATGGTAATCAACATACAACTATTTATTATTTAAGATGATATGATGACCAGTGCATTAGTTTTTATGATGAGTGGGAGCTTGACAAGAAATTCACTCATAGGTCTAGCAAGATTTTCCCAACAAGAACTATGCCTGATAGGAACTCTACCCGACAGGAACATTTCCCCAATAGGAACTCTGTCCAACAGGAACATTTTTCTCTTACGATCTTTTTCCATTTTTAATGCAGATCTAAGCTTGTATTTACAACCATGCAGGGCACCGACATGCAATATTACGGCTTCCTAGGAATGTACTTCCTCTCTGTGTTTATTGAATGTGCAACACTTAGTGCATTGTAGGCCATTGCATTCAGTAGCCAAACATTAAAGAAAATTGTTCCCATTTCTATCCTTGATTAATTTATAAGTTAAGTCTTCCTGAAATGGTTACCTAATAATATATTTAGATCATATAATAAATCATCTACCTAGTAAACAAATAATCAAAACTCTGATTGTTCAAATAGAATAAAGACCTGTAATATGGTCATCTTATTGCTAATGCATCTAGCCAAACAAAACCCTGCAAAGTCAACAAGGTATCTTAGTCACAAATATTATCCAAGACAATCAATCCATTTATGAAATTTATATGCATGTTCTACCCATATCTTGCAATATATGTTGGGTCCAATTATTGAAAATGTGTGAACTTTCATTGTGCAGCTCCTGTTGAGGCATTATTCCTCTCAAGGCATATTTCATGCCTAAGCATAGTTCCTCTTGGGGTAGAGTTCATGTTGGGGCATAGTTATGAGATTCCCGCCGAGGCATAGTTCCTCTCGAGGTAGAGTTATTCTCGAGTCATAGTTCTTGTCGATGCATAATTCCTCTTGGGCAGAGTTCCTATTGGGGCATAGTTTCTCTCGGGGTAGATTTCCTACCAGGGCATAGTTCATGCAGTTCCTCTCAGACATAGTTCCTTCTAGGGCATGGTTCTTCTCGGGCATAGTTCCTCTCGGGTCAAAATTCCTACAGGGGCATAGTTCCTTCCAGGCATAGTTACTCTCGAGCATAGTTCCTCTAGGGGTATATTTTCCACCAGGGCATAGTTACTCTTGGGAATAGTTCCTCTCAGGGCATATTTCCCTGTTGGGGCATAGTTCCTCTCGTGGCAGAGTTCCTGTTGGGGCATCTTTCCTCTCAGGGAAGAGTTACTGTTGTGGCATAGTTCCTCTTGGGAATATTTCCTCTAGGGAATAGTTCTTCTCGGGCATATCAGGGTATATTTATTACCGGGGTTCCTCTCAAGCATCTCAAGGCATAGTTCCATTGGTCATAGTTCATGCTAGGGCATAGTTCCATCGGGTAGAGTTCCTGTTGGGGCATAATTCCATCGGGCAGAGTTTGTGTCTGGACATAGTTCCATTGGACGTTTATAATTTCATCGGGTAGAGTTCCTATAGGAGCATAGTTCCATTGAGGAAAATTTATTGCCAAGGCATAGTTCCATCCCTTGAAAAAAGGCCCTCTTGTTTAGATTCCAAAGCAATTTTCCATTTAAGTAAAAATCGTAAATCATCTCAAATAAACACTAAAGAAACAAATTTGCTACACAGAAGTGTTGCTTAATCCCATTGACAATGACCATGTGGAATATAGAGTAGAGCTACATAGTATGCCTTGGTAATTAGGTGGAAGATAGAGTAGAGCTACATAATTCCATCGGGTAGAGTTCCTACAAGAGCATAGTTCCATCGAGCAGAATTTCCTGCCAAGGCATAGTTCCATCCCTTGCATAGATTACATAGTATTAAAGAAAATAAAAATCAAGAACAAGTTTCCAATTCCATTCATTGACGACGTATCGGATGAACTTCTCAGAAGCAAAATATTTTTCAAAACTTGATTTAAGAGCAGCTTACTATCAAATCAGGGTCAGATTAGAAGATGTCAAAAAGACTTATTTTCAAACTCATGAAGGCCACTATGAATTCAAGGTAATTCCTTTTGGATTAACCAATGTTCCCACCACCTTCTAAGAAACTATGAATGAAATATTCCATCCATACCCCAGGAAATTTTTGTGAATCTTCTTAGATGACATCCTTATATATAGCAAGACATGGAAGGAACATCAGAATCATTTGGAACAAATACTATCGCTTCTAGAAGAAAATCAATTCTATGCAAAAAGGTCAAAATGTACATTTGGAAAACAAGAAGTAGAGTATATTGGTGTTGCAGTTGCAACCTTTTTCCCCAAAATTTTAAATTTTAGGGTCCTCCTTTTGATTTGCTTCTATTAGATCTAGCCGAGGATTTTTGGTTTCACTAAAGCTGCCCTGAAGTTCCGATCTTTTGCTTAAAACTTGATCCTTTTCATTTTTTTATTGGAATATTAGTTGGCTATCCTTCCGATATGATCAGAAGCTTAGTCAACTGTCTTTCCGATGTTGCAGAAGTTGAACGGTCTACCATGTCGGCAATACTTCATACTCCCTAGTCAATACGTCGAAACCGATGAGTCTTTTTGTCTTCGTTTTGTTTTTCAAGCTTAACACTTAGCGTTTTGATTGCCGGTGAATTTTTTATTGTTGTTGGGAGGCTTGTCAAGAATGAACCGGAGTACTAGTCTTTTACGATGCTGACATTGCGGGAGGCAGGTGATGAACGTTCCGAAAGTTAGTTGTTTCCTCGTCGATGCGTTAGAACTTAGAATGTTCGAGTTCCGATACCTTTAAAAAAAAAAAGTGGAGTCGCGATAATACATTTTATGCTACCAACACTATGGAGGATGTTTGGTTTTCAAGTTCCGAGACTTAGTGCTTTTCCTCGCCAATGCCTTAGAGTTTAGGTGTTCCAATCTCTGACACACGGTAGAATGAATAAAGTCGCGAGGATAGTACTTTATGTTGTCGATACTGTGGAGGATGTTCAGTGTTGAGGTTCCGCACTTGGTGCTTAGAGCTGTAGATGACCGATATTTTTAAAAGTCTCTTGGGTCCCTAGTTGTTTTTGCGCCCGCTGTTGCAGCTACCATCTGAACTTTTCTTCCGATTGACTTAGGTAGTGACTGTTGATAGGGTTTTGTCCCACCGATAGTTTCCGCCGAAGGTTATATATATGAGGGGAGTGTTATTTTATTGTTTATCCATATTTTAACTCGCCACTTGCTCTAGTCCTTGAAGTTTGCACTGATTCACGCACCCAACTATCCGAACTCGATACACTAGTGTTGCTACTGTGAAGATTTTGTCATCCCGTTGACTACACTGTTGTTTTCCAGGTAGGTGAACCATGGCCTTATTGTTTTGGTTTCTATTGGTCGATTTGGAACTGTTGGTTTTTCCCCTGGTTAGGTTTTTCGTGAGTGAGGTTTGTCCGCATAAAGAGATGTTTGTCTTTGCGGTGTGCATGATGTTTTACTTGAGGGTGAAGAGTTTAGCTATTTGCAGTTTTCTTTAGCGGAAGAATTTTGAGTATGCGTGATTGTTTGAGCCGTTATGGATGCTTTAGCTCCAGTGCGAAAGATTAGGGCACGGTGCAGACAAGTATTTTGCTGTCTACATCACTCGTTCTTTTGGTTTTTCATAGCCGCCCAGGGGTGTTAAACCTTTTCTTGCACTTACCTTTTCCTTGCGACTGCAAAGGTTTTCCATTTTTGGTCAGGTTAGGGTTTTATTCAACAGGAAGAGCGTTGCGTAGGGTCTAATACTTTTCAGTTTGGTTTTGATGACCAGCAGTATGAATAGTTTGATTCATCCTTTTAGTTGACATCGGATTAGTTTGATATGGTTCGAGTGCAGATAAAGGATTATTTTTTGACGTTTTGAAGTTTACAGGCAGTGGACTTACGTAGTTTTAGGACACAACCTGTAGGATTTTTTCTTTCACCTTGTTAATTCTTTCATGCAATTGAATACTGTGTGTAGTTTATTTTTTCAGAAAGCATATGGAGGAGGTAAACAAACTGTTATAGTTTCTTGTTTATTGTTAAAACACTTGCTAATAGCTCAATGGGTCTAATAACATGCTGTGATTGTGACAAGGTGATTGTTGTAACGAAAACATGTCGAAGAGACAAAAGAAAAAGGCTCCTGTGGTTGAAGGAGAACTTGAAGTTGAGATCATCACCAAGGTTGAGTATATATATGAATATACCAAAGCTTCCATCGGGGTCGAACCAGAATACAAGTGGGGATAGATCTATAGGATGATTTCCAACCAGAACGTACCTGATGCAGGTTTCGAGGAGCTAACCATTTATGCCAACATTGAGAAATCAGATCTCATGAAAGTACCCACAAGACCCGAGTTGTTCGCTTTTTCAGAGGTGATAGGCTGGATTCTGCCTAGGGCAGATGTAATTACAATGATTCTGGAGAATACTGCTAAGTAGGGCTATGCTGCATATAGCCCTACATACATCTTTATGGCTTATCGTTTGCCTTTTTCCCAGGTTTACTTGACAGAAAGCTGGTTGAAAGAGACAGCTATGGATCTAGAAGAGAGAGTTAAAAGAATGATGATACCAGGAAAAAACTTCTGAACTAGACCTTTCGGAGAGTATGATACCTCTACTGTCCATACTCCCTATAGGTTCATTGCACTGATGTTAAATAGGATTTTCGGTAGAGCTCACGTGAAGAGCTTGAAGATAGGGTGGATACTATTTATCTTCTATGTGGCTACTCAAGGAACCATTTTTAATTGGTCAACCATAGTGTCAAATAGCCTCTAAGCATGCATATCCATAGGCTTGGGAGGGGTATCACAAAAGAAATCAGAGTTCTATATGAGCTCTATCCTAATTGACTGTATACTGTGCACTCAATCTTTTCCAGCTTTGAGATGTAACTGGGAGAGGGACAGAACCCTAGTATACATAGCATATAGATTGTTATGGGCCCATAAATATTATAGCTTACAAGGAAATATGTGAACACTTCATCATGCCCTTGTATACCCTCATTTTCTTGACTGAATGCAACTGCATGTCTAAAGAAGCATTCAAAGTCATCGAGGAGTTTGGAGATTATTATTTGACTGAGGAAGGGTTGTATGTAAGAATGTATGGTGGTTCCAGATCCCCTTCCATACTCCCCAAGTATGCCACTGACTATGTAATACACAAAGTGGCAATTACGCAGGTGTATATTGATGGTGTAGGAAATTTCTTGTTTGAGCATAAAAAGGAAACATATCCTGCAGTGCCTTTCCTGCTTGGAAGCTACAAGTTTTCAAGAATAAAATAGGCTGCAGCATTTGTTCAGGAGCTGGAGCATTTTCATTTTGGAAAAATGAATTTTCATAGGAATGACTCTTGAAATAAAGTAGTATATTACTGCAAGGAAGCGGGAAGTAATTTTGAATATACTAATTTTTGGGATAAGGACGAGGAAACATTCAGAAGTGCAAAGAACATAACCGCCCTTAAAAAGAGGTTCAAACAGAAAATAACTACTATGGGTGGAAAGGGAAAAACTTCGGAGAAGACTAAGACATTGGAAGAAGAAGAGGAAAAAAAGACAGAAGAAGATGCTAGAAGGCTAGCACATGAAGCAGAGAGCTAGTTGAGTTGCAGAGGAAGCAACAAGGAAGGAAGAGGAGGAGAGAAAGAGAAAAGAAGAAGCGAAAATCAAGAAAAAGCAAGAAGAAAGTGAAGGTTTGAGATTAACAGGATCTCAAAAGGACCAACAGACTACAGAGTAGGTAGATACACAGGGAGGGAAAGATCAAATAGATCAAGGACACAGACAATCTAATCCTGATCCCCTGGAGCCTGCTACATATTTTGGTAGTACACTGGGACAAGATTCATTTTTTGTGATAGATTTGATCCCTTTCATGCCTACAGAAGGGGAGAAGGTTCCTGACTTTAGTACTATTTTCTATGATAAGGAGAAGAAAAGAATTGTAAAAAAAACTAAGAAAAAGGTCAAAACTGGAGGACAGTCGGGAAAGATGATAACATATAAAACAGTAGTCCATGGGACAAATCAAGATCCATGATTAATAGCAAGAGCTGGGGTAGCACTAACCCAAGAAACTAAAGATAATGTGGACAGGCTCAGGACCAACCTAGAAGAGTCATGAAAGAATGCAACTAAGTTAAAAGAAACTTTAAAGAAAGAAAGAGATGAGGGTCAGAAGCTGAAAAGGAAATATGAAGACATGATGAATGAAGTCAAGACTTCAAGAATGGAATTCTAGACTCTGCAAGCAAATAAGGAGGTGTCAGAAATATGTGCAGAGAAAATGGAAAATAATTCTCAGGATAGCTTAGCTGAATTACAAAAGCTATAGCTAGAACATCAAATGTTGAAAACTGAGAGAGATGATCTTCAGGTATCCTATGAGAATCTAAGTGCAGAGAAGGACAGGTTGCAAAGCAAGGTTGCTGAGTTAGAAATAGAGAAGGATACCACAGAGGAAAGAGAGAAGCAATATTGAATGTAGGTGGCATCCTTAGAAGAGTGAAATACTTCATTGACAGCATCACTGAAAGATGCTATGGAACATAAGACAGACATTCAACCTTTGAAACAACACGTTCTAACTCAAAGAAGGAAGATTCACCAATTACATATATGCATTGAGGACGAAAGGTGTAAAATTTTACAAATAGACACTAGATTAGAGGAAATTTTGGACACTACTTCATATATTT
This sequence comes from Pseudotsuga menziesii, assembly GCA_001517045.1. Classification (NCBI taxonomy): domain Eukaryota; kingdom Viridiplantae; phylum Streptophyta; class Pinopsida; order Pinales; family Pinaceae; genus Pseudotsuga; species Pseudotsuga menziesii. The sequence continues at coordinate 710,927 of LPNX010231735.1, read as the reverse complement.
TGGACAGATCCCAGGATATTTTTGAGATTCTAACAGGGAAGAATGGTCTAGGAAGAAAGAAATAAGGAATCTCCTGCGGAGTTAGCAGTTAAGGATCAGCAGAGTTTAAAACATAAGTATGATTTATTGGAAATTGCAATTAATGAAGCAGAAGAGCTCAAGAAAACCATGAAGAAAACAAAGGGAGCATGTGTTGAATATTGCAGGAGAGTGCTTTCTACATACAATAGATGCTAGACTTCTGCGGAGAAAAGATTGGACGCGATACCAGAACATGAATTGTTTATAGAAAATCTATAGAATAGGTATCAGGAAGATGAGCAAGGGATCCAACAGGTCAAGGACCTAGATGAATGGATTTTGAAGAATGCAGTGGCACATGCAGCAGTAAGTATACATCTACTAGAATATCAGCTGTGCCTGAGTCTTTCCATGGTAGAAGGGGTAAAGAACCAGGCTACTAAATATGAGATTAATATCCAATTTCTTGAGCCTTCCGGATTTGAAGGCATAGCAACAGAGGCCCATGCATGGAAGAAGTTCATCAACGACCAAGCTGGCCCTACTTCATAAAGTGTTTTGAAAATTTTGATTTAAAATGTAATATATTGTATTAATTATGTGCACATGCTGCGAGACAAAATTTTGGAAATGAAAGGTTGGGGAAGCTCAAAATTCATTGAGGGGCATCCCAAGGGTTTTGTTTGTGTATAAATATAGGAGATTTTAGATGTAGAAGGGACTTTTCCCAGACCATTTTTGAGAGTGTATTGTAAGAAGAACTATTTCCTTTTACAATAAAGAGTCACATGTTTCTGTTGGAGAAATTTTTGTGGAATGTTTCAAACGTTTTACTATGGACCAGTTGAATGTGAACTATTTCATTTTTAGCTTATTTCCATTAACTGTGAGATCGTTCTAACTCATTGAATTTATTTTCATGTTATGAATGTACTCTGGTTTATTCTGTGAAATTTCCACTTTGAGTAATGAAGGTTGTAATTAACAATAAGCTATCTTGTTGTTTATATTCCTATTGATGTTCATGTGTTCTGAAACAATTAACGACTATCTGTGATATTTCCTAATGCATGCACTGAAATACATTACTCACCATTAATGATAGTTTTTGTTTCTAGGGATAGGTTAGTAGTCTTAGTTAGTTTCTTGTTGTTTGTGATTTAGATGCGAGAGAGGTAAGACGAGAGGTAAGAACCTGCACATCACATTGTGACCCTCCTTGTTATCTATATCATTTGCATTTTAGTTAGGCACTTGCACATCATACCTTAAACACAAAAAAATAAAAATATACACGGTGGACCGACCCGTAACCGGTAAAACATTTTAATTGTTACTTGACCTATGGTAGCCAGATCGTAAACTGGACTGATTCCCCATACCAAACAGTAACGGGCTAATTGGGAACGTTTATTGGGGAGAATCCCTAACTGTTGTTACCTGCAATTTTCCAGGCATCAACAATTTTTGGCGCTAGAAGGAGGGCCACCATTGCATGGCTGGCCGAGGAAGCCTGTTTCCTCGAAATCACTCTACAGATGATAGTTCTGAAAGTAGTTTGCTTCACAAACCCACTCCCGAAGATAAAGAGAAAGGGTATTTATATTCTGTCGATAACAAAGTGGTTGATGATTTAATAAGAATCACCAGGAAATATGCGAAAAAGATTTGAGGATTACCTATTATTTCTATCCTACCTAGAAGAGAGTATCAGAAGAAAGATCGCCCTCAATTAGAAGATTTAGTACTGGTAGAAGATCTTGAAGAACTAGTAGAAGTAGCTTTACAAGAAGTTGACCAACCTTTAAATCAATTGGATCTAGGTTCACCTTACTGTTCACCTTTCCAGACCCCTGTTCAGTTAGAACCTCATTCTCCACTAAGAATTATGGCTAATGTAAATGCAAACCAACCACCTCCACAACCTGCTTGGAGGGCTAGGTCACCTTTAAATTTGACACCTCCCTTGCATGATTTGCCTCAAGATTTCGACAAGATGTTACCTAAGTTTGAACCAAGTGAAGGAATTTTGGTAGATGATCATTTACAGATTTTTTATTTGTCTATAGAAGGATTACGAGCTAGAGAGCATGAAGATGTGGTATGTAGATTATTTCCCCACACCCTGAAAGGAAAAGAAGCCTCATGGTATTTTTCCCTTCCTACAAATTCAATCATGGATTGGAACACTTTTGAGAGAATGTTTAGAAGTAAATATGCAGTCCAGAAAATTCATGCAGCTTTAATGAAAGGATTATGTGCTCTAAAGAAAGAAAGGAAAGAAAGAGTGCATAATTTCACTCAAAGATTTACTGCTTACCTAAATAATTTCACTGCAGCTGATAAGACATCTGAAAATGCTCTAATAGAATACTATATCTCAACCCTTGGGCTTGATCTAGCCATGTTTTCCAAAAGATTAGTTAGACCTACCTTAGCAGAAACCTACGAAGAAGCTGAGAAGGCAGAGGCTGAGATGGAGAGTGTTATCTCCCAAAATAAATATATTTTCATTAAGTTCACACAAAATAATTCATTTTGATAGTATGAAGGGTTTAATGCATGCAATGAGGGATATGAATATCACTGACAGTTTGAAAGCCTCTGTTTTCTGATTTTGGATGAAAATTTCACCATGATGTAGCTTTCGATGGCTTGGGCGAGGATCAGAACATCTAATTAGCCACAAAAAGTTGGGAGATAGATAACATGTGGCAAACCTTTTTGGCGATTAGGCATATTGCTGAAACTTTTTGAACACCATCGGACCATTTTTAACAGTGATCGGAGGTTTTAAAGACTACAGATTGATGAGATAAAGCTAAAATTTTCTGCAGTGTCGACGTCGGAACTTGAAAGGACTAACGATCGGCAAGCTAGTTCCCGAAGGAGCCGCAATGGTGGGAGACAGAAGGACTACAGATTAATGAATTTTACAACTAAAATCCTCTATAGTGTCGGTGGCACAGAAGACTAAAGCTCCGATCGATGACAAGAATCATTTCGATAGCATGACAATAGATGAAATCTTTGGCGATCAGAAGAGCTAAAGACAACGTAGCAGCGGGGCAAGGCTGAAAAGTTCCGAAATGTCGATGACATGAAGAACTAAATACCACCGAAGTCAAGTATCAAAAATCGGAACTTGAAAACACTAATCGTCGGCGAGTTAGTCTGCTAAAGAGCCGCCACGGCAAAAGAAAGACAGAATGCGGCTTCTGCGACCAGATGAAAACTTCGGCAATCAGAGGTTCTAAGGACTAACCATCGGTGAGTTAGTTCACTAAGGAGTTGCAATGGCGGAAGAAATACAGACTATGGCTTCCAATCAATCAACAGAAAATCATCGACAATTAGAAGAACTAAGGAATAACCATCAGCAAAATAGTCCACTTGGGAGCCGAAACGACAGGAGGCAAACTGACTAAGGATTTTGATCAATCAACAGAAAATCATTGACAGTCGGAACAACTAAGGGCTATAGATTGGTGAGTTAGTTCACTGAGGAGTCCCAATGGTAGGAGACAGACAAATTAAGGCTTCTGATCAATGACAAATATTATTTTGATCAATCAATAGAAACTCATCGGCGATCGGAGGAACTAAGGATAGCGGATCAGCGAGATAGTCCACTAAGACGCAGCAACTGTGGGAAACAAACTGACTACGGGATCCGCCATAATAGGAAATCATCGACGATCGGAGGGACTAAGGACTAGGCATCGAAGCTTGAAAACATAAACCGTCAGCAAGATAGTTAAATAAGGAGCTGGAACAATAGAAGACATACATAATACAGATTGGTGAGTCTACGACGAAGCTCCCCCACAGTGTCGGTGGCATAGAAGACTATGCCCTGATTCCTTCATCAATCAACTTTCGACAGTGATAAAATTAGTTTATTTCACCTCCGAAACTATGGAGATGCATTAGTTATTATAGCTCCCAATCGTCGACGAGCTAGTGATGGAGTGTGACAGCGTTGAGACTTGGGGTGCCAATGGACTAGAAGACAAAGATTTCGATCAGCGACAAGGTGGAAAAATCTGGCGATTTAAGCAAGAAAGGACACTTCAGTAAACCTCCGAGACACTGGCTGTTGGATGCAATTTCACAGTGAACCAATAGTAGTGATTATCAGTGAACACTTCAGTTATTAAAAGCTCGCTTAGTGAGCTAGATCTTCACAGTAGATAAACAAATAGTTAGCAAGGGTTTGAAGCCCTAATCTAGAAAAACTATCACTTTCAATTATTTTTGTGTAAACAGATTGGATTTTCAGGATCTGTGATTTTTTTAGAAGGCTATAAAGCCCATGATTGATTTTATAATAAGGGTTCAACTTCGGCAATTTATAACCCTATTCCATTATCAAGCGTCTCATCTAGTTTATTCTAAATATAAGCTCTTTTGTTGTGATTTGTTCAGCCATCTCTTTCTTTACTATGTTTATTGCCGGAATGTGCATTTAGGTCATTTTTCAGATTTATTAAAAAGCCGATAGCTATCATCGTATTGGTTATTTAGTGATATTTGATTTATAAATACCATCCTCAGCAGGATTTAGCCATTTATATGCATGTGTTATGTGTGTAAGTCTACCATCCTGGTGAGTTCTCCATCCCTGCACCTTTTTGTCAAACTACTGAACAAGTTGTCACTAAAGCCTTGTGATTGAGTGAGATTCATGCATGTCTTGAGAGTGAGAGGTTATATAGGTTATCTGGCTTGATCCATATCAGAAAAAACCTAAAAATAGTTTAAGTTACCAGGCATCCTTGAGCTACAAACTAAAGGAGTTTCCTAGAGTGATAACAAAGTGACGTCGTTGCCAGGGACAGGAGATTGAAGCTCAGCTTCCCTAGGAGATGACATAGATCCATGCTTTGATGATAGATAAGGCTTGGAAATTACTACGGTTGTAATCATCTATCTGGAAACTCTATTGATATAAGGTGGCTTCAAGAAGACCAAGTACTAAAGAAAACCCAAAGAGGCCACCAGCAACACCCGTTTCAGATCCAGAAGAAATCTTGAGGAAAGCTAGGGCTTTACTAAGACATACCAGCAGTGCTGCACAAAATGCTACATCAGGTATTTCAAGAAATCTTTCTGCTTTTATTTCTTCTGCTGAAACTCTTAATTCCCAGAAATTTTTAGATACATTAGAAAAATCTAGGGCTTGGGCATCTTCAAGTGCTGCTACTTGTGAATATCCAATCCCTGGTGACTCCACTAGGATAAGTATACCACCACCTTCTCAGCAAATATCCTCATCAGTGTTTCCTTCCACATCCCTCTCCATATCCATTTCCAATATGGATACCCCTCAATTGTCCAAGATGGAAAGGATCCTAGTATCTTGGTATGCACCCCTAGTTTTGCCAAATCCTCTCGCATCCATGCCTACTGGGGATTACCTCCAGTATATGCCTAAGTTTACAGGGGAAGGGGATTTCATTGCTGAAGAACATCTAGAGAATTTTTATAGCTATGCTGAAAATATAAATATAGAGCAAGAAGACATATGGACCAAAGTTTTTGTGCAAATCCTAGATGGCCAAGCTAGAAAGTGGTTTAAGGAACTGCCTACTAGGTCAGTGGTAGGAATAGAGGCCCTAGATGACATTTTCGTAAAGCATTAGGGAGAGAGGAGAGACCACCTCTACTACATCACAGAGTTTAGCAACCTGAAAAGAGAAAATGGGGAGTCTGTCTCAAAATTTACCAAGAGATTCAACAACATGTACAGCAAGATCCCCATTAAGATTAAGCCCACTGGTACCTCAGCTATCATAACTTATGCCAATGCCTTTGACTCTAACTTCTGCCTACTTCTCAGAGAAAGGAGGTCTGCCTCCTTATCACTCATGCAGGATGCTACCCTAGAAGTAGAGTCAAACATTCTGGCATCTCAGAAGGTCAAAGGGAAGGTAAACAGGAGAAAGCAACCAGCAGACTATAGTGGGGCCTCGGCATCAGAGAACAAGATTGCAAAAATGACCAAACTTTTAGATAACTTAACTGTTGAAATGTCTAAATTGAAGGACCAAGGACATATGCCAGTGAGGGGTAAAGGGCTAAGTGACTTTGCTCCTCGAAACCCAAATTTTGTTCCTTATAGAAGAGGAAACCCCCCTGTTCAGATTCTTAGAAGGGAGAGAAATCAAGGGGAAGACCAAAGGATAAGAGCTCCATTTCAAAATGCTATATTAGAAGAAGATCCAGAATTCATTGAAGAAGAAGGAGAAGCTGAAGACAATATCCACTGCATGGAGGATGAGGTGGACTACTCTTTTCTGACACAAGTAGAATATGAAGAAGCCCTAATTGATGAGAAGATCACTGAAGAGGCTGTCTATCAGGCTGATGATCAAGGAGGTTACCAACTAAGGTCTAGGTTGGTTTCTCCCCTCAAGAAGAATGTTGTACCTATCAAGTAGCCTACTACACCTGCTAGAAAGGTTACTGTTTTACCAAAGAAAGTGATTGTTCCATCCAAAGCATTACATAAACCAACACCTTTAGCCACACCTGATCAAGTCCAACTCAAACCTACAGCTCACGAGGTAAGGTTTCTAGATAGGCTGCATTATTCCGTCAACCTTGAGTCTGAAATTCAAAAATTGAAAATCCCTTTCCCTTTAATTGAGTTGATGAAGAATGATACATTTAAAACTTCCATTCTGAATTTCGTTCAGCCCAAGATGCACATTGACACTGACTTCGTGAAATTCCAAGATGACAAGCCTGTTGTAACCCTGGGCACCATGATCGAATACCTAAAGGACTTCTGCCCACCATTCTATATATCCTTGAACATCCATGATAAAATCCTCCATAACTGTCTGCTGGATTCAGGAGCCTCTCATAACCTAATGCCTAAGGCTGTGATGGATGAAATCGGCCTCAGCATTATCAAGACCTACCATGATTTATTCTCCTTTGACTCGAGGAAGATCAAGTGCTTAGGCCTCATCAAATACCTTGCTGTAAACTTAACTCAACTACCTTCAAAAAGCGTAATGATGGACATCGTAGTGGCTGATATTCCTCCAAAGTTCGGCCTCTTGCTATCCTGGTTATGGAGCAAAAGATTGGGTGGCACCCTTCAGATGGATCTCACATATGCCACCATTCCCATGTTTGGAGGTGAGACTAAGTGACTGTACAGGGAAAATTAGCTAGCATACATCATAAGAAAGGACAGTCACTCAGTGAATCACCCGATCTACGCCGTGGACACCGATTTCGGGTCTTTCATTTTGCAAATAGATGATAATTAGCAGACATCATTTCAGCTCACTGAGCCCCCCCCCGTCCGCAGTCCGAAGAAGTCACAACAACGATCTGGACCATGTATTTCAATGGAGCCAGCGCTCAAAACTCAACAGGCGTGGGTATAGTCTTTATCTCCCCAGCTAATGAAAACATTCACTTATCTTATAAGCTCGATTTCAAAACCATGAACAACGTAGCAGAATATGATGCCTTGCTATTGGGAGTTAAAGCAGCCAAGGAGATGGGAATCATGTGCGTGAAGATTTTTGGGGACACAGACCTCATCATAGAACAGGTCAACAACACTTTTCAGACAAAAAATATCAGATTGAAGGCCTACAGGGACGAGGTCTGGAAACTCAAAGACTCCTTTATGTTTTTTGAACTATCATATATTTCTAGGGATTTGAATCACCTCGGTGATTCCCTCACTGTCTTTGCAAGTCCGTTTGTTCCTCCTTTACCCCCTAGGCTCAACTATGATGTTCAGGTCAAGTATAGACCCTCTCTGCCAAACAATGTAAAATTTTGGAGGGTGTTTGAGAATGATGAGGAGCTTAGTAAATTCCTTCAGTTAGTGTATGAGTTCTCTGACATACATATAGACCAGGAAAATCTTAACACAAAGGAATCCAAACAAATCAAGTTAAAAGATAAAGCGAATGAGAGGAATATAGTCCAATTGCCCAGGAACTATATACCCCGAGGTCTAGTACCATTGGAAGAACTGTTTGATCACAACGACATCCCTTTCAAGCCTGCCAAAAGGGAGCTACATCCTGCTATCCAAGAACATAACATAGGCAGCCAAAGCCATCCAAAACTGATAAATCTATCCACTCGGCTGACTGCTGAATAGAAGTCCGAATATTGCAGCTTGATAAAAGAGTTTGCTGATGTCTTTGCAAGGGAGTATAGTGACCTAAAAACATATGACACCAACATCATCTAGCATCATATCCCTTTGGAGAAGGACACCATTCCTTTCAAACAGAAGCTGAGACCCATCAGCCCTCTTCTATTACCAGAGATTGAGAAAGAGATCCACAAGCTCCTCAAAGCCAAGATCATAATTCCCCTCAGGTATTCCAAGTGGATTGCAAATCTAGTAGTGGTAAGAAAGAAAAATGGAGAAATCAGGTTGTGTGTGGACTTTAGAAACTTGAACAAGTGTTCCAAAAAAGACAACTATCCACTGCCCAAGATGGAACATCTGCTGCAAAAATTCTCAGGGGCCAGGGTCATGTCCTTTCTTGATGGCTTCTTTGGATACAACCAAATTGCTGTGCACCTAGATGACCAAGAGAAGACTTCCTTTACCACTCCCTGGGGCACCTTCATGTATACTTAAATGCCATTTGGGCTAATGAATGCTGGGGATACTTTTCAGAGAGATATGGACCTGGCTTTTGTAGGGCTAAAAGACAAATTTGTGCTAATATATTTGGATGACTTAACAATTTAATCTCACAGCCATCATGACCACTTGTGGCATTTAAGGAAGGTATTTCTGAATTGTAGAAGGTATGGAATATGATTGAACACCAATAAATCCCAATTTTCACTCAATAAAGGAAATCTCTTAGTCCACATAGTCTCAGCTGAAGGTGTAAAGATCGATCTGGTAAGAGTGGAGGCAATTCAGCAGCTGTCAATACCAAGGTCAAAAAGAGACATTCAGTCCTTTTTAGGCAAGATAAACTTTGTCAAGAGATTCGTTCCAAATTTCTTCGAGTTGGTAAAGCACATAACAACCATGCTAAAAAAGGATGCATAAATAAAGTGGACTGACTAGGCAAGAAATTCTTTTAAAGACATTAATAAATCCATCATGGAGGCCCCAACCCTGATTAGTCCCGACTACACCAAGGGTTTTTATATTTTCTCTTTTGCATCTTATGACACAGTGGCAGTTGTACTATTACAAAAGAATGATGAAGGTCTTGATCATCCAATTTCTTTTTTCAGCAAAACCTTGAGATATGCTGAGTTGAAGTATGACCCAATTGAGAAGCAGTCTTATGCTCTCATAAAATCTTTGAAGAGCTTCAGAATTGACAATCTCCATGCAAATATCATTGCATATGTTCCTTCAGCTGCTGTGAAGGATGTTTTGACTTAGCCTAACATTGATGGGAAGAGAGATAAGTGGATTGTCAAACTCATTGAGTTTGATGTGGAGGTGAAACCCACCAAGCTAGTAAAGGGATTGGGTCTGGCCAAAATCATGGCCAAAGAAAACTGTGAACTATTGGGAATAAATTTCACATGTGTCAGATCAGCAAAGGTGCAGACTATGGTAGCAGCTGAAACATAAGTAAATCAAGATCAGAATAACAGTCCAGTAGTACCTGAGAACATATCTTCATGTGAGTGGTACTCAAGTATCATTCAATTTTTGCTAAAATTAGAAATTTCTCCTGATCTCACTCCTAACCAAGCACGAGCTCTTAAGTTGAAATCTATTAAGTTTTGTATAATTGACAATTTTCTGTATTGGAAGGATCAATCTGGAATTTTTTTAAGATGTCTAGATAAAGAGGAAGCAAAGCAGGTCATGCATCACTTTCATTCCAGTACATGTGGAGGCCACCACTACTGGAAAACCACAACACACAAGATATTAAAAGCAGGATACTATTGTCCAGTCCTCTTTGCTGATGTATGCACTTTTGTAAGGGCTTGCGACTAATGTCAAAGATTTATAGGGAAGCAACAGCTCAAATCCTTGCCCCTTAGGCCTGTTACAGTGAATGGGCCTTTCCAGCAATGGGGTCTGGATTTCATAGGTGAAATAAATCCATCTTCTTTTGGACATCATAAATGGATCTTAGTAGCCACTGACTACTTTACCAAATGGATAGAAGCAGTACCCACCAGAAATGCCACTCACCAAGTCATCATGAGATTTTTATATGTTGATGTAATTGTAACTTCAGAATGTATTCACTTGTATTTCTTATCTATTGTAACCCGATGTTTATTCTGGGATGTATTGTAATATATTTGAGTCATGTCATACCCCGATGTTTATTCCAGGAAGTTTCTATAATGAGAAAGTCATGTCAAGTCATTGTGGGTAACCCTCTTATTGGTTAAGGGTTAAAGTCCCCACAGTTGTGGGGCCCTTGGGTTATTAGACTATCCTAGTGAAGTCGACCCTAGGTGAGTCATTGTAAGTCGAGGCAATAGTCCCCACCATTGTGTTACCCTCCTATTGGTCGGAGGAGGCAAAGTCCCCACAAGTGGTGGGACACTAGGGTTATTAGACACTCCTAGAGATGTCGGCTCTAGTAAGTAATTGTTAAGTGAGGCTGACATGTTGGAGTGCACTTCAAGTGAACGGAAGAATATAAATAGAGAGTGAGAGCCTCTCTATTTATCACTTGCAACACATCACTCACTCACTCAAGTGCGGCGCATTAGTGAGGAAGGAAATACACTGGGACTAGACAAGAAGAAGACTACTGCTGTCAAGAGTGCATCTTACTGTTTTGGGCTTTTACTGTTTTGGTGTTGATTCTATCTCTGAGGAAGTTGCGGGGTTTTCTCCTTTATGGTTTCCCCAAGGAAAACTCTTTGTGTCTCTTGTCTCTTGTCTCTTGTGATGTGCTTATGTTTTATTGCTGTTCTTGTTATTCTCTCGGTGAAAAGATCCTAAGATCATAATGCTAGCTTAATGTTGAAAAACTAACATTATATGAGGACATTTAGTAGGTTTGGTTTCCCAGTAAGGTTAGTGACTGGTAATTCACCAACTTTTAAGTCTAGGGCATTGGTTAAATTCTGTGAATCAATGGGTATTCAACTGGTGCACTCCACATCCTATTACCCACAAGGCAACGGCCTAGCTGAGTCATTCAACAAAACCTTAGTCAGAATCATCAGGAAACTACTAGAGACAAAGAAAAAAAGCTGGAATTCAAAACTTAAGTTTGCTTTATGGGATGATAGGGTAACAAACAAAAGATCCATAGGGACTTCTCCATTCAAGTTAGTTTATGGCACTGAGGCCATCTTTCATATCCAGCTCATCCTTCCAGTGGCAAAGTTATTTCAGGAAGAGGAAGATGAACCAAATGATATGATGAGAAGGATGATGGATCTGGTGGAGTTACAGTAGATTAGGGAGCAAGTTATGGGAAAATTAGAAGCTCATCAACAGAGGATAAAGGGAATGTTTGAAAAAATAGCAAAGACAGACAACTTCCAGGTCGGAGATTAGGTCCTCAAGTGGGATGCTGTCAGACAGGACAAGGGGAAACATGGAAAATTTGACTCTTTGTGGATTGTCCCTTTTGTTATAGACCAAGTATATGAGAATAACACCTTCAAATTGCAGAATCTAGAAGGTGAAGAGGTATTCGATGGCCCAGTAAATGGGCGGTTCCTGAAACTCTATTTTATTTGAGGCTCTGAGGCCTTATGATTGTAAATTAGTAGATAGTAGGTTGTTTTGCTTTCAGAATAAGACTCCATGCCCAATGGAATAATAAAGAATAGTGTTAAGTTACTTAGTTTCTTTTAGGGAAAGGCATTTTGGTATGGGGTTCTTGGGACCTCACAGGGGGGTTCCCATCCCCGAGTAGGAGCCAGATGTTATCTCCCAAAATAAATTTATTTTCATTAAGTTCACACAAAATAATTCATTTCGATAGTATGAAGGGTTTAACGCATGCAATGAGGGATATGAATATCACTGACAGTTTGAAAGCATCTGTTTTTTGATTTTGGATGAAAATTTCACCGTGATGTAGCTTTCAGTGGCTTAGGCGAGGATTAGAACATCTCATTAGCCACTGAAAGTTGGGAGATAGATAATAGGTGGTAAACCTTTTCAGCAGTTAGGTGTATTGCTGAAACTTTTGAACACCATCGAAGCATTTTTAAAAACGATAGGAGGTTTTAAAGACTATAGATCAGTGAGATAAAGCTAAAAGTTTCTGCAGTGTTGGTGTCGGAACTTGAAAGGACTAACGATCGACGAGCTAGTTCCCTAAGGATCCACAATGGCGGGAGACAAAAGGACTACGGATCAGCAAAGTTTACAACTAAACTCCTCCACAGTGTCAGCGGCACAGAAGACTATAGCTCTAATCGATGACAAGAATCATTCCGATAGTGCGAAAATAGATGAACTCTTCGATGATCGGAAGAGCTAAAGACAACGTAGCGGTAGGGCAAGGCTAAAAAGTTCCAAAATGTCGATGACATGAAGAACTAAATACCACCGAAGTCAAGTATCAGAAATCAAAACTTGAAAACACTAACCGTCAGTGAGTTAGTCTACTAAAGAGCCGCCACGACGGAAGAAAGACAGAATGCGGCTTCCGCGATTAGATGAAAACTTCGGTGATTGGAGGTTCTAAGGAATAACCATCGACGAGTTAGTTAACTAAGGAGCCACAACGATGGAATAAATACAGACTACGGCTTCCGATCAATCAACAGAAAATCATCGGCGATCGGAAGAACTAAGGACTAACCATCGGCAAAATAGTCCTTTAGGGAGCCGAAATGGTAGGAGGCAAACTGACTAAGGCTTCCGAACAATGAACAGAAAATCATCGATGGTTGGAACAACTAAGGGCTACAGATCGATGAGCTAGTTCACTGGGGAGCCACAACGGCGGGAGACAGCCATACTAATGCTTCCGATCAATGCCAATAATTATTCTGATCAATCAATAGAAACTCATCGGTGATAAGAGGAACTAAGGACAATGAATCGGTGAGATAGTCCACTAAGAAGCCACAACTACAGGAAACAAACTGACTACGAGATCTGCCATAACAGGAAATCATCAGCAATCGGAGGGAATAAGTACTATGCGTCGGAGCTTGAAAACATAAACCTTCAGCAAGATAGTTAAATAAGGAGCTGCAATGGCTGAAGACTTACAGACTACAGATTGGTGAGTCTATGATGAAGCTCCTCCGTAGTGTTGGCGGCATAGAAGACTAATGCCCCGATTCCTTCGTTAATCAACTTTCGTCAACGATAAAATTAGTTTGTTTCACCTCTGAAACTGCGTCAACATTCAGATAAAAGGTTTTGATGCATTAGTTATTACAACTCCCGATCATCGACGAGCTAGTGATGGAGTGTGGTAGCGTTGAGACTTAGGGCGCCGATGGACTAGAATACAAAACTTTCGATCAGTGACTGTGGCAACAAGGTGGAAAAATCCAGTGATTTAAGCAAGAAATGCCACTTCAGTAAACCGCCGAGACACTAGCCGTTGGCGGCAATTTCACAGTGAACCAGCAGTGGTGATTATCAGTGAACACTTCAGTTATTAAAAGCTCGCTCAATGAACTAGATCTTCATAGTAGATAAACAAATAGTTAGCAAGGGTTTGAATCCCTAATCTGGAAAAACTATCACTTCCAATTATTTTTGTGTAAACAGATTGGATTTTCAGGATCTGTGATTTTTATAGAAGGCTATAAAGCCCATGATTGATTTTATAATAAGGGTTTGAATCCGAAAATTTATAATCCTGTTCCATTATCAAGCGTCTCATCTGGTTTATTCTAAATATAGGCTCTTTTGTTGTGATTTGTTCAGCCATCTCTTTATTTACTATGTTTATTGCCTGAATGTGCATTTAGGTCATTTTCAGATTTATTAAAAAGCCGATAGCTATCATCCTATTGGTTATTTAGTGATATTTGATTTATAAATACCATCCTCAACAAGATTTAGCCATTTATATGCATGTTTTATGTGTGTAAGTCTGCGAGCCTGGTGAGTTCTCCATCCCTGCACCTTTTTGTCAAACTATTGAACAAGTTGTAAATAAAGCCTTGTGATTGAGTGAGCATCATGCATGTCTTGAGAGTGACAGGTTATATAGGTTATCTTGCTTGATCCATATCAGATAAACCCTTAAAAAAGTTTAAGTTACCAGGCATCCTTGAGCTACAACCTAGAGGAGTTTCTTGGAGTGAAAACAGAGAGTGTAGAAAATTACCTTGTGTTGTCAGAAGAAAAGACTTTTGGAAACAAAAAACCTTTATTACTGACTAAGCCTAAGGATGAGCGATCACAGGATTTTGAAGGAATGGTGAAGATGATGCAGAAGTTATCCAATAGAGTGATAGATCTAGAAAAGGAGAAGGAGGCTCACAAATCATATAAGCCTTATTATAAAAAAGGGAAGACAACATTCAACCTAAACCTCCTCCACACAGTCCTGTAGTGATGAATTTAATTGATGTAGGCATGATAATTTTTGTACCTTTCATCAACAGCCTCATTCTGAGAAGAATTACCCACAATGGATTAATTCTATGACATTAGTAATGAATCAATTATTGGACTCCAAACTGACAGAAACTGGTAAGGAGGAAGAAAAAGATAATCAATCTACAGAAAAATGAGAGGAAGATACTTTAGTCTTATGGGACTGTGTCTCTATGTTTGATACAGAAGAAGAATATTTTCTGAAACAAGAGGAAACATCAGAAACCAATGTGACAACAAGAAGTCAGAGTTTGTTAAAAGAAGATAAGTCAATACTTCCTAAGATTAAGAAACTTCAAGAAAAAATGAAGAAGATACAAAAGAACACTGCAACTGTTAAAGTACCTGAATTTACCATTTCAAGTCAAGATCCGGAGAAAATCAACACACCTCTTAAGCCTGTTGAAGATAAGATTGATAATGTCAAGAAAAATCTTAAAGAACCTGAGATGGGGTATGATATTGTGGAAGACATTAAAAAAGCTAAAGCAAATATCTCATTATTTGAAATGTGTAATTTACCTCAGCAAAAAGAGAAACCTTTAAAATCACTTGATATACCAGAAGAGGAGCCTCCCACTGACAATAAACCTAAGGAAGAAATTGGTGAGGCAAGCGTGGGAGGGAAGTCTAAGTATAAAACCCCAGCATTTCTCCTAACTTTTGAGATTTTCAACTATAATGTGCACAACTGTTTAGTGGACTCGGGAGCATCAGTCAACATTATGCCACTTTCAATGTGCAAGAAAATCAATGGACAACCTAAACCATCTACTTGGCAAGTTCTTCAATTAGACAAGACAACTGTAAAAGTAATAGGAGAAATGGAAGATATTCTAATTCGCTTATCCGCAGATGAGAGGGTATGCCAGTACATTGATATTGTAGTAGCAGACATACCAGATGATTATGGACTAGTTTTGAGTCGAAACTGATAATCAAGGCTAGATGGATACTTTGCATCAGATTGGTCACATCTGTGGTTGCCTCATAAGGGAAGTCCCAATCAGATAAAAGTATCAAGAGAGCCTCAAATGAAATACAATGTCACTCAGTTAGAGGGAAAAAATGAACCAGTAAACTCTGTGTTGGGAAATTATTTCATTGAATTGGAACTAGGAAATTACCAAGATGAAGAAGCCAACAATATACCGGATACCTAGCTTGATCTCCTTCGTTTTTCACCGGCTAATGAGATTGATTGTAATATAGTATATCTAGTTTCAAATGTCGTCTGTAATTCAAATTCAGTAGAGGTAGATAGTTTTTGAACTCTTTATTTTAAAGGTTCTAAAACATTGGAAGGATCAGGGGTTGGCTGTGTCCTGATTGATCCAAGAAAAAATAAACATTTTCTTTCTTGTAGATTAGAATTTGAATGCACAAATAACACAGCTAAGTATGAAGCACTAGTTCAGGGACTTAAAAAAGCAATAGAATTGAAAGTAAAAAATCTGAAAGTATATGGAGATTCTTAAATTGTTGTTAAGCAAATTCGGAATACCATACACTGTATTTCACCACATTTGAAAGCTTACCAGAATGAAGTTTGGGATTTTCTTATAAATTTTCATACATTCAATATTATGTCTATTCCTAGATTAAATAATGCAATAGCTGATCTACTAGCTACCTCAGCTACAAGGCTAGTACCTTCAAATAATAGATGCTCTATTGAATTACTTTTCAGGCCTTTTGTTCTAGATCTGATCACAGATCTTCGGGTTTTTGATGATGATCAGCAAATTTTGGAGTGTTTGATGAATGATGATACTTTCAAAGGGGCAATAATAGATGATGAAGAACATCAAGTAGAATTAAAATTCAGGAACTTTATTCCTAAAGGAGTCAAGAACTTGGAATGGACGTTTGATTTAGATAACAAATTCAGAAAAGCAGCGAATGTCAAGACTCGTAGCTTGTCCTTACATTTCGAGCTAATAAATTTGGGGACTGAACCTAAACCCAAATATGTAAATTTGGGGAAGTGTTGTTCTCTGGGCGAAAGAATTAAGTTCCTTAGTATTTTCAAACAGTACACTGATGTGTTTGCTTGGACTTATGAAGAGCTTAAAACTTATGACACAAATATCATACAACATGTTATCCCAATTAAACATGGAATCAAGCCTTACTAATAGCCTTTTACGGAAGATGCATCTTAAGCTGGAACCTTTAATTCAAAGTGAGGTAAAAAAATTGTTGGATGCCAAAATCATATTTAGAGTCCAACATTCGGAATTGGTTTCTAACTTGGTGCCTGTTGTGCCCCTACCCAACAGCCTTAAAAAACAAGAACAAATTTCGTCAAACAAACTAAAATTTTGTTTGATTAAATGTTTGAATTTCTCATTTCAAATGAATCGACAGCTACTGAAATGGTGACATTTCATGAGCTACTGAATCAGTGAAATTTCACGTTTTTTACAACCTTTGTGAACTATGGTTAGTGGATGAAATTACTACATTAAAACCATGATTTTGGATGGATTTATCTTTACAACTTAAGGGATAAGCTTTGGTTTTATACCTCTCACCATAAGTCTTCATTCGAATATTAATCAATGGGTATATGTTATTGGTTTATTGTAAATTTGATAATGCCTAGAACATCAAAGGCTAAATATTTTATGCAAAGGTGCCTTATCCTAGGTTCATCCTTTAAGCTCCGAACCATGCTCGATATTATCATAAGTGTTTAATTTCGATTTTTATAATATGTTCCATATTGTGAAGGTTTGGTGTTGGTTTCATGGTTCATGTTGCATCGTATGCTCGCCACCCTCGAAGGTTTAAATCATCATGCAGTAAGGTCGATATAGGTTTATTGCTTATGGTTGGATTAATTTGTGTCATCATTTCCGAATCCGATCCACCTACTGCAAGGTTGATGTGGTATCATTGCACTCATACTTAACTCTGTCAATGACATTCAATTGCAAGTACGTGCTCGGCGTCGTGGCTCCCTTCTCATTAAACACCTGTAGCTTATGCGATGAGTGGTTGTATGTCGATTAGGCCAAATAAATAATGGGAACATGAGTTAGTCTGGAGTCTTCGCCGTCACGTTCTATTACTTGATTTCCTCTCTGCGTGATAATTCTTCTTCGCCCATGCCGAGTTTACAGGGTTGTAGTCTGTGTTCATTCATGTCGCATTTTGTTTAAGAGAGCATAGGGTTTCATTGTTTGTGTTTTCTGCTAGGCTTCCATCCTGAATGCTCGCTCTCCAGCCTTCTATCCATTTGTATTCTGTGGTGTCTCCTCTGTGTGCTACTGCATGCCTTTGCACTCGCAGTCATGGCTCTGGTTGTTAGGGTTGAACCCAGTGACACGAAACTCCTTGATGGAAACCTTGAGCTCTTTGCTAAGGTTGAGGCAGTTGGATGGTTGCCATTCATTCGCAAGTTCACAGACTCAAACCCTGAGGTGACTAGGTTATTTGCTTTGTCGTTGGTCGATGCTAGGGTTAAGGTGGCTGACCTCCAATTCAGAGTTGATGAGCATTCAGTTGCTCTGGCCACCAGTTTGCCGTTGACAGGTGAATGTTGGTTAAAATACAAGCTGATGGAGGTGACTGAATGGAGGCAAATGTTGAAGAACCCTTGCCAGGATGTGTCCTTTAGAACCGGTGTATCGCAGAAATACTTCAAGAAAGAATGGCGACCAGTCTTGGATGTTATTCACAGGTATGTGACCTGCAAGGGTTGTCTCTCCTATGCTTATGTCTATGATCTTCGGTTGATGGCAGTGTTTATCGGTTTTCCTATCAATTTGCCCTATTATTTGGCTCATATTATGTCTAAGATGTCTTTGGCCATTAAGAAGGGGCCGAAGAACATCGGTCACAGTCTGTTTCATCACAGCCTGGTTAGGATATTAATAGAGAGAGAATTGTCTAAACAAAATCGGTCATGGAATGAGTTTCTCGAATCGAATGGCTTCTTGGCCTTTTGTCATTGTCAATTTGATTGCCCTGAAGAATGTGTAAGGCATCCATAGCCTTGTCAAGCTTCGGCTTCACCTGTACATGAGCCTGCGTCAAACCCTGATGGCCGTGTAAGCCCCAGCGTTTGCAATGATTCTGTTCCCACTCCTGTGAGTAGTCCTGGTACTCCTATGCCTTCCAAGCGTAGGAGGAAATCCCCAAATCTATCTCTGGTTACACCGAAACGTAATGCTGATACCTGCAAACAGATAAGAAAAAGGCCGAATGCTAATGTTATTGGTAGGTTTACAAGAAGTATGGTTGCTAAGGGTATTACTGTTAAGTCTTCTGTCAGCAAAAACATTGATATTGAAACAGTTGTGCTAGATGATGAGGAAGAGAAACCTGTTTCGCTTGATGATGGCCTTAACATTGATCATGAGCCTATCGTAAATTCAGCAGATAACAGTCCTCATATGTCTGATAAGAATCTTCAGGTTGATCCTGTGGTCGATCCTCCAGTTAAGGGCAAGTCTGTAGAAGCAAACTTACCAGGTTCTTATCGAATTGGTGAAATGATTCACCCGTTATTTTTAAACTGTTTGCTGGATAAAATACATAGGATGGAGGAAGAAGTGACTGAGATGGTAGCACATTGTGATGCTATGAAAGCTGAGAATCTAAGGCTGAAAGAGAAGGTAGATTTAGATGATAAGTGTCTATTGCGTCTGAAAAAGCATAAGAATAGGTTGATTCAGAGAGTCTTGAAACTGCAAAACGAGAATCATAAGAATGAGGAAAAAGTGCGTGAGCTGAATGCTCAAGTTACTTTGATGCATTTCAAAGGGCATTCACAGAATCTGGCGAATGGTGTGAATATTCAGGTGTTTAATGCTCCTATTAAATTATAATATTTTGGGCGCACTCACTATTGTATATATATGTTTAAGAAGGTTTCAGGTTTGAAGTTATAATAAAGTGATAATCAAGTTATTTTTGTTACAGGTATTGGTGTGCATTGATTCATGCATTATGTAGTTTACTTTATTTTGCTCTTGCGTGTGTATTAATTATTTCTCTTTACTGTGTAGTATTGCAGGTGATATTGTTGATGTGCTTTTCTTGGATTTTGGTGATCGCTCATTTTCAGGATGATCCCTGGATAATCGTGAACAAATCGGTTGGCAATGCTGTTTTCCAGGTGTCACTACATCATTAGTGTGTTTGTCGTTATTGATTTTGTGCTATAAACCGAGTCTTTCCAATTTCAAGACATTATAACGCATATAGAAAAATGACAATTGCATTTGTCATTTTCAATGAAATTGGTTATGATTTCGATTTTATGGTTTCCAGTTTTATAGAACTATCTCCATGTGAGATTGGATGTATTTAAAAAGGACAGGTTTTTACTGTAGGAGGGGGGGTCGATAGTTGGGAAAAGGGTGAGACAAGATCACTGTAATCATTTCCTGTGACTTAAGGCAATTTTCTGTTAGCAGTTGCAGCACTTTTAACTGGTGATATTTATATATATATTTACAGTATTTATGCTATGCAAATGTAGTTATGATATTGTTTGATCTTGTCACTTTTTCTGCAGTATTTATGTTTGTCATTATTTCTTTAATGAATTATACAAATACATCATGTTTAGCTGTCAACTTATGCTGGTTTTGATTTGCTAATATATGTCATATAGTAAATTTGATGTTGTCATCATGATATATGTGATATACTTGTTTACTGTGTGATCTTGTTTAAATTCTGAATTTCTTCTGAATATTTTCAGGATTGTTAGCACAGTAACATTATTGGCAATTTGATTCCAGGTTAATGTTTTCTACGCTCCTGATCAGGATAGGATATTTAGGATAGGTTAATGGTAGTTTTCCTTTAGTTATTTTGTTGAAAATCTATTGAATCAGATCTTCACATTTATATCACTATCAAGTTATTTTCTGATCTTGTGATTAATGTACATGTGTTTATAGTGTATTTTTGTAATCCATCGAGTCTGTCAATATTTAATTAACTTTTATTCTTGTATTATAAATTAATTGATTAAGTAGATCAATTTTGAGTGATCAATTTTGTAATATATTAATTAACTAACAATTATATTGACTAGTTTTATTTGTATATTCATAGGGATAGTGTAGATTTAAGTAATAAACAGTAGCTTTAGTTTTCCTTTTTGAAGTCCTCTCCTGTAGCTGGGAATAATTTAGGGAAGGAAACGGGGCCTTAATCCCATTAGGGACAGCTACCTAACGACTGAGAGCATCTTTGAAAACTCTTGGATCAGGTTGTCTCTTGGTTGACACTTACGCCAATTCGGCCTATCAACAATGGCGCTAGAAGGAGGGCCAGCTTAAGCGAATGGCTGATGAGAACAATCCAGTTCACAATACTAATCACCCATCTACTCCTGAATTCAAACCACCTTCTCGATCGGGTGGATTACAGTCATCAACACAACCACACACTTTCTAGTCATCACGACTAAGTGAGACCCCACTGAATGACACTGTTCAAAGCCTTATCTCTCAGTTCAACTCTAGCGGTGCTCACCAACCTGAAGAAATTGACCAGTTCGAACAGGCCATAAATGAATCCCATAGGATTTTAACAAGAGCATATTTGAATCTCACAAGGCGCCAACCCATCGAATTACCTCTCCCACAGATCAGACGACCACGTACTCTCCGTACTGAGTCTACTTTTGAAGAACAGGAGCAACCTTCAGGTGTCTTCCCTGATATTCAATTACAACAGTCTCTAACAGGCACCAATAAACCTTCATCCTCTTCAGGACCACCTCTAACAGGAGGGTCTGGTCAACCACCATCACCGCCTCATTCACCCCCTCACATTGTTCAAACACCACCTTCACCACCTCCATCACCAAGGAACATGGCAGGTTTAAACCCTAACCCCAATGCTAATATGCCATGGTTAGCTCAGGATGCAGTTGCTGTTCCAGGCGATCAACATCCTTTACCCAAGCATCTTGAGAAATTGTTGCCTAAGTTCAACCCTGAGCTGAAAGAGCCGACAGAAGACCATGTCAAAAAATTTATGTTAGCAGTTCAGCTTTTGGATGTTGAACACGAAGATGTAGTCTGTCGAATTTTCCCTTATACTTTTGAGGGCAAAGCTTCAACTTGGTATTTTTCACTTACGGCTAGTTCTATTACCAGTTGGAATGAATTCGAGCTGGCTTTCATGAGCAAGTTTGGAGACGATAAGACTCCAGCTGTGTTGGTGTTAGAGTTGTCTAGGATCCGTATGGAAGCCAAGGAGAAAGTAAAAGATTTTAATCAGCGGTTTTTTACTCTTAGAAACAGAATTCCTGCCACCTCAAGGCCGATTGAAGATGTCACTATTGAATTTTATACTTCATCCCTACCCGTGTCTATGGCTATGTTTGTCAGGAGAGCTGCCAAACCCACTCTCACTAAAACCTTTGAGGAAGCCATTAAAGTTGAAAAAGACATGTCTGCTATTAAGACAAACCCTGGGGTAGACACTGATTCTGCATCTTCTTCTCGTAAAAAGACTGAAAGTCCTTCCAAAACCTCAACTCCTGAGAAAAAGGGTCAAGATGCATTAGACTTAGACAGCCTCCAAAGAGTTATTAAAAAGCTGTCCAATGAAATCATTGATTTAAAGAAAGGTACTTCTGAAAGCACTCCCAATAAAGAACCACCTAGACAGCTTTTCAGAAGGCCATTCCAAAATATAGCTGCTAAACAGACCCCACCCTCTGAAGCTAATAGCGTTGATGAAATTAATAGTTTCCTGAAATTGTTAGTCTTAGGTCTAGAAACATCAACTGAAAATGAAACCCAATCTTCTGGAAAAAATTCTGAAGATACCCAAAGCACAGACAATAACAATGAAGATAAACCTCCTCAAGTTATCAGTCACTTCTGGGATACCACAAAATTGACTGATGACGAAGATGTTGCTGTTGTGAATGTCAATCCGCATCAATACAATACTAGAAGCAAGAAATATCAGCTCTCAGGGGGACCTTCTACAACTACTACAGATGACAGTTCACCTGTCAAAACAAAAAACCAACCTCCAAATACTAAATCTGCACCATCTCTTGATTTAGAATATGATATGGTTGAGGATTTAAAGAAAATCAGAGCTAACATTTCTATCTATGAACTCCTCAAATTGCCTGTGATTCGTGACAACATGATGCAAGGGGTATCTTTAAGTAAAAATGGAAAAACCACGTCCACTCAAAATAGTGCTGCTAATACCAAAGACAACTCAACTAAATATTCAGTCAATACCTCGTCCACAGGTAAGAAATAAGACTCCTCAACTCCTCCTTTTTTGCTTACATTTGAAATCTGCAATCGTAAAGTGCACAACTGTATGATAGATTCAGGGGCTTCGAAAAACGTCATGCCTTATTTGGTATGCAAAAAACTTAACGCAGCCCCTGTGCCATGTGATACAAGCATTGTGCAGCTAGACCGATCAAATGTGAAAGTAATAGGAAAGTTGAATGAAGTGCTGATAAGATTAGCTTCAAACCCTTAGGTCCATTTTATCATTGATATAATTGTTGCAGATATCCCGGAGGCGTATGGTTTATTCCTCAGTAGAGATTGGTCTGAAAAATTGAAAGGATATTTTGCAACAGACTGGTCGCATTTTTGGATACCCCATAATGGTCGCCCAAATAAAATCAGAATTGATCGAGAACGTTATATGAAGCACACAATCACAGAACTGGATGACTCAAACGAACCAGTGTTATTCACTGATACCATAATGGGCAATTATATGGTTGATTCTTTCTTTGGAAACCTTGAGGCTGAAACTTCATCAATCTCGGATGTACAACAACAATCTGAAGTTTTCCATTTTACACAAGTTTTGGAAGAAATTCCAGATCTGAACACTGCACATCTAGACCTGAATAATGGTCTCTGGTCTCTAAACTTTGACGGATCTAAGTCAAAGGAAGGGGCTGGGGCCGGTTGCTTATTAATCGATCCCCACGGAAAAAGGTGTTTCATTGCTTACAGGTTAGAATTTGAGTGCACCAACAACATTGTTGAATATGAAGCTCTTATTCAAGGGCTGAAAAAGGCAATTGACCTAGGAGCCAAAGCTTTGGTAGTGTTAGGAGACTCTGAGATTATCGTTAGACAGGTACACAATACTATACATTGCATTGCTGGGCATCTAAGAAATTACCACACAGAGGTATGGAATTTATTACTATCATTTGAAGCTTTTAACATAAATTCTATTCCTCATTATTTGAATCAGGAAGCAGATCTGTTAGCTAATGTTGCTTCAAGGTTAATTCCGTCTGAAGGGATGCTTGCTGATTCTTTCTCTGTTGAACTGCTTTTCAGGCCCTCCATACTTGATAACATTGTCAACTGGAGAGTCTTTGATCACGATGAGCAGTTGATCGAGTTTTTAACCATGAAGGACACTTTTAAAGATGTAGTCATCGATGAAATGACTCATGATGAAGACCTGTACAATTTTGCAGTAATTCATAAGCCTTGTTCAATTGAGGAATCTCTTAATCAGGTCAGCACCCTTCCTAGATCTGTAATTAAACTTGAGAAATTTTATGATATAAAGGATAATTTTAAAGGTGCAAGGAACTGTACAACCAACAGATCTACTATGCAATCTGAAGTCATAAATCTAGGCACTGAACACAATCCTCATTGTGTCAATCTGGGCAGCACATGTACTCCCCAAGAAAAAACGGCCTTCATACGACTCTTTAATGAGTTTAAAGACATTTTTGCATGGATGTATGACGATATTAAGATTTTTGATCCAAATATAATGCAACATGTCATCCCCATGAAACAACAGGCCAAACCTTTCCAGCAGAAGTTGAGGAAAATGCATCCTAGCCTAGAACCAGCTGTTAAGAAGGAGCTTAATAAACTCCTTGCTGCCAGAATAATTTTTCCAGTACGGCATACCCAGTGGGTGGAAAATATCGTCCTCGTCAGAAAGAAAAATGGTGAAATTTGGTTATGTGTCGATTTCCGAAATCTGAATAAGGTTTCAGAAAAAGAAAATTATTCCGTTCCTCCAATGGAAAAGATCTTACAACAAGTTTCCGGATCTGAAATGTTTTCACTTTTAGATGGATTTTCGGGATACAACCAGTGTTAGTATCCAAAACATATCAATTGAAAACAACCTTTAGAACCTCTTGGGGAACTTATGCCTATAGGAAAATGCCTTTTGGTTTAATTAATGCCGAAGCAACGTTTCAAAGAGCAATGGACATTGCGTTCAGAGGTCTGATTGGTCAATTTGTCGTCATTTACCTTGACGATATAACTGTCTTTTCAAAAAATAGAGCTGATCACCTAACACATATCAGGAGAGTGTTTGAGCGTTGCAGGAAATATGGGATCTCCCTGAATCCCAAGAAATCCATCTTTGCGGTCACAGAAGGTAAGTTGTTAGGTTTTGTAGTTTCTAAACAAGGTATCAATATTGACCCTGAACGTACCCAAGCTATAGCACAAATTTCTATGCCTCACTCAAAGAAGACCATGCAGTCATTTCTAGGAAAGATAAATTTCGTCTCCAGGTTTATTCCTGGGTTCACTGAAATTGTCAGACCTCTTCAGAAAATGATTAAGAAAGATGCTGAATTTAAATGGTCTGCTGAAGAAAAATAATCTTTTCATGATATCTTAAAATCTATTTCTGAAGCTCCTACCTTAACAAGCCCAGATTTCTCTAAACCATTTATTTTGTACACTTTTGCTTCTAGTTCTTCATATGTAGCTGTTTTAACGCAGAAAAATCAGGAAAACAATGAGGCTCCCATTGCTTTTACAAGTTCTAGTTTGAACAGTGCAGAGTTGAATTACCCAGAAGTAGACAAACAAGCAATTGCCATTTTTAAGTCAGTGAAACATTTCCGGCTTTATTTGCTGAAGTCTCATACCAAGGTTGTTGTGCCATATTCCGCAGTTAGAAATCTTTTGGTACAAAAGGACCTGGGTGAAAAGCGAGCCCATTGGGTCATAGTACTTTAGGAATATGACCTGGAAATAAAGCCTTTAAAGATTGTGGGGGACAGGGACTTTGTAAGTTGGCAGCTGGATCTTCAGACATTTCTGAATCTGATCTGCACTTCTTTGATGAACATTTTCTTTTTGAAAGGGAATTTTTTCCCATCTCAGCCCCCTCTGATTCCTGGTATCACGATATTAAATTTTTTCTATTGCATGGAAATGCCCCTGAACATTTGGATTTACGTAGCAAGAGGGATTTGAGATTAAGATCTACCCCTTATCAGCTGATTGATAACATTTTGTTTAAAAAGAATTTTGAAGGATTTCTCCTTCGTTGTTTAGAAAGAAATGAAGCTGATAATGTATTGTCTCAATTACACGCAGGACCAGCCGGGGGACACTTTGGCGGAGAAACCACTGCACACAAAGTTCTCAAAGCTAGATATTACTGGCCTACATTGTTCAAAGATGAATTTTACTTTGCTAGGAAATGTCAGGAGTGTCAGAGAGCAGGCGACAGACTTAAGAGAGCAGCGTTACCCCTCCAGCCGGTTATTTTTGAGGTCCCATTTCAATAATGGGGTCTAGACATTGTTGGTCCAATCACACCAGCTTCTTCACAGCAGCACAAATATATTTTGATAGCCACAGATTATTTCACTAGATGGGTTGAAGCCATCCCCTTGTGAGTGGTTAACTCAGAACAGGTGATATCATTCCTTGATTCTTTTATTGTCACCAGATTTGGTGTTCCCGAATATTTGATTTTTGACAATGCAACCTATTTTTCTTCTGTAAAGTTAACGGAATATGCATTGGAAAATGGCATAAAATTAAAATATTCAACTAATTATTATCCTCGGGGTAATGGATTAGCTGAATCTTCCAATAAAAATTTAATCAAAATTCTGAAATGCACAATGGTTAATCATCATAGAAATTGGCACAACGCCTTATCGAATGCCTTGTGGGCTGACAAAGTGACTCCCAAAGCTGCCATAGGTAATTCTCCCTTTTTTCTGTTATATGGTAAAGAAGCCATCTTGCCTCCTCATTTATTTTTACCCTCTCTACAGCTCTCCCAGTCAGTACAAAAAAAAACATGTTCTGCCATGGAACATCGAACCAATACCTTGCTTAAACTGGAGGAAGATAGAGAGTTGGCTAGAAAAAAGTTTGACCAACACCAAAAGATTGTGAAACGCTGGTTTGATCATAGAAAATCAACCAGTAGGGATTTGGAAGTAGGTGACCTAGTTCTGAAATGGGACAAGGAGCATGAAGACAGAGGAAAACATACTAAGTTCCAATGCCTGTGGCTGGGACCATTTATTATTACATATAAACTTGGTCCTAGCACTTTCAGGTTGCAGACGCTGGAGGGTGACATCGAGAACCTTCCAGTGAATGGTCATCTGATTAAGAAATATTTCTGTTGATCCCCCTCAAGGGATTATCCTGTATATACCTTGTGTGATGTGCTTGGTTTGTGGAATTTATTAGTGAGTTTATTTGACTTGTTTGCTTTGGATATTTTCTCATATTCATTTGTTGTTTTATTTGCACATTGTTGAGTCTGATCAATTTGTCAAACTTCAAGCTGATGACTTTTTATCAAGTTCTGTGATTGATCTACAAATCATGCACGAAGATCTTACTATCCTGAAAATTGTCACACTGTTTTATGTATTGAACAGTGAATGAATTTTCATATTTCTAGATTTTACCAAAAATTCTTGAATCATGTTAATATAAATTAATAATATGAGTCTCTGCAAAGATCTTTCCAAAAGGACTAGGGCAGTATTTGTCAAGGTTATCTATTTAAGTCTTTTACGCCATCCCTTCTCGTAAAGAGAATTAGACTTGCCTCCCCATCTGCTAAGATAATCTCATTGCAGATTAAATATAACTACATTCTGGCCATGGTTGGATTTGAATATTTCTCTAAATCATCTGAAGGACAGAGGGTCTCATAACGAGCCGGTCTTTTCAGGATCATAGGTTTGCATTCAGTAACATTGTCATTTCTGGTCACCAAGCCTGGACAATGGCCCTTGGAAAAAACACTAAGGGATAAAAGGTCTCATAACGAGCCAGTTTATTTATTGTAGTGCAGATTGGTGACTGACATGGTTACTATCTGGTTACCAAGCCAGAACCATGGCCTTTAGAAGTATATAAGAAAAAAGACAAATGATGGTAACAGTTCAACCTAACCAGAATTGTATATCTATAACTAGCAGATGGGATATTGGCATTCTTTGGGCTTTGAAGCAACATTGTCGAGGCTATGGACGCCTGCTGGCAGCAGGGACATGCTTGTGGTATTGGGATTTTATTCTTCAAAACCAAGCCATTTACTGTTTTACTCTGTTTGGGCTTGTTTTTGGGAGAGACTAAATTTTTATCGAATAACTAATTAAAGGTGTAAATTTTTGGTAAATTTTCTAGAGATGTGAAATTCATGAATCTGTTTGAGATGTTAAAATACTGATGTCTGTATAATGGTATACATGAGGGATCTAATTTTTTTCGATTGCATGGTTTCAGGTTAAGAAACAGAGATAACTGTTCCGCCCAGTCAGTCGCCATCTGTTGTGCCCCTACCCAACAGCCTTAAAAAACAAGAACAAATTTCGTCAAACAAAATAAAATTTTGTTTGATGAAATGTTTGAATTTCTTATTTCAAATGAATCGACAGCTACTAAAATGGTGACATTCCATGAGCTACTGAATCAATGAAATTTCATGTTTTTTACAACCTTTGTGAACTATGGTTAGTGGACGAAATTACTACATTAAAACCATGATTTTTGATGGATTTATCTTTACAACTAAAGGGATAAGCTTTGGTTTTTATACCTCTCACCATAAGTATTCATTCGAATATTAATCAATGGGTATATGTTATTGGTTTATTGTAAATTTGATAAGGCCTAGAACATCAAAGGCTAAATATTTTATGCAAAGGTGCCTTATCCTAGGTTCATCCTTTAAGCTCCGAACCATGCTCGATATTATCATAAGTGTTTAATTTCGATTTTTATAATATGTTCCATATTGTGAAGGTTTGGTGTTGGTTTCATGGTTCATGTTGCGTTGTATGCTCGCCACCCTCGAAGGTTTAAATCATCAAGCAATAAGGTCGACATAGGTTTATTGCTTATGGTTGGATTACTTTGTGTCATCATTTCCGAATCCGATCCACCTACTGCAAGGTTGATGTGGTATCATTGAACTCGTACTTAACTTTGTCAATGACATTCAATTGCAAGTACGTGCTCGGCGTCGTGGCTCCCTTCTCGTTAAACACCTGTAGCTTATGCGATGAGTGGTTGTATGTCGATTACACTGAATAAATAATGGCAACATGAGTTAGTCTGGAGTCTTCGCCGTCACTTTCTATTACTTGATTGCCTCTCTACGTGATAATTCTCCTTCGCCCATGCCAATTTTACAGGGTTGTAGTCTGTGTTCATTCATGTCGCATTTTTTTTATGAGAGCGTAGGGTTTCATTGTTTGTGTTTTCTGCTGGGCTTCCATCCTGAATGCTCGCTCTCCAGCCTTCTGTCTGGTTGTATTCTGTGGTGTCTCCTCTGTGTGATACTGCGTGCCTTTGCGCTCACAGTCATGGCTCTGGTTGTTAGGTTTTAACCCAGTGACACGAAACTCCTTGATGGAAACCCTGAGCTCTTAGCTAAGGTTGAAGCAGTTGGATGGTTGCCATTCATTCGCAAGTTCATAGACTCAAACCCTGAGGTGACTAGGTTATTTGCTTTGTTGTTGGTCGATGCTAGGTTTAAGGTGGCCAACCTCCAATTCAGAATTGATGAGCGTTCAGTTGCTTTGGCCACCGGTTTGTCGTTGACAGGTGAACGTTGGTTCAAATACAAGCTGATGGAGGTGACTGAATGGAGGCAAATGTTGAAGAACCCTTTCTAGGATGTGTCCTTTAGAACTGGTGTATCACTGAAATACTTCAAGAAAGAATGGCGACCAGTCTTGGACGTTATTCACAGGTATGTGACTTGCGAGGGTCGTCTCTCCTATGCTTATGTCTATCATCTCTGGTTGATGGCTGTGTTTATCAGTTTTCCTATCAATTTGCCCTATTATTTGGTTCAGAGTATGTCTAAGATGTCTTCGGCCATTAATAAGGGGCCGAAGAACATCGGTCGCAGTCTGTTTCATCACAGCCTGGTTAGGATATTAATAGAGAGAGAATTGTCTAAACAAAATCAGTCATGGGATGAGTTTCTTGAATC
Source organism: Pseudotsuga menziesii (assembly GCA_001517045.1). Classification (NCBI taxonomy): domain Eukaryota; kingdom Viridiplantae; phylum Streptophyta; class Pinopsida; order Pinales; family Pinaceae; genus Pseudotsuga; species Pseudotsuga menziesii. The sequence continues at coordinate 681,136 of LPNX010231735.1, read as the reverse complement.
GAATGGCTTCTTAACCTTCTGTCATTGTCAATTTGATTGCTTTGAAGAATGTGTAAGGCATCCACAGCCTTGTCAAGTTTCGGCTTCACCTATACACGAGCCTGTGTCAAACCCTGATGGATGTGTAAGCCCCAGCGTTTGCAATGATTACGTTCCCACTCCTGTGAGTAGTCCTGGTACTCCTATGCCTTCCAAGCGTAGGAGGAAATCCCCGAATTTATCTCCGGTTACACCGAAACGTAATGCTGATACCTGCAAACAGATAGGCAAATGGTCGAATGCTAAGGTTATTGGTAGGTTTACAAGAAGTATGGTTGCTAAGGGTAGTACTGTTAAGTCTTCCGTGAGCAAAAACATTGATATTGAAACAGTTGTGCTAGATGATGAGGAAGAGAAACCTGTTTCTCCTGATGATGGCCTTAACATTGATCATGAGCCTATCATAAATTTAGCAGATAACAGTCCTCATATGTCTGATAAGAATCTTCAAGTTGATCCTGTGGTCGATCCTCCAGTTAAGGGCAAGTCCGTAGAAGCAAACTTACCCGGTTCTTATCGAATTGGTGAAATGATTCACCCGTTATTTGTAAACTGTTTGCTGGATAAAATACATAGGATGGAGGAAGAAGTGACTGAGATGGTAGCACATCGTGATGCTATGAAAGCTGAGAATCTAAGGCTGAAAGAGAAGGTAGATTCAGATGATAAGTGTCTACTGCGTCTGAAAAAGCATAAGAACAGGTTGATTCGGAGAGTCTTGAAACTGCAAAATGAGAATCATAAGAATGAGGAAAAAGTGCGTGAGCTGAATGCTCAGGTTAATTTGATGCAATTCAAAGGGCATTCACAGAATCCGGTGAATGGTGTGAATATTCAGGTGTTTAATGCTCCTGTTAAATTATAATATTTTGGGCGCACTCACTATTGTATATATATGTTTAAGAAGGTTTCAGGTTTGAAGTTATAATCAAGTGATAATCAAGTTATTTTTGTTACAGGTATTGGTGTGCATTGATTCATGCATTATGTAGTTTACTTTATTTTGCTCTTGCATGTGTATTAATTATTTCTCTTTACTGTGTAGTATTGCAGGTGATATTGTTGATGCGCTTTTCTTGGATTTTGGTGATTGCTCATTTTCAGGATGATCCCTGGATAATCGTGAACAAATCGGTTGGCAATGCTGTTTTCCAGGTGTCACTACATCATTAGTGTATTTGTCGTTATTGATTTTGTGCTATAAACCGAGTCTTTCCAATTTCAAGACATTATAACGCCAATAGAAAAATGACAATTGCATTTGTCATTTTTAATGAAATTGGTTATGATTTCGATTTTATGGTTTCCAGTTTTATAGAACTATCTCCATGTGAGATTGGATGTATTTAAAAAGGACAGGTTTTTACTATAGGACCGGGGATCGATAGTTGGGAAAAGGGAGAGACAAGATCACTGTAATCATTTCCTCTGACTTAAGGCAATTTTTTGTTAGCAGTTGCAGCACTTTTAACTGGTGATATTTATATATATATATATATATTTACAGTATTTATGCTATGCAAATGTATTTATGATATTGTTTGATCTTGTCATTTTTTCTGCAGTATTTATGTTTGTCATTATTTCTTTAATGAATTATGCAAATACATCATGTTTAACTGTCGACTTATGCTGTTTTTGATTTGCTAATATATGTCATATAGTGAATTTGNACATTATTGGCAATTTGATTCCAGGTTAATGTTTTCTACGCTCCTGATCAGGATAGGATATTTAGGATAGGTTAATGGTAGTTTTCCTTTAGTTATTTTATTGAAAATCTATTGAATCAGATCTTCACATTTATATGACTGTCAAGTTATTTTCTGATCTTGTGATTAATGTACATGTGTTTATAGTGCATTTCTATAATCCATTGAGTCTGTCAATATTTAATTAAATTTTATTCTTGTATTATAAATTAATTGATTAAGTAGATCAATTTTGAGTGATCAATTTTGTAATATATTAATTAACTAACAATTATATTAACTAGTTTTATTTGTATATTCATAGGGATAGTGTAGATCTAATTAATAAACAGTAGCTTTAGTTTTCCTTTTTGAAGTCCTCTCCTGTAGCTGGGAATAATTTAGGGAAGGCAACGGGGCCTTAATCTCGTCAGGGACAGCTACCTAACGACTGAGAGCATCTTTGAAAACTCTTGGATCGGGTTGTCTCTTGGTTGACAGTTGTGCCAATTCATCCCGTCAACAGTGCCAGTAAGGAAAAATTCAGGAGAAATGAGACTCTATGTAGGTTTCAGAAACCTTAATCGTGTGTCAAATAAAGATAACTATCCGGTCCCACCCATGGAGAAAATACTGCAGATGGTTTCGGGTTCTGAATTATTTTCATTATTAGATGGATTCTTCAGTTATAATCAAGTATTAGTAGATGAAGAAGACAGGCTTAAAACCACGTTCAGAACCAAATGGGGAACTTTTACGTAGAGGAGAATGCCATTTGGACTTATTAATGCTAGAGCTACTTTCTATAGAGCCATGGATATAGATTTTTGCAGTCTGATTGGGCATAGTGTTGTGGTTTATCTAGATGATGTCACAATTTTTTCGAAAAAGAGAGAGGAACATGCGTTTCATTTGAAACAGATTTTCGAGCGTTGTCGAAAATATGGTATTTCACTAAATCCTAAGAAATGCGTGTTTGCAGTCACAGAAGGAAAGCTACTGGGTCATGTTATTTCTAAGAAAGGGATCTCCCTAGACCCAGAGAGGATTAAAGCTATAGAAAAAATCCCTTTACCGGATAATAAAAAGGGTATACAATCATTTATGGGACAATCAATTTTGTGCGAAGGTTTCTACTAGACTTTGCTCAAATTGTCAAACCTTTGCAGCAAATGGTTAAACAGAGTGTACAAATCAAATGGACTAATGTGGAGAAGAATGCATTCAGTAAGATAGAAACATCTGTTGCTCATGCACCATCACTCAAAAGTCCAAATTTTGAAAAGGATTTTATTCTGTACACTTTTGCGTCTGATGATTCGTTGGCAGTTGTGCTTACACAGAAGGAAGATGGGGGAGATGAGTACCCCATATCATTTATGAGCATTGGTCTGTAGGGAGCTAAATTGAATTATCCAACAGCTGACAAACAAGGTTATGTAGTTTTTAAAGCAGTAAACAATTCAGGCCATATATACTTAAGAATCGTGCCAAAGTAATAGTTCCACATCCAGCTGTATGATCTCTTTTTGTACAAAAAGAATTAGGAGAAAGAAGAGGCAACTAGGTGACTGGTTTACAAGAATATGATCTTGAATTCAAACCAACATCCATAGTGAAAGGACAAGGATTGTGTAAACTAATGACTGAAGGTCAAAACAATGAATAAAACAGCTAGGATAATGAAGCTGAGTTACATATGGTGGATGTATGTCCTTTGTTTACAACTCCAGATTCCTGGTATCGAGACCTAGTCCATTACCTTCAAGAAGGATATTCACCAGAGAATTGGAGTCCCAAACATTGAAGAGCATTATGTTTGAAATCAGCTTCATATCAGATACTTGATGGAGTATTGTTTAGAAAGAACTACAATGGAGTCTTTCTCAAGTGCTTAGAACAGGAAGATGCAAAGAAGGTCATAACAGAATTGCATGATGGGCCTACTGGAGGTCATTTTTTAGGGGATACAACAACACATAAGATTCTTAGATCTGGATATTACTGGCCTACACTGTTTAAGAATGCTCATGATCATGTTAGAAAATGTGATGCTTGTCAAAGAGGTGTTGGAAGACAAGCTAAAGCAATAGGGAATTTAAAACTAGTAATGATATCAAAACCATTTGAACAATCGGGAATCGATATTATTGGAGAAATAAACCCAAATTCTTCCTTGGGGCACAAGTATATTTTGACAGCAACTGATTACTTCACCAGATGGTTCGAGGCTTACGAAAAGTAAATGAAGATGCAGTCATGGATTTCTTACAAAATCACATTATGACTAGGTTTGGGGTTCCAATTTCCTTGGTTTTTGATAATGATACTTAATTTTCTTCTATTAGATTAACTGCATTTGCTAATGAAAGAGGAATCAAGTTGCATTATTCTACAAACTATTACCCACAAGGAAATGGTTTGGCAGAATCCACGAACAAAATCTGATTAGGATTCTAAAGAAAACTGTAATCGAGAATCAAAGGAGTTGGCATTTAGCGTTACCTAATGCTCTCTGGGCTGATTGAGTCACACCCAAGAATTCCTTAGGTGTGTCACCATACACTCTTGTTTATGGAAAAGAAGCTATCCTTCCTCCCAACAATCTGTTACCATATTCTATAATAGCTCAAGAATCTAGGGGTACCGATAATGAAATCCTACAAATCAGAATCTACAATCTTTTGAAGTTAGAAGAATCTAGGTCCAAAGCCAAAGAAAGATTTAAGCATCAACAGGAAATAGTGAAGCGTTGGTTTGATAAACATAAAGGAACAAGGAATTCAAAGTAGGAGATATGGTTCTTAAGTGGGATCACCCGCATGAAGTAAAGGGAAAGCACACTAAGTTTCAACAGTTATGGGTAGGCCCTTTTCAAATTGCAGCAAAGCTTGGCCCCTCAACTTACAAGTTGTAGGACTTACAGGGACGGGAAGAGAAATTACCAGTAAATGGTTTAGTTCTCAAACCTTATTTTTCTTGATCTTTTATTTTGTTGTCTTGTACATAAATAAACTGTTGGTTTGTTTTATTTTTGAGGATTTTTGGTTTTTGGTTTAGTTAGGGTTTGATTGATTGTAATTCTTAATAAAGAAGCATGACCTTTGGTTGCATGGATTTCATTAGAATTCTGGATTAACTAAAATCTTTGATTACAAGACTATGTACTATTAATTTATTTAATAGAACTTCTTCAAGTTTAGCAATTTTCCTAGATGGCTATGAACACATTGAAGTCCTGCTTAAATCCTTGTGAAATAACTCAAGATCAAAAAGTCCAGAATACTATTTCGAGGCTCCACTCATATCACATTAAAAAATGTCTTAGGGGGTGCCAGCAAAAGACCCATGGAAAGGAAGCAAGGTAAACAGTATATTACATTTAAATGATTCCATGCCATGAATTGAAAGCCAAAAGGAAAATAAGAGTCAAAATCTCCTCGGAAAAGCAAATGTATCAAAGCAAAGTACTGAACCATATTAGTATGTATAATATTGCCAAATTTCTTCTCTATCTGTGAGCTGAAAATTAAACATATCTCTCACACAAAAGGACACCATGGATAGAGGATCCTAAATTAAAATTTCAGAAAGAAGGTAGGCAGGAGGACTCGAAAGAGGACAAAAGTCCAAAAAAGCACCAAAAGTGCAAAATGGCATGGAAATGAGGAACAACTGGATATATCTGTTTACCATATGTTTCAATCCTTTGGTGTCTAAACTAGAAACTACTCAAAGGCAGAGGTAAAATAAAACTCATATTATTGGCCTTAAAAGAGTTATCTGGACATTGAAATCTTGGTTCCCTTGTTCCCTAAATTGGACTATCATCAATGATTAAAGTGCATACATCTGTCATTTGGGAAATCCAGATATTTTGAAGAATTCAGCATGTTGGTATTGTCAAAACAGTCTGTTGATCAAAGAAGAAATTGTTCAGAGATCTATGTTCACCAGGTAGTCACCAATTGTTGCAGCTGCAATCTTTTTCCCCAAAATTTTAAATTTTAGGGCCCTCTTTTGATTTTCTTCTATTAGATCTAGCCTAGGATTTTTTGGTTTCACTAAAGCTGCCTTGAAATTCATATCTTTTGCTTAAAACTTAATCCTTTTCATTTTTTTATTGGAATATTAGTTATCTATCCTTCCAATATCAGAAGCATAGTCGATTGTCTTTTCGACATTGCGGAAGTTGAACGGTCTACCCTATCGGCAATACTTCATACTCCTAGCCAATACATCGAAACCGCAGATTCTTTTTGTATTCATTTTGTTTTTCGAGCTTAACACTTAGCATTTTCATTGCCGGTGACTTTTTTATTGTTGTCGGGAGGCTTGTCAAGAATGAACCAAAGTACTAGTCTTTTATGTTGTCAACGTTGCGGGAGCCAGGTGATGAACATTCCGAAAGTTAGTTGTTTCCTTGTCGATGCTTTAGAGCTTAGAATGTCCAACTTTTGATACCTTTTTAAAAAAAAGTGGAGTCGTAATAATACATTTTACACTACCGACACTACAGAGGACGTTTGGTTTTGAAGTTCCGAGAGTTAGTGCTTTTCCTCGTCGATGCCTTAGATTTTAGGTGTTGCGATCTCTGACACACGGTAGAATGAATAAAGTCGCAAGGATAGTACTTTATGTTGCCGATACTGCAGAGGATGTTCAGTGTTGAGGTTGCACACTTAGTGCTTAGAGCTGCCGATGATTGATATTTTTAAAAGTCTCCCAGGTCCGTAGTTTTTTTTGCGCCCGTTGTTGTGGCTACCATCCGAAATTTTCTTCCGATTCAATTAGGTAATGACTGTCGATAGGGTTTTGTCCCACCGACAGTTTTCACCAAAGGTTATATATATGAGGGGAGAAATATTTTATTGTTTATCCATAGTTTAACTCGTCATTTTCTCTAGTCCTTGTTGTTTGCACTGATTCATGCGCCCAACTGTCCGAACTCGATTCGCTAGAGTTGCTACCGTGAATATTTTGTCATCCTGTTGAATATGCTGTTGTTTGCTAGGTAGGTGAACCACAGCCTTATTGTTTTGGTTTTTATTGGTCAATTTGGAACCGTTGGTTTTTCCCCCAGTTAGGTTTTCCGTGAGTTAGGTTTGTCCGCATAAAGAGATGTTTGTCTTTGTGGTGTGCATGATGTTTTAATTGAGGGTGAAGAGTTTAGCTGTTTGCAGTTTTCTTTAGCGGAATAATTTTGAGTATGTGTGATTTTTTGAGCCGTTATGGATGCTTTTGCTCCAGTGCGAAAGATTAGGGCACGGTGCAGACAAGCGTTTCGCTGTTTGCATCACCCAGTCTTTTGGTTGTCCATAGTTGCCCAGGGGGTGTTAAACCTTTGCTTGCACTTACCTTTTGCTTGGGACTATGGAGGTTTTCCATTTTTGGTCGGGTTAGGGTTTTGTTCGACAGGAAGAGCATTGTGTAGGGTCTAATAATTTTGATTTTGGTTTTGATGACCAACAGTAGGAAAAGTTTGATTCATCCTTTTAGTTGACATCAGATTAGTTTGATATGGTTTGGGTGCAGATAAAGGATAATTTTTTGACGTTGTGAAGTTTACAGGCAGTGGACTTAGCTAGTTTTAGGACACAACCTGCAGGATTTTTTCTTTCGCCTTGTTAATTCTTTCATGCAATTGAATACTGTGTGTAGTTTATTTTTTCAGAATGCATATGGAGGAGGTAAACAAATTGATATAGTTTCTTGTTTATTGTTAAAACACTTGCTAATATCTTAATGGGTCTAAGAACATGCTGTGATTGTGACAGGGTGATTGTTGTAATGAAAACATGTCGAAGAGACAAAAGAAAAAGGCTCCTGTGGTTGAAGGAGAACCTGAAGTTGAGATCATCACCAAGGTTGAGTATATACATGAAGATACCAAAGATTCCACTGAGTTCGAACCGGACTACAAGTGGGGAGAGATCTACAAGATTATTTCCAACTAGAACGTACCTAATGCAGGTTTCAAGGAGCTAACCATTTATGCCAACGTTGAGAAATCAACTCTCATGAAAGTAGCCACAAGACCCAAGTTGTTCCCTTATTCAGAGGTGATAGGATGGATCCTACCTAGGGCAGATGTAACCACAATGATTCTGGAGAATACTGCTAAGCAGGGCTATGCTGCATATAGCCCTGCATACATCTCTATGGCTTATCATTTGCCTTCCACCCAGGTTTACTTGACAGAGAGTTGGTTGAAAGAGACAACTATGGATCTAGCAGAGACAATTAAAAGAGTGATGATACCAGGAAAAAGCTTCCGAACTAGACCTTCCAGAGAGTATGATACCTCTACTCTCCGTACTCCCTATAGGTTCATTGCACTGATGTTAAATAGGATTTTTGGTAGAGCTCACGGGAAGAGCTTCAAGATAGGGTGGATACCAGTTATCTTCTACGTGGCTACTCAAGGAACCATTTTTAATTGGTCAACCATAGTGTCAAATAGCCTCTAAGCATGCATATCTGTAGCCTTGGGAGGGGTATCACAAAAGAAATCAGAGTTCTATATGAGCTCTATCCTTATTGATTATATACTGTGGACTCAGTCTTTTACAGGTTTGAGATGTAACTAGGAGAGGGACAAAAACCTAGTGTACACAACATATAGATTGTTATGGGCCCATAAATATTATAGCTATTACAGGGAAATCTGCGAACACTTCATCATGCCCTTGTATACTCTCATTTTCTTGACTGAATGAAACTGCATGTCTGAAGAAGCATTCAAAGTCATCGAGGAGTTTGAAGATTATTATTTTACCGAGGAAGGATTGTATGTAAGAATGTACGGTGGTTCGAGATCCCCTTCCCTACTCCCTAAGTATGCCACTGACTAAGTACTACACAAAGAGGCAGTTAGGCAGGTGTATATTGATGGTGTAGGAAATTTATTGTTTGAGCATAAAAAGGCAACATATCCTGTAGTGGCTTTCCTGCTTGGCAACTACAAGTTTTCAAGAGTAAAACAGGCTGCAGAATTTGTTCAGGAGTTGGAGCATTTTCATTTTGGCGAAATGAATTTTCACAGGAATGACTCCCGAAATAAAGTAGCAGATTACTGCAAGGAAGCGAGAATTAATTTTGAATATACTAATTTTTGGGATAAGGACAAGGAAACATTCAGAATTGCAAAGAACATAACCGCCCTTAAAAAGAGGTTCAAATAGAAAATAACTACTATGGGTGGAAAGGGCAAAACTTCGGAGAAGACTAAGACATTGGAAGAAGAAGAGGAGAAAAAGAGAGAAGAATATGCTAGAAGGCTAGCACAGGAAGTAGAGAGCTAGTTGAAGAATGAAGAAGAAGAAAAAAAGTGAGCTGTAGAGGAAGCAGTAAGGAAGGAAGAGGAGGAGAGAAAGAGAAAAGAATTAACAGAAATCAAGAAAAAGGAAGAATAAAGTGAAGGTTTGATATTAACATGATCTCAAAAGGAACAACAAACTACAGAGCAGGTAGATACACAAGGAGGGAAAGATCAAATAGATCAAGGACACAAACAATCTAATCCTGATCCCCTGGAGCCTGCTGCATATTTTGGCAGTACATTGGGACAAGCTTCATTTTATAGGATAGATTTGATCCCTTTCATGCCTACAGAAGGGGAGGAGGTTCCTGACTTAAGTACTATTTTATATGATAAGGAGAAGAAAAGAATTGTAAAAAGAATTGAGAAAAAGGTTGAAACTGGAGGACAGTCGGGAAAGATGATAACAAATAAAACAGTAGTCCATGGGACAAATCAAGATCCACGATTAATAGCAAGAGCTGGGGTAGCACTAACCCAAGAAACTAAAAATAACGTGGACAGACTCATGACCGACCTAGAAGAGTCATGAAAGAATGAAGCTAAGTTAAAAGAAACTTTAAAGAAAGAAAGAGATGAGGGTCAAAAACTGAAAAGGAAGTATGAAGACATGATGAATGAAGTCAAGACTTCAAGAATGAAATTCTAGACTCTACAAACAAATAAGGAGGCCTTAGAAATATCAAATGTTTTGCTATGGACCAGTTGAATGTGAACTATTTTGTTTTCAGCTTATTTCCATTAACTGTGAGATCGTTCTAACTCATTGAATTTCTTTTCATGTTATGAATGTACTATGGCTTATTTTGTGAAATTTCCACTTTGAGTAATGAAGGTTGTAATTAACAATAAGCTATCTTGTTGTTTATATTCCTATTGATGTTCATGTGTTCTGAAACAATTAATAGCTATTTGTGATCTTTCCTAATGCATGCACTGAAATACATTACTCACCATTAATGATAGTTTTTCTCCCTAGGGATAGGTTAGTAGTCTTAGTTAGTTTCTTACTGTTTGTGATTTAGATGTGAGAGAGGTAAGACAAGAGGTAAGAACCTGCACATCACATTGTGACCCTCCTCATTATCTCTATCATTTGCATTTTAGTTAGGCACTTGCACATCATACCTTAAACACAAAAAACTAAAAATATACACAGTGGAACAGGCCATAACCAGTAAACCATTTTAATTGTTACTTGACCTATGGTAGCTGGATCGTAAACTGGACGAATTCCCCATACCAAACAGTAACGGGCTAATTTGGAACGTTTATTGGGGAGAATCCCTAACTGTTGTTACCTGCGATTTTCCATGCATCAGCACTTGGTCACATTATCTCAAAGGAAAGAGTCAAGGTGGATAAAAAAAATCAAAGTGATCAATGAATGGCCCCAACCAAGGAATATATCCAATCTAAGAGGATTCTTAGGGTTGATTGTATACTATTGAATATTCATAAAAAACTATGCTCATTTAACCAGATCGCTAACCAACCTCCTTAAAAAGAATTCCTTTCAATGGAGTGTTAAAACAGGAAGGTGTTTTGATGCATTAAAACAATTATGTCTACAACACCTGATTTCTCAAAACCATTTGTAATCGAATGTGAGTCCTCGAGGTTTTGGATAGGAGCAGTCTTTATGATATAAGGACACCCAATTGCTTCTGAATGAAGTAATTTAAAAAAGAGGGAATGCTTATAGTCAAGATACAACAAGGATATGCTTGTCATCATGCACACATTAATGAAATGGAAACTTTACCTTTTGGAAAACAATTTTATGATCTAAACAGATAATAGCATTCTTCAACGCTTATAACAACAAAATATGTTAACTACCAAACAACATAAGTGGATAGAGAAATTTTCTACATTTGACATGGAAATCCTAATTAAAAAGGGAAAAGACAACAAACTAGTTGATGCTCTTCCCAGAAAATATGAAGAAGTGCAAATTTTTGCAGCATCGAACTGTGGTTCCTAAATGGTTGGATGAAATTCAAGTCGATTATGCTAAAAATACAAAGACTTGCTCCATAATTAACGATATAAATCGGTATCCCAACTTTGAATGGAAAAATGAAATCTTATGGTATAAGGGAAGGATTTACTTAAGCCCCAACTCAAGTTTTAAAACCAAGGTACTTAAATAATCCCATGACTTTCTAGCTATAGGACACATAGTATTTTTCAAAGCCTATTATAATGCAAGACAATTATTTTTTTGGAAGGGAATGAATGCAAACATTCAAAAATATGTAGTAGAATGTGAAATTTGTGAAAGAAATAAAAATGAAAATGTACTAACCCCCGAGCTACTCCATACATTGCACACCCCAAATCTGAAATGGGAAGAAATCTCAATGGAATTCATTGAAGGATTACCCATGTCATAAGGGAAGGAAAAAATATTGCTAGTAGTAGACAAACTAACCAAGTATGCACATTTCATTGAGGTAAGAAAAATCGATTCCGCCAAGGAAATAGCTGAAATTTTCTGCAAAAATGTATACAAGTTACATGGGTTTCCGAAGATTATTGCTAGTGATAGAGACACTGAGTTTAATGTAAATTTTTTGAGAGAATTTTGCAAACAAATTGGGACGTCACTTAACATGAGCTTATCTTACCATCCCCAAACAAACAGTCAAATAGAAACCATTAATAAATGCTTGGAAATGTACCTAAGTTAAATTGTAGCCAACAAGAAATATAAATGGTTTCAATGGTTGTATCTTATTGAATGGTGGTATAATTCCACATACCATACATTCACTAGAATGACACCATTCTAATCTCTCTATGGATATGAACCCTTGAAATGGAAGGATCTATCCACAAATCAGGTGAAGGTTGCATTAACAAAAGATCATTTAGAGGAGAATCAAAAAGTTGCTCAATTACTCAAGGACAATCTAAATGTCTCTAGAAATTGTGTTGGCTCAATCTCGACTAACCCAGTTTCAACTTCAACCAGACCAATAAAAAATCCTAGGTACTATCCCGACAGAGTTTAACACCATCGACACCACCTACGAGGAAAGTGAGTTCTCACCCCAGATACCTATAGGAGCTGTAGGAACCAGGATCCTGTAGTAAAGAAGGGGATCTTCTCTTGATAGGCATCGACATAAAAAACAATGACAGAACAGCTAACATGATAGCATGTTAAATTCCATTCACACCTTAAACATATTCATAAAACCAATCAAATATTTTTTGATTCAATTGTTAGAATAATCAACCCATAGTTAGCTATCTTAGACATTAATCAATCCAATTTTTGTCTTATTTGCCTAGTTTCCATATTCCACCTTATGCAAGTTGTCCTCCACACATCCATAGTGGTCAAACTTGTTAAATTTGAGTCATGGAGTGCTTGGGAAACCACTTGGAATCAAATCTACTTTATTCTTGGCCTTCCTAGCGCATGTCTACTTTTTCTACTTTATTGCCTACTTTTTCTGAGTTTTAAGGCAATTGGGAAAGTTTGACTAGGTGAAGTTAACTTGTTTTTTGTCCTCATCATCCTCCACTCTTTTATCCTAAGAAAAGCATGTATGATTTTTCCTTCCATCATCTATTAGCTTACCTAATTGATTTTGCCAATTCGTGAGCTCCTAGACAGATTTGGAAAGTGCTTTATGCACCTATGGGGGACTTGCTTAGATTTAGTAAGCCTGCTTTTGACCAAATTCGAATGGGAATCCTTATGCATTCGAATATCTCATGTAATTATTTATTGTGGCAGCCTATGACTTCATAGGGTTGGATATTGTACACTTATTCAATACAGATTAGTGTTCTGCTCGATATTCAGTCTCCTTTGTGAGTAATTTGCATGTGTAATTGGCAATTTTTGTGAGTGTAATTGTTCTAACACCTGGGTTCAATTTCCACATCGTATCAAAGACTTTGTGGATTTATTTCTCTACTTCCAATTTTTTATTGCAGGTTTGACATCATTGACTGGGAGCATTCTGTTGACTGAAGGGACAATTTCTAAGCTATGGATCAATCTCAGAAGATCATCTTGACTCCATTTAAATTCTTTGAATGGAAAGAAGAGATGGAGATACTGTTGAGAGATAAATGCCTCTATAAAGTGACTATGGAAATAGAAGCAGAGCCCAATGCAGCTGTAGAGAAGATTAAATGGCACAACAGGAGGGATGAGGCCTATGGTCTCCTGTGTCTGAGCATATCCAGAGACCTCCTTTTCCATCTTGATGGATTAACATCACCGAATGAAGTATGGGAGAAGCTTGTTGAGATTTTTGGTAAGACAGATGAGATGAGGGGACATCAAATTGAAAATGAATTGATCTCCTTGAGTCCCAATAGCTTTGAATCCCTACAACTCTATTTTTCCAAGTTCAAAGCACTTGTTTTGCAGCTAAAACAACGTGGGATCGAAAAGAAAGATGAGCAACTGGTTTTGGCCATACTCTCAAAGCTTGGCCCTAACTATTCAGTGTTTGTATTGACCTTCTATGCCACAAATTTGACAGCTCGAGCCTAGAAAATGCCTAGCCTTGCAGATTTCATGGAATCTCTCACACAAGAACAAGATAAATTGGTGATGATGGGCACCATCAAACCATCCAAAGACCAAGCTATGGTTGCTGGAGATTCAAGGGTGGATTCAAAAAGCAAGAATAAAGCTAAAAATACTCCTGAGCAAAAGAGAGACAAGAACAAGTCTCCAGAGGAGCCTCAAGGTTCCAAGAAGAACCCCCAAAAAAAGAAGAACAAAGGAGAACTGAGCAAGTGCGCATACTGCAGTAAGGGAAATCATTCTGAAAGATCCTACATGAAGAAGCAAATATACATGCTGGTCCAACTCCTAGAGAAGAATGACATCTCCCTTCTAGACAGGTCAAAGAAGAGGGAAGGAGGATCAAATTCAGAAGATAGAGAGAGAGTTCATGCATTGGTTGCTAGCACATCAAGATCACCTAGTTTCATCATTGATTCTGGAGCTTCGAGACATATGGTTTAGACAAAGGAGGCATTCACCTCACTTGACATGTTGAAAGGTCCACCAATAGTACTGGGAGATGACTCTCTCACTGAAAGTTTGGGCAAAGGGAGGATTGATATTGACCATGGTAAGTTCACCAATGTATTGTATGTTCCAGGTCTTGCCTCTAACCTCTTATCAGTGTATCAGGTGACCCACACAGGGTCTCCAAAGAAGGTCATATTCTCCCCTGATGAAGTTGAGATCACATAGATCTCAAGTGGTAAAGTCATTGCAAAAGGAGTTGCAAATCACACTTCGAAGGTATACATGTTCTCACACTTCCTACCCTACTCAAACCCCTCTGCTCTTTTGATTCATGCTAACGAGGAAAGGAAGATTTGGCATGAAATATTTGGCCACCTTAATTACAAGTATCTTTCTGATCTTAGTGAAAAAGAAATGGTCATAGGGTTACCAAAGATTAAGTTTTCCAAAGGAGTATGTCAAGGCTGCATCTTAGGAAAACATCCAGAGCATAAATTTGAGAAAGCTAGTCATGAGAGAACCTCTGCACCTCTTGAGTTGATCCACAGTGATGTTGTTGGCCCATTTCCTCATATGTCAATGAGTCAGGCCAAATATGCATTGATATTCATAGATGACTTTTCCAGGTATTGCTGGGTTTACTTCCTGAAACACAAGTCTGAATTTTTTGGCCTTTTCAAAGTCTTTAAGGCTTTGGTTGAAAACCAGTCTGGCAAGAAACTCAAGGTCCTCAGATCTGACAATGGTGGTGAGTATGTCAAGTCTGATTTCATTAAATATTGTGTAGATGCAAGTATTCAAATGCAGCATTCTATCCCTTACACACCACAGCAGAATGGTGTTGCTGAGAGGAAGAACAGATCACTGAAAGAGATGGCAACATGCATGATGGAGGCTAAGACTTTGCCACCAAAGTTTTGGGCCGAAGCTATAAACTATGTAGCCTATATCCAGAATAGGGTGCCTCATAAACAGCTTGATGGTATGACTCCTTTCAAAGCATGGAGTGGGCACAATCTAGATGTGGCCCATTTCAGGATTTTTGGCTCAAGGGCTTGGGCTAGAATTCCAACAGAAAAGAGGAAGGCTTTGCAGCCCCAAAGCCAAGAGTGTCTATTTATTGGGTACTTTGAAGATTCAAAAGGGTACAATTTGATCAATTTTAAAACAAACAAATCCTTCATTGAAAGGTGTGTTTAGTTTCAAGAAGAGCCCCTAGCAACAGTGGAAGTTGGAGAATCCTCTTCACCACCAGAACCTCTGAATGTAAGTGAAGAGATAGTTGAACATGCTGATTCTGATATGTCTAATAATGATGATTTAATTGCATATCCTAACAGTCCTACAAGACCAAAATTGGCAGCAAAGACCATTCATGCGGCTGGAGAACTAGCTGGAAATCCTAATGATCCTAGGAGGATTAGATCTCAGTTTGAGAGTGCTCTGTGCATGAAAGATCCTATGTTTGTAGAGAAATGCTATTTGATAGTTGAAGCAGACCCACAAACATATGAAGATGCATCAAATGATCCAATATGGAAAACAGCCATGAAAGAAGAGTTCAGCTTACTCCAGAAGAACAACACTTGGGAGCTGGTTGATCTTCCCCCAGGGAGGAAGCTAGTTTAATGTAAGTGGGTGTACAAAACCAAATTTACTTCTGATGGTTCACCTCTGAAGTACAAGGCCAGATTGGTATCCAAGGGATACTCACAGGTACATGGCATTGACTACAATGAGACCTTTGCACCAGTGGCAAAGATGGACTCCATCAGGATAGCCTTAGCCATTGCAGCTTCTAAGCAGTGGGAGGTACACCACATGGATGTGAAGTGTGCTTTCCTAAATGGAGATCTCACTGAAGATATTTACATTCATCAGCCTCAAGGATTTGCTACTAACCCATCTCTTGTGTGCAGGCTAAAGAAGTCATTGTATGGGCTTAAGCAAGCCCCCGGGGCTTGGTATGCCAAGATTGATAGCTTTCTGCTATCACTGAATTTTGTTTGATGCAAGTTAGATCCAAATGTCTATTTGAAGCTGATTCATGGTTCATTAATGATAATTTTTTTGTATGTTGATGACCTTCTCATTACAGGAAGCTCAAAGGAGGAAATTATTTCCTTGAAGGATGCAATGAACCATGCCTTCTCAATGACTGATTTGGGCTTATTGAGCCAATTCCTGGGGCTCAAGATTGCTCAAACCAAAGAAGAAATCAAAGTACATCAGTCCAAGTATGCCTTGGATTTGCTGAACAAATTCAATATGAAGGTGTTGTGCTCTTACCCAACAACCTCAAAACGTTTTATCAAGCAAAATAAAACTTTGAGTTTAAAACAAATTTCATCAAACAAAATAAAATTTTGCTTGATGAAATATTTAAATTTCTTATTTTGAGTTACGAAATCAGGAGCTACTGAAATGGTGAAATTCTATTTGTTTTTATAACATTTGGAACTATTGTTATTTGGCAGAATCACTATATTAAAACTATCATATTGAATGGATTTGTGACTCAAGTTAGGGGATAAGCGCTTCTTGGTTTATATGCTTTTCACCATAACCTGGCCTAGACCTTATTTCAATATTCATCATTTGGTATGTTTTATTTGTGTTTTAATGGCAGATTTAATAAGGTTATAGAATTTGGAAGGCTAAATATCTCGCATTTGGGTACCTCATCAAAGTCATGCAAATCTTTATCACTAAGGTTTATCCTCCAATATTCAAATTATGCTCAATTCAACCATAAGCATTGAATCTTGACCTTCGTAATGTTCACCATACGCGACTTATATTTCTGCATTTAATGGTTGGGGTTGATATGATGGCTTATGTGATACATGTTTTTATGCAGCATACTCACCATTTTCAAAGGTTTGAATTATGATTTATCAAGTTCTGTGTTGTAACGACCTTGGTTCTCTGTTTATAGTCAGTTCCATTCGTATCGTCATCCCCGAATCCAATCCACTTGATTGAGGGCTGTTATGTCATCATTCAACACATACGAAACTCTGTAACGATATTCAATTTTAGTATGAGTGTGGCGTCGTGTCTTCCTGCCCAGTGAACACCTGTGCTTCATTCAATTCCTGTTGGTATTTTGATTACGACGAATAAATTATGGCAAAGCGAGGTTGTTCTGGAGGTTTCACAATCTTTAGTCATTATTTTGATTGCTGCTCTATATGATCATTCCTGTTTGCTCACACCGATTTTACAGGGTTTCTGTGTGTGTTTATCCATGTCATATTTTCTTTATGAAGAAGTTGGATTTCATTGTCCATGTTTTTTGCTTGGCTTGTGTTCCGAATGGGCTCTCTCCAGCGTTCTGGGTTATTGTAGCCCATTGTATCTCCTTTGTGCGCAACTGTGTGCATTCGCACTTGTAGCCATGGCCCCAGTCGTTAGGGTTGAACCTAATAATATCAAGCTTCTTGATGAGGATCCGGAACTTCTAGCCAAAGTAGAAACAGTCGGATGGCTTCCCTTTTTCTGCAAATTCGCAGACTCGAACCCTGAAGTTACCAGATTGTTTTCCCTCTCGCTGATTGATGGCAAAGCCAAGGTGGACGACCTTCAGTTCACAGTGGATGAGCGCACAGTCGCCTCAGCCACGGACTTATCTTTAACAGGTGAACGCTGGTTCAAGTCTAAACAAATGAAATCCACCGAGTGGAGACAAATGCTAAAGGACCCCAGTTGGGAAGTGTCTTTCAGGGCTGGTGTGTCGCGCAAGTATTTCAGAAGGGAATGGAGACTTGTGTTGGAGGTCATTCATAGGTATGTTACTTGCGAGGGCCGTCTTTCTTCTGCGTATGTTTATCACCTTAGGTTAATGACTGTATTTCTTGGTTGGCCTATCAATTTACCCTATTACTTAGTTCAAAGCATGAATAAAATGTCTGCGGCCATCAAGAAAGGGCCTAAGAATATCGGTCGGAGTCTTTTCCACCATGGTATCGTTAGAATGTTAGTGGAAATGGAGCTGTCCAAATGGAGTCAGTCTTGGGACCATTTTCTTGAGCAAAATGGTTTCACGGCATTTTGTCATTGCCAATTCGGCTACGAAGAGGAATGTTCTAGGCATCAACAGCCTTGTGAAATCCCAAATCCACCTGTACATAATCCTCTACCAAACCCTAATGATCATGTAAGCCCTAGCGTACACAAGGATTGCGCTCCCTCTCCTGTGCAAAGTCCTGGCTCTCCCATGCGTCCTAAGCAAAGGAGGGAATCTGTAAACCTATCCCCAGTAACCTCGAACCATGATGATAAACCCTACGGACAGATGAGTAAGACGCCAAGTGTTAAGGTTATGGGCAGACTTACTAGGGGTATGGTGGCCAAAGCCAATGCTATTAAGTCCTCTGTGAAGAAAAATAACGACATAGAAATGGTTGTATTGGATGATGAGGAGAATGGACATGTCCCGCATGATGGCCCTGATATGGATCCCGAGCCTATGACTCACCCGGTAGAACACAGCCCTCATATTTATGATAAGGATCCCCAAATGGACTCTGTGCCAGATCCTCCAATCAAGGGAAAATCTGTTGAAGGGAATCTACCTGGTTCATATCAAATTAGTGAAGCAGTTCACCCACTATTCGTCTATTGCTTGCTTGATAAGATACGTCGAATGGAGGTAGAAATAATGGAGATGGTGGCACGTAGTCATTCTGTGAAGGCCGAGAATATGAGGTTGCAGGAGAAATCCGATTCAGCTGATAAATGCATCTTGCATCTGAAACGACACAAGAACAAGTTAATCCGGAGAGTTCTGAAACTTCAACATGAGAATCAAAAAAATAAAGAAAGAGTTCGTGAGCTGAACGCTCAGGTCACTTTGATGTAGCTTAAAGGTCTCTCGCAGGCTTCATTTTGTCAAATTCCAGTGACTGATGTGAACATACAGGTTTACAATACCCCTGTTAGACCATAGCATTTTGGGATACTCACTTTTTGTGCAGATGTCTAGAAAATAATTTTAGGTTTGAAGTATGTAAGTAGAAGCAGCAAATGATATGAAGTTATTTTTGTTTTCCAGGTATTGTTTTGAGTTAATTAGTGGATTATGTAATTCAGTTTAATTACCCTCGCATTTTATGCTAATTCTTACAGTTTTAATGTTGTAGATGATTTGGTTGGTTTTCCAGATGCGCCTTTCCAGAATTTTGATGATCACTCATTTTCAGGATTATCTCCGGAGAATTATGAACGAATCAGTTTAAACTGTTTTCAATTGTGGATATGCCGTCTCCCAGGTGTCACTAATTTACTAGTGTCTTCATCATTTTCTGATTTAGCACTATAGGCCGAATCTTTTCAATTTTAGGATATCGTAACGTATATAGAAAATGACAATTTCATTTGTCATTTTTCTTTTTTTGGACGAAATTGGTTAAGATTACAATGGTGTAGATTCCTATTTTCTAGAACTATCTCTATACGAGATTGAATGTATTTAAGGAGACACGGTTTACAGTATTGGGGGTTGATGGTTGGTGAAAGGAACTGGGCAGAATCAGGCCACTTTGACATTTCTCTGTAGCTAAGACAATTTCTTGTTAGTAGTTACAGCATCCTTTGACTGAAGATATTTATAAGTATATTTGCAGTATTTTTACTATGGAGATGTACTTGTAGTATCATATGATCTTGTTGTTTCTTTTCACAGTCTTTATGTTTTGTTACTTTTCTTTGAAGAAATGTGCAAATGCATCATGTTAAATTGTCGATCTATGTTGGTTTAACTTGCAAATTCATGTCATATATTTAATTTTGATGTTATCATTTAAACATATGTGATATACTATTTCTATGTGTTGTCTTGTTCTTTCTCAGAATTTCTTCTGAAGTTTTCAAGATTGTCTACACAGTATCATTAATCGCAAGTTGATTCCGGGATTAATATTATCATGCTCCTGATCAGGATAAGATATCTAGGATATATGTGTGGTAGTTTTTTTTATATATTTAATTTATAGAAACTAGACTGAATCAGATTTTTATGTTTGCACTCTGTCAGATTATCTTTCAATCTTATTATGAATATACATTTGTCTATATTGTAATTTATATGATTAGTTGAGTTTGTTAACATTTTTTTTTTGCCATTTATCTCTGTACACATAGGTTAATCGGTTTAAACAGATGAATTTTTAGTTATTAGTTGTGTATCATATGAACTAACTTGATAATAATTTTTAACATTCTCCTCTGTATATTCGTTAGTGTATTATATTTTCAATTAATAAACCTTTTCTTTCCTTTGAGTTTCCTCCTGTAATTGGGAGTGATTGAAGAGAAGGAAACGGGGCCTTAATCCCATTAGAGATAGCTATCTAATGACTGAGAGCAGCCTTTGAAAGATTTTGGATCGGGTTGTCTCTTAGTTGACTATTGTGCCAAACTGGATCATCAACAATGGCGCTAGAAGGAGGGCTAGCTTAAGCAAATGGCTGATGAAAACAATCCCGTTCACAAAATTAATCAACCCTCTAATCCTCAATTTACACCACTTTCTCGATCGGGTCAATTACCCTCATCATCTCAACCACATACATTCCAGTCATCACAATTAGATGAGACCCCGTTGAATGATACTGTTCGAAATCTCATTCATCAGTTCAACACTAGCGGTGCCCATCCACCTGAAGAACTTGACCAGTTCAAACATGCCATCAATGAATCTCGCAGGATTTTAACTAGAGCCTATTCAAATCTCACTGGAATCCAACCCACTGAAATTCCTCTTCCACAGATCAAACGTCCATGTACTCGCCATACTGAGTCTACTTCTGAAGAACAATATCAACCTTCAGGTGTCTCCCCTGATCATCAATTACGACAGGCTCTAACAGGAACTGATCAAACTTCACCCTCTTCAGGACCACCAGCCATAGGAGGATCTGGTCGACCCCCATCACTGCCACATTCACCTCCTCACATTTTTCAAGCACCACCTTCACCACCTCCATCACCAAGGAACATGGAAAATTTAAACCCGAACCCCAATGTCAATATGCCATGGTTAGCACAGGATGCGGTCGCTGTTCCAGGTGATCAACATCCTTTGCCAAAGCATCTCGAGAAATTGTTGCCCAAATTCAATCCTGAGCTAAACGAGCCTACAGAAGACCATGTTAAAAAATTCATGCTAGCAGTTCGAATTTTGAATGTTGAGCACGAAGATGCAGTCTGCCGTCTTTTCCCTTACACGTTTGAGGGCAAATCCTCGACCTAGTACTTCTCACTTACTGCTGGTTCTATTACCAGTTGGAATGAATTCAAGTTGGATTTCATGAATAAGTTTGGAGACGATAAGACTCCATCCGTGTTGGTGTTAGAATTATCTAGGATCCGTATGGAAACCAAGGAGAAAGTCAAAGATTTTAACCAGCGGTTCTTGTCTCTTCAAAATAGAATCCCTGCTACCTCAAGGCCTGCTGAAGATGCCACTATTGAATTCTATACTTCAGCTCTACCCATTTCTATGGCCATGTTTGTCAGGAGAGCAGCCAAACCCACTCTCACTGAAACCTTTGATGAAGCCATTAAGGTTGAGAAGGACATGTCTGCTATTAAGACAAACCCTGGGGTAGACATGGATTCTGCATCTTCTTCTCGCAAAAAGAGTGAGAGTCCTTCCAAAACCACAAATCCTGATAAGAAGGATCAAGATACACTAGACTTAGACAGCCTCCAGAGAGTCATAAAGAAGCTATCCAATGAAATCATTGATTTGAAGAAAGGTACTTCTGAAAGTATTCCAAATAAAGAACCACCTAGACAGCCTTTTAGAAGACCATTCCAAAATACACCTACTAAACAGACTCCACCTCCTGAGGCTAGTAACGTAGATGAAATTAATAGCTTCCTAAAATTATTGGTCTCATGGTTAGACACATCAGCTGAAAGTGGAACCCAATCTTTAGAACAGAGTTCTGAAGATACCCAAGGCACATATAACAACACTGAAGAACAACCTTCTCAAATTATCAGTCACTTCTGGGATACCATAGAATTGACCGACGATGAAGATGTTGTTGTTGTGAATGTCAATCAGCATCAATATAATACTAGAAGCAAGAAAAATTAGTCCTCAGGGGAACCCTCCATAACACCTACAGATGACAGTTTAACTGTCAAAACAAAAAACCAACCTTCGAATACTAAGTCTACATCTTCTCTCGATTTAGAGTATGACTTGGTTGAGGATTTGAAGAAAATCAGAGCCAATATTTCTATCTATGAACTCCTCAAATTGCCTGTGATTTGAGACAAGATGATTCAAGGGGTTTCTCTCAGTAAAAACGGCAAATCTCCCTCCACTAAAGACACTCCAACAAAAGCTTCAGTTAATGCCTCGTCCATAGGTAAGAAATCAGATTCCTCAACTCCTCCTTTTCTACTTACGTTTGAAATCTGCAATCGTAAAGTACACAATTGTATGATAGATTCAGGGGCTTCGAAAAATGTCATGCCATATTCGGTATGCAAAAAACTTAATGCAGTCCCCGTGCCATGTGATACGAGCATTGTGCAACTTGACCAATCTAATGTAAAGGTAATAGGAAGGTTGAATGAAGTACTGATAAGATTAGCCTCAAACCCTCAGGTTCATTTCATCATTGACATAATTGTTGTAGATATCCCTGAGGCATATGGCTTATTCCTCAGCAGAGATTGGTCTAAAAAATTGAAGGGATATTTCGCAACGGACTGGTCACACTTATGGCTACCTTATAATGGCTGCCCAAACAAAATCAGAGTTGATCGAGAATGTTATATGAAGCACACGGTCACCGAACTATATGACTCAAACGAGCCAGTGTTATTCACTGATACTATAATGGGCAATTACATGGTTGATTCCTTTTTTGGAAACCTTGAGGCTAAAACATCATCAGTCCAAGATCCAGAACAGCAGTCCAAAGTTTTTCATTTTACGCAAGTTTTAGACGAAATTCTAGTTCTAAATACTGCACATTTAGACCTGAATAATGGACTCTGGTCCCTATACTTTGACAGATCTAAGTCAAAGGAAGGGGCTGGAGCCGGTTTCTTGTTAATAGATCCCCACGGAAAAAGGTATTTTGTTGCTTGCAGTTTGGAATTTGAGTGCACCAATAATATTGTTGAATATGAAGCCCTTATTCAAGGGCTGAAAAAGGCAATTGATCTAGGAGCTAAAGCTTTGGTGGTGTTAGGAGACTGTGAAATTATCGTTAGACATGTACGCAACACTATACATTGCATTGCTGGTCATCTAAGAAATTACCAGACAGAGGTGTGGAATTTATTATTATCATTTGAAGCTTTTAATATAAATTCTATTTCTCGTTATTTGAATCAGGAAACAGATCTGTTAGCGAATGTTGCTTCAAGGTTAATTCCATCTGAAGGGATGTTTGCTGATTCTTTCTCTGTCGAACTGCTTTTCAGGCCTTCCATACCTGATAATATTGTCAATTGGAGAGTCTTTGACCATGACGAGCAGTTAATCAAGTTTTTGACCATGAAGGACACCTTCAAAGACGCAGTCATCGATGAAATGAATCATGATGAAGATCTGTACAACTTTTCGGTAATTCACAAACCTTGTTCGATTGAAGAATCTCTTGATCAGGTCAGTACTCTTCCTAAATCTGTAATTAAACTTGAGAAGTTCTATGATTTGAAGGACAAATTTAAAGGTGCAAGGAACTGTAAAACCAACAACTCTACTATGCAGTCTGAAGTCATAAATTTGGGCACCGAACGTAATCCTCAATGTGTCAATCTGGGCAGTACATGTACCCCCCAAGAAAAAATATCCTTCATGCAACTCTTTAATGAGTTTAAATACATTTTTCTTGGACATATGACGATCTCAAGACATTTGATCCAAACATAATGCAACATGTCATCCCCATGAAACAACAGGCTAAACCTTTCCAGCAGAAGTTGAGGAAAATGCACCCTAGCCTAGAACCGACTGTTAAGAAAGAGCTTAACAAACTCCTCGCTGCTAGAATAATTTTTCCAGTACGGCATATGCAGTGGGTGGAAAATATCATCCCGGTTAGAAAGAAAAATGGTGAGATTAGGTTATGCGTCGATTTCCAAAATTTGAACAAGGTTTCAGAAAAAGATAATTATCCTGTTCCCCCTATGGAAAAGATCTTACAACAGGTTTCTGGATCTGAAATGTTCTCACTTTTAGATGGCTTCTCAGGATACAATCAAGTATTAGTATCCAAAACAGATTAGCTGAAAACAACCTTTAGAACCCCTTGGGGAACTTATGCTTACATGAAAATGCCATTTGGTTTAATTAATGCTGGAGCAACGTTTCAAAGGGCGATGGATATTGCGTTCAGAGGCCTAATCGGCCAATCTGTTGTCATTTACCTAGATGATGTAACTGTTTTTTCAAAAAACAGGGCTGATCACCTAACACATCTTAGAAAGGTTTTTGAACGTTGCAGGAAATATGTGATCTCCCTGAATCCCAAGAAGTCCATCTTTGTGGTTACAGAAGGTAAATTATTAGGTTTTGTAGTTTCAAAACAAGGTATCAATATTGACCCTGAACGTACCCAGGATATATCACAGATTTCTATGCCTCACTCAAAGAAAACTATGCAATCATTTCTAGGGAAAATAAATTTTGTCTCCAGGTTCATTCCTGGATTCACTGAGATTGTCAAACCACTTCAGAAAATGATTAATAAAGATGCTTATTTCAAATGGTCCGCTGAAGAAAAGCAATCCTTTCACGATATATTAAAGGCTATTGATGAAGCTCCTACCTTAACAAGCCCGGATTTCTCTAAACCATTTATTTTGTACACTTTTGCTTCTGACTCTTCATATGCCGTTGTTTTAACGTAGAAAAATCAAGAAAACAATGAAGCTCCCATTGCTTTTACAAGTTCCGGTTTTAATGGTGCAGAGCTCAATTATCCAGAAGTAGACAAACAAGCATTTGCTATTTTTAAGTCAGTAAAACATTTTTGGCCTTATTTGCTAAAGTCTCATACCAAGGTTATTGTGCCATATTCCGCAGTCAGAAATCTTTTGGTGCAAAAGGACCTGGGTGAAAAGCGAGCCCATTGGGTCACAGCACTTCAGAAGTATGACCTGGAAATCAAGCCTTTGAATATTGTCAGAGGACAAGGACTTTGTAAGTTGGCAGCCGGATCTTCAGATATGTCTGAATCTGATCTACACTTTATCGATGAACATTCTTTGTTTGAAAGGGAATTTTTTCCAATCTCATCCCCCTCTGATTCCTGGTATCATGACATTAAGTTTTTTCTATTGCATGGAAATGCTCCTGAACATTTAGACTCATGTAGCAAAAGGGATTTGAGATTAAGATCCACCCCTTATCAGCTGATTGATAACATTCTGTTCAAAAAAAAATTCGAAGGGGTTCTCCTTCGTTGTTTAGAAAGAAATGAAGCTGATAGTGTGTTGTCTCAACTACATGTAGGGCCATCCGAGGGACACTTTGGAGGGGAAACCACTGCACATAAATTACTCAAAGATGGTTATTACTGGCCTACTTTGTTCAGAGATGCATATGCACTTGCTAGGAAATGTTAGGAGTGTCAGAGAGCAGACGGAAGACTTAAGAAAGCAGCATTACCTCACCAGCCTGTTATTGTTGGAGTTCCATTTCAACAATGGGGTTTGGACATTGTTGGTCCAATTACACCAGCTTCCTCACAGCAGCACAAGCACATTCTGATAGCCACTGATTATTTAACCAGATGGGTCGAAGCCATCCCTTTGCGAGTGGTTAACTCAGAACAGGTGATATCATTCCTTGACTCTTCTATTGTCACCAGGTTTGGCGTTCCAGAATCTTTGATTTTTGACAATGCAACCTATTTTTCTTCTTTAAAATTAATAGAATACACATTGGAAAAAGGAATAAAATTAAAGTATTCAGCTAATTACTATCCTTAAGGTAACGGATTAGCTGAATCCTCCAATAAAAACTTAATCAAGATCCTAAAACGCATAGTGGTTAATCATCATAGAAATTGGCACAAAGCCTTATCAAATGCTCTGTGGGCTGACAGAGTGACTCCCAAAGCTGCCATAGGTAATTCTCCCTTTTTCCTGGTATACGGCAAAGAAGCTATTCTACCTCCCCATCTATTTTTACCCTCTCTACAGCTCTCCCAGTCAGTGCAGGAAATAGGATGTTCTGCCATGGAACATCGGATTAATACTCTGCTTAAACTCGAGGAAGAAAGAGAGTTAGCCAGAAAAAAATTTGACCAACAGCAGAAGATAGTGAAATGCTGGTTCGATCACAGAAAATCATCTAGTAGATATTTTGAAGTAGGTGACCTAGTTCTGAAATGGGAAAAAGAGCACGAAGAAAGAGGAAAACATACTAAGTTCCAATGTCTGTGGCTGGGACCGTTTATCATTATAGAAAAGCTTGGTCCCAGCACATTCAGATTACAGATGCAGGAGGGAGACATCGAGAACCTTCCAGTAAATGGCCATGTAATCAAAAAATACTTCTGCTGATACCCCTTAGGGGATTATCCTATATATGCCTTGTGTTATTTTCTCAGTTTGTGAAACTTTTTAGTGTGTTAATTTTATTGGTTTATTTTGAATATCCTCTAGCGTCTATTTGTTGTTTCATCTGCATAATTTTTAAAAGTGATCAATTCATTTAATCTCTGGCTGATAACTTTTCATCAAATTTTGCGGTTGACTTACAAATCATGTGTCATGATCTTTAATATCCTCAGTATTACCATGCTTCCCTTAGAAGTTCACTAATGACTGTTTTGCATCTTGAATAGTGAACGGTTTTTCGTCTTTCTAAATTTTACCAGAAGTTCCTAAATCATATAAATATAAATTAATAAGATGAGCCTCCGCAAAGATTTTTCCAAAAGGATTAGGGCAGTATTGGTCAAGGATTATCTGTTCAAGTCTTTTACACCACCCCCTCTCGTGAAGAGAATTAGACTTGCCTCCCCATCTGCTAAGATAATCTCATTTGAGATTAAATATAACTACAATCTGGCCATGGTTGGATTTGAATATTTTTTTTAATAACCTGAAGGACAGAGGGTGTCATAACGAGCCAGTCTGTTCAGGATCATAGATTTGCGTTCAGTAACATTGTCGCTTCCGGTCACCAAGCCGGGACAATGGCCCTTGGACAAAACACTAAGGGATAAAAGGTCTCATCATGAGTTGGTTTATTTACTGTAGTGCAAATTGGTGACTGACATGGTTTCTACCTGGTTACCAAGCCAAAACTGTGGCCTTCAGGTGTTTTACTAAAGAAAAAAAAGAAAAGAAGAGAAAATTATAGTATCATTTCAACCTAACCAGA
The DNA here is from genome assembly GCA_001517045.1 of Pseudotsuga menziesii. NCBI lineage: Eukaryota > Viridiplantae > Streptophyta > Pinopsida > Pinales > Pinaceae > Pseudotsuga > Pseudotsuga menziesii. Next base: position 653,699 of record LPNX010231735.1, on the reverse strand, counting down.
ATTGTCTATCTATAACTGGCAGATGGGATACTGGCATTCTTTGGGCTTTGAAGCAACCCTGTCGGGGCTATGGACGCCTGTTTTTGAAGAATAAAGTCTGAATACCTAAGTCAATCCAAACCAAGCCACCTACTTTTGTGAGAGACCCGATCTTTATCAAATAAATAATTAAAATTGTAAATTTCTGGTAAGCTTTAGAAATATGAAATTCTTGAATTTGTTTGAGGTGCTGAAATTTGACTTCTGCAGTGGTATACATGAGGGATTTAATTCTTTTATTGCATGATTTCAGGCCGATAAAATAGTGATAACTGTTCCTCCCAGTCGGTCGCCATCCGTTGTGCTCTTACCCAACAGCCTCAAAAAGTTTTATCAAGCAAAATAAAACTTTGAGTTTAAAACAAATTTCATCAAAAAAAATAAAATTTTGCTTGATGAAATATTTAAATTTCTTATTTTCAGTTCCGAAATCAGGAACTACTGAAATGGTGAAATTCTATTTGTTTTTATAACCTTTGGAACTATTGTTATTTGGCAGAATCACTATATTAAAACTATCATATTGAATGGATTTGTGACTCAAGTTAGGGGATAAGCGCTTCTTGGTTTATATGCTTTTCACCATAACCTGGCCTAGACCTTATTTCAATATTCATCATTTGGTATGTTTTATTTGTGTTTTAATGGAAAATTTAATAAGGTTATAGATATTGGAAGGCTAACTATCTCGCATTTGGGTACCTCATCAAAGTCATGCAAATCTTTATCACTAAGGTTTATCCTCGAATATTCGAATTATGCTCAATTCAACCATAAGCATTGAATCTTTACCTTCGTAATGTTCACCATACGCGGCTTATATTTCTGCATTTAATGGTTGGGGTTGATATGATGGCTTATGTGATACGTGTTTTTATGCAGCATACTCACCATTTTCAAAGGTTTGAATTATGATTTATCAAGGTCTATGTTGTAATGCCCTTGGTTCTCTGTTTATAGTCAGTTCCATTCGTATCGTCATCCCCGAATCCGATCCACTTGATTGAGGGCTATTATGTCATCATTCAACAAGTATGAAACTCTGTAATGATATTCTATTTCAGTATGAGTGTGGCGTCGTGTCTTCATGCCCAGTGAACACCCGTGCTTCATTCAATTCCTGGTGGTATTTCGATTACGCCGAATAAATTATGGCAAAGCGAGGTTGTTCTGGAGGTTTCACCATCTTTAGTCATTATTTTGATTGCCGCTCTCTATGATCATTCCTGTTTGCTCATGCCGATTTTACAGGGTTTCTGTGTGAGTTTATCCATGTCGTATTTTCTTTATGAAGAAGTTGGATTTCATTGTCCATGTGTTTTGCTTGGCTTGTGTTCTGAATGGTCTCTCTCTAGCGTTCTAGGTTATTGTAGCCCATTGTATCTCCTCTGTGCGCAACTGTGTGCATTCACACTTGTAGCCATGGCCCCAGTCATCAGGGTTGAACCTAATAATATCAAGCTTCTTGACAAGGATCCGAAACTTCTAGCCAAAGTAGAAACAATCGGGTGGCTTCCTTTTTTCCCCAAATTCGCAGACTCGAACCCTGAAGTTACCAGATTGTTTTCCCTCTCGCTGATTGATGGCAAAGCCAAGGTGGCCGACCTTCAGTTCACAGTGGATGAGCACACAGTTGCCTCAACCACGGACTTATCTTTAATAGGTGAGCACTGGTTCAATTCTAAACAAATGAAATCCACCGAGTGGAGACAAATGCTAAAGGACCCCAGTCGGGAAGTGTCTTTCAGGGCTGGTGTGTCGCGCAAGTATTTCAGAAGGGAATGGAGACCTGTGTTGGAGGTCATTCACAGGTATGTTACTTGCGAGGGCCGTCTTTCTTCTGTGTATGTTTATCAACTTAGGTTAATGACTGTATTTCTTGGTCGGCCTATCAATTTAACCTATTACTTAGTTCAAAGCATGACTGAAATGTCTGTGGCCATCAAGAAAGGGCCTAAGAATATCGGCCAGAGTCTTTTCCACCATGGTATAGTTAGAATGTTAGTGGAAATGGAGCTGTCCAAACAAAGTCAGTCCTGGGACCATTTTCTTGAGCAAATGGTTTCACGAAATTTTGTCACTGCCAATTCGGCTGCAAAGAGGAATGTTCCAGGCATCAGCAAACTTGTGAAATCCCAACTCCACCTGTACATAATCCTCTGCCAAACCCTAATGATCATGTAAGCCCTAGCGTACAAAAGGATTGCGCTCCCTCTCCTGTGTAAAGTCCCGGCTCTCCCATGCGTCCTAAGCAAAGGAGGGAATCTGTAAACCTATCCCCGGTAACCCCAAACTGTGATGATAAACCCTGCAGATAGATGAGTAAGACGCCAAGTGTTAAGGTTACGAGTAGACTTACTAGCGGTATGGTGGCCAAATCCAATGCTATTAAGTCCTCTATGAAGAATAATAAAGACATAGAAACGGTTGTATTGGATGATGAGGAGAATGGACCTGTCCTGCATGATGGCCCTGATATGGATCCCGAGCCTGTGACTCACCCGGTAGAACACAACCCTCATATTTCTGATAAGGATCCCCAAATGGACTCCATGCCAGATCCTCCAATAAAGGGAAAATCTGTTGAAGGGAATCTACCTGGTTCATATCGAATTAGTGAAGCAGTTCACCCACTATTCATCAATTGCTTGCTTGATAAGATACGTCGAATGGAGGTAGAAATAACGGAGATGGCGGCACGTGGTGATTCTGTGAAGGCTGAGAATATGATGTTGTAGGAGAAATCTGATTCAGCTGATAAATGCATCTTGTGTCTGAAACGACACAAGAACAAGTTAATCTAGAGAGCTCTGAAACTTCAACATGAGAATCATAAAAATAAAGAAAGAGTCCGTGAGCTGAACGCTCAGGTCACTTTGATGCAGCTTAAAGGTCCCTCATAGGCTTCATTTTCTCAAATTCCGGTGACTAGTGTGAACATACAGGTTTATAATACCCTTGTTAGACCATAGCATTTTGGGATACTCACTTTTTGTGCAGATGTCTAGAAAATAATTTTAGGTTTGAAGTATGTAAGTAGAAGTAGGAAATGATATGAAGTTATTTTTGTTTTCCAGGTATTGTTTTGAGTTAATTAGTGGATTATGTAATTCAGTTTAATTACCCTCGCATTTTATGCTAATTCTTACTATTTTAATGTTGCAGATGATTTGGTTGGTTTTCCAGATGTGCCTTTCCTGGATTTTGATGATCACTCGTTTTCAGGATTATCTCCGGAGAATTATGAACGAATTAGTTGAAACTGTTTTCAATTGTGGATATGCTATCTCCCAGTTGTCACTAATTTACTAGTGTCTTCATCATTTAATGATTTAGCACTATAGGTCGAATCTTTTCAATTTCAGGATATCGTAACGTATATAGAAAATGACAATTTCATTTGTCATTTTTCTTTTTTTGGATGAAATTGGTTAACATTACAATGGTGTAGATTCCTATTTTCTAGAACTATCTCTATACGAGATCGACTGTATTTAAGGAGACACGGTTTACAGTATTGGGGGTCGATGGTTGGTGAAAGGAACTGGGCAGGATCAGGCCACTTTGACATTTCTCTGTAGCTAAGAAAATTTCTTGTTAGTAGTTGCAGCATCCTTTGACTGAAGATATTTATAAGTATATTTGCAGTATTTTTACTATAGAGATGTACTTGTAGTATCATATGATCTTGTTGCTTCTTTTTGCAGTCTTTATGTTTTGTTACTTTTCTTTGAATAAATGTGCAAATGCATCATGTTAAATTGTCGATCTATGCTGGTTTAACTTGCAAATTCATGTCATATATTTAATTTTGATGTTATCGTTTAAACATATGTGATATACTATTTCTGTGTGTTGTCTTGTTCTTTCTCAGAATTTCTTCTGAAGTTTTCAAGATTGTCTGCATAGTATCATTAATCGCAAGTTGATTCTGGGATTAATATTATCATGCTCCTGATCAGGATAGGATATCTAGGATATATGTGTGGTAGTTTTTATTATTATTTAATTTATAGAAACTAGATTGAATCAGATTTTTATGTTTGCACTCTGTCAGATTATCTTTCAATCTTATTATGAATGTACATTTGTCTATATTGTAATTTATATGATTAGTTGAGTTTGTTAACATTTTTTTTTTCCATTTATCTCTGTACACATAGGTTAATCGGTTTAAACATATGAATTTTTAGTTATTAGTTGCTTATCATATGAACTAACTTGCTAATCATTTTTAACATTCTCCTCTGTATATTCATTAGTGTAGTATATTTTCAATTAATAAACATTTTCTTTCCTTTGAGTTTCCTCCTGTAATTGGGAGTGATTGAAGAGAAGGCAACGGGGCCTTAATCCCGTCAGAGACAGCTATCTAATGACTGAGAGCAGCCTTTGAAATATTTTGGATCGGGTTGTCTCTTAGTTGACTATTGTGCCGAACTGTCTCGTCAACAGAAGGATTGCAATCCAAGCAAGACTCCTTTCCTTTCAGGAGTTAAGCTTGAAGAACTTGATTCTTCACCTATGGTAAACAATACACTGTATAGGCAATTGATTGGATGTTTGTTGTATCTTACACATACTCGACCTGATATTTCTTATGCAGTAAGTGTGGCTTCAAGATACATGGATCAGCCTCATGAGATCCATTGGAGAGCAGCCAAAAGGATCCTTAACTTTGTTCAAGGAACAAGGACTCATGGGATCTTCTACAAAGCTAAATCTGATCTTGATTTGATTGGGTTTACTGACAGTTATTGGGTAGGTGACAACACAGATCAAAAGTCAACATTAGGATATGTGTTCATGCTTGCTGAAGGGCCAATCAGCTGGTCAAGCAATAAACAGAGTGCCATTGCACTCTCATCTACAGAAGCAAAGTACAAAGGAGTTGTAAATGCAACAACTCAATGTTTATGGTTGTAGGGGTTACTTGGAGAGTGTGGCTTCGAATCAGAATACTCAACTACTATCTATTTTGATAATCAAAGTACCATTCAAAACTGCAATGATCCAGTTTAGAAGCAGAGAACCAAACACATTGAGATCCATATGCACTACATCAGACAGCTTGTGCATGATGGCACCATTCACCTACTCTTCTGTTTATCTTCAGAACAAGTAGCAGATATCTTCACCAAAGTTTTTTGTGAGAAGACATTCAGCAATCTCAAATCACTATTGGGGATTGCTGATCATGCTGTGAAGCATGAGTGATGACAAGATTTCCAAATTTTGTTTTACTGTCCATGTTTAAGGGAGGATTTTTCCCATTGGGTTTTTGCCTCTTTCCTTGGTTAAATGGACATGCAGTATGTAAAGGGTGACTAAGCCTTATTGCTAGGCCCTATAATTTTCTGATATTTTACTCACAATTCAGGCTTAAGGGGGGGTGTTAGAATAATCAACCCATAGTTAGCTACCTTAGACATTAATTAATCCAATTTTTGTCTTATTTGCCTAGTTTCCGTATTCCACCTTATGCAAGTTGTCCTCCACACATCCATAGTGGTCAAACTTGCTAAATTTGAGTCATAGAGTGCTTGGGAAACCACTTGGAATCAAATTTACTTTATTCCTGGCCTTCCTGGTGCATGTCTTGTTTTTCTGCTTTATTGCCTTCTTTTTCTGAGTTTTAAGGCAATTGGGAAAGTTTGACTAGGTGAAGTTAACTTATTTTTTGTCCTCATCATCCTCCACTCTTTTCTCCTAAGAAAAGCATGTATGAGTTGTCCTTCCATCATCTATTATCTTTCCTAATTGATTTTTCCAATTCGTGAGCTCCTAGACAGATTTGGAAAGTGCTTTATGCACCTATGGGGGATTTGCTTAGATTTAGTAAGCCTGCTTTTGACCAAATTCGAATGGAATACTTATGAATTCAAATCTCTCATGTAATTATTTATTGTGGCAGCCTATGACTTCATAGGGTTGGCTATTGTACACTTATTCAATACAGATTAGTTTTCTGTTCCATATTCAGTCTCCTTTGTGAGTAATTTGCATGTGTAATTGGCAATTTTTGTGAGTGTAATTGTTCTAACACCTGGGATCAATTTCCACATCAATTATGTATTCAAACATTAACACATTATCACATATTTCAGAAATACACAAAACAACACACACATTTATCATACACCATTCAACAAAAGAATTTATTGTTGAAACCCAAGATGGGAAAAACCACAAAAGCACTCATTAATTATCAAGATTCGTATTTTGAATGCTTTGGTATCAACACACAGCTTGTATACATTCCTCCTCAATCCCCATTACATTGAGTCCATGCACATAGCTTGCAGATCGATAGTATACTCAAAACTCTTATTCATCTTCGACATAATAATACAAAATCATTCTATCGACATTACAAACTTGACTTCAACCAACCCAAAAAATACCAAATCATTACATTTTCATAGGCTCTACTGGAAAACTTTACATCCTGTGCCCACTACCCCAAAAGTGGACAAGCATTTTAACTAACTCACCGATTTTTCCATCGAACTCTGTCGAAACAATTATTTTTCCTCCAAATTCTGCCCAAAATTTTGGATCTGACCGATTCAACACCCGCTCCATTGCAACCTTGTTCACACCTCTACCGGGCTCCAAAACCAAAGAACCAAATTAACCAAACTTGCATAGGGACAACAATCCCCCCACACTCACATGTGGCTCATCCTAAGCCACTTCAGATGGAAACATCTGGCATGTTCAACTTAGCTCGAAAATATTGAAATATTGTCATCACTTCCTTGGCATGTCATTAAACATATACTTTAACTTTGGAAACCTCTTCAACAAGTTGAGAATTGAGATGTTCTAAAACATCCACTACAGTTGCATCTAAATATTGCTTTACCTCGACATGGACTAGACAAATTGTCATAGTCACATGCTCTGCCTCTGTTTGAAGCTTCACAACATGTTCTATTCTTCTTTGTTGCTACATCCAGAGTTTGGATACCTGCTATTGCAATACTTTAAGCTCATTATCCTTACTCATCTTCTCAATTGGTGATAAGGATTTCAATGATGTCTAGAGACTATCCAGAATTGTACTTTTTGCATGAATTCTCTCTGTTATATCTTGCATTTCCACGTCATCCATTAAGGCCTCCCATTCCTGGGAAACCTGCTCATGTGCCTTAGCAAAAAGTTCCTTGGACTCTTGAATCTATCGCATATCCTCTTCAACCTTCTTTCATCACTCTTCCAGTATGTCAGGAAGTGTATTGGGGAGAAGCTTAGTTTCTAAGTCTGCAATCTTTTGGTGGAAATCACTAGCAACTTCCCCTAATTTGATGAGATGAGATTCAACAATCATGTCAAGTGTGACCCTCACCTCTAGAACTTCCTGATAGGAAAGAGAAACAACTTGCTCTAGTCGCTGCATATCCTTCTACCACTTATGCATTTGCTTTTCCTTGTCTTCTAGTTGACTTTGCAATGAAGACATGGTGCAGTTCGATTGCTTTAGTTGATTGTACACTGCATTCTCTTGTGCCTTGATTTCCTCAACTGTTTCCTGATGAATGTTGTGCAATAAGAAAATTGGTAGCATAGACATGTCTAACCTGACATAAGCAACATCATGTATAGCATTATTCCGCTCCATCATGCTTAAATCAAGTGCTTTGGGTACCACCTGAACCTTACTATGTTGTCATGATGTTTGTACTTCAGTAGAACGATCATCAGAGGGGAAAGACTCTTCTGACTGCACCACCTTCTTATTGACCATGAATATTACTTCTTTCACAACATTACAAAGAGTTTGAAGCAAGTCAGTGACTCCCTCGAAGAGTTCAGTATTTCATTTGTCAATATTCTAACAAGTTTCTTCAGCAACCTAATCCATTCTATCTACCAACTGATTATAATCCTCATCAATTAAACCGGCATGTGTGGAGTCCCTGATGACCTTTTGCTTCTTCTTGACCTTTTTTTCCATGTCAGTAGCTTTCCTCTTAGCTCCCAAATCTGGATATTTTGAGGTAGCACTCGACTCTTCATCACTACCATGGTGAGAGCTATGAAAGTTTCCTTATTCTTGTGCCCCCCCTGGTTGGGTCCCTGATGTACCCTCTTGTTGTGGTTCAGTTTCAGCAAACAATTGGTCTTCTATGAAAGGCTTCTTCCAATCCTCTAGCAAGTTGCAAACTATGGTATCAATTTCTTCCTTTGATAATTGGAAAGCAGCCGTTAACCATTGGCATTGGGGATACCGTATTGGATGAAGATATATGTGGTGAGACCATATAGTAAACTTGATGATATTCCTATATCGTTGTATAGTAGTAGCTTCAATCCTCGACAGGTTCCCAATATGATTCCTTAATGCATCAAAATGCATATAGAATTCAATGTTATTCTCATGTTGTCGCCGACGATTTTCATCAAACCACAAATTTTGGTAATGGGCCTTGTGACATGGGACATTTACTTCCATCCCTTGGTAATTAGGTAGTTCTTCCCATGCAACAAAGGAAATTAATATGAGTAACTAGGAATAGGTAAAATGTGTACCTTTCTCCTGTGCATCAATGTTGGTTGTGGATCTTGATCTTCCAAATTCAAATATTTTATAGTTTATCTATGTCTGTACCACATTTTTTTGTACACTCGTCCAAATAAGGAGGTACAGGGGCTAGCGGGCCCCTGGGCAATGGTTCGAGGGAAGCACCTGTTAACACCCAAAAATGGTTCACTACCTCATCTACCACATTACATGGCTCATTTGTCTGTTTTCCTACCATATTTCCATCAAAAACCCATAAAACCATCTAAAAGGTCTCCAAAAAAAGCTTAAAATGGCTCCAAAAGGCCATAAAACCCCTTTTTCCTCCAAAAATATCCAAAATTCCTCTAAAAAAGCAAAAATATCCAAAAAGGAATAAAAAAATATAAAATAATGAGGAAAAAGAGGAAAAAACCCTAAACAGCTGAAACCCTAAACAGCTGAAACCCTAAAAAGTTGACCTAAACTGCATGGTTTAATCAACTATAAATAAGTGATGGAGACCCCTTATTTCATATCCACTATCACAAGTATCCTGCCTCTGCCAAAATTTCTCTTGAAACCCTGGCTTACCATTAAGCTACTTTCACCATTGAGAGCCCCTTTTGGCCCATTTCCACCATCGGAGAAAGAGAAGAAGCAGCTTGGAGCTCGGAGCCACCGACATCGGACCAGCGCAACGTACTCCATCAACCTCCACATCGGAGGTAACATCAATAAAGATCATTATTTACATTTCACCGTTTTTGTTTCATGTTATTTACTTTCTACTATTTTGCTTCATGAATGTTTAGATTAGCTTTTATTTCCGTTTAACGTTATTTAATTCATATATCATTGAACTGCTACTAAGGAATCCATTTTCCTTAGTAGGTGCTCATTCGCACAAGCTAGGGCTAAAACCCTAGCAACAGTTTTGGCGACCACACTGGCTTTTAATTTTTGTTTTTATTTTCCTTTTTGTACCTTCGGTTGTCGTTTTCGGCTGCCGTACACCGCCAATTTTTCCCTTCACAGTCGCGTCCCAACCGCGCCTTTTCAGCCTTTAGCTGCGTCCCGAACGCACCTGTTTACTTTAAACCCGCGTCCCAACCGCAGCTGTTAGCCAGAAACCTGCGGCCCGACCGCACCTGTTTACTCCAAACCCGCGGTCCGACTGCCGCTGTTAGCCAGAAACCTGCGACCTGCGCGTGACTGTGGCCTTCAAACCCGTGGTACGACCGCGCGATTTCGCCCCAAACCCGCGTTCCGCGATCTGATTTTTGCACTTGTTTCCGCGTCGAAACCCAGTCACTTTGCTGCCATATTTCCTGCACTTGCATAGCCATCTGTTCCACCTGCAGCCCTACAGCCCTTTCTGTCCCCTGTTTACAGAATTGTTTAAAAAAATTTAGCATTGTTTATTTCAAAAAATTTCGCATGGTAAAATTTTTTAATTCTTTCATTCATTATTATTGTTATTGAAGAAGTTGCCCTGGCACTTCTCTTTTGGGATCATAACCTCACAAGCACACAATCTGTCACCTAAATCCAAGTGAGACTTAAAAATTACTTAACTCAACCAACATTCTAACCCCATTTGGGGAACACAAAAGAATTTCTGTAGTTAGGTAGGATCGGGGGGATAGGCTTCCAATAACACCCCTCGGTTATTTACATTTGAGACATAGTTGTTGTCCATTAGGGAACCAAAATCCCCTAGTATTTTTTGACACGGTCACAACCAGTTTATCAGAGGGCCTCTCCCTTAGGAGGGTTGAAGTCGTGAGATTGGTTCCGGAAGTCTGAGTGGAATACCGAAATCCATTCAGTAACTGAAGGGCTACCTTTCACAGTTCTCGGAATACCCCTGTATAGGGATTATTGCGGTAAAAGGACCAAGCGGAAGATTTACCTTTCTAGACGTGTCATGAACGGGGTATCTTAGTTGCCATACTTCTAGGTTTGCATACCCAGTGTCCCTCCCGGTAGGGCGATACTTTAGCCATTTGAATTTCCTATTTATATTGTCTGACTTGGATTTCATCACCTTGCAGAGGATATTTTTAGTTGAGTCATAATACTTTTAGTTAGGTGTTTGCATGCTCCCTTACCTCCTTTTGGTCTAGCGAGTCCATCGATTTTTATTTTTTAGAAAACCTGCTGCTTATTGGTATTCTGACCATTTCTGTTGACACTCCGCCTATTGTAGCACGCTGTTGCAGTGGGTGTTTTGAGTTGTTTTTTGGCCTAAGTGCCTTATTTTTCGAGCTCTCCTTCTGCACACTCGGTTGCATTAGGGTTTTTGAGCTGGTTTGTCGTTACCTCAACCCACAGAGATTTGACACCATTTGTCACCATTGAGTCTTCGAGACATTCTCGGTGCCTCAGAGGCGAGCCCCCATAGCACGGTTCACTTGACACCACCCGTCATCATCGTCGATCTCGAGCCTTGTCACTTGAATCCACTCGTCAATGGCATAGGACTCCGTCACCAGATTCTGACGCCCCTTATTTTACCTCAGACTCGGAGCCAGAATCCGAGAACACCCTTTACACCGCCCCTACTAGCCCCATGGCTGGCGTGTTTCCCACTCCCTTAATGGGAGGGACCGTTGGTGGCACATCCACCACTACACCAGTTATCACACCTATCATGGGTATGCCCTCCACGGGAGGCCCATCTACCGTTCCCCTCACCGTACCTATTCCCACGGCGGGAATACCTATTCCCACTCCATTAGTGGTTCATACTACCCATGGCGGCGCAGGACCGTCCAATGCCGCCTTAGTTCCCCCACTTGGGGGTAACCTCCCTCACATGACCCCTCCACTTGGGGGCATGGGCCCCAATTTGATCCCAACAACTATCGTGTCACACCCTTCGTCCAGTTTGCCATACATGGCTAGCCTCAACCTACCTGACCTAGCCAGATTAACCAACGACCCCATCCGACACGACTCTGCATGGCCCCACATGCCTACCAAGCTCCCCTCTGACATCCCTAAGTTCGAGGGTAAGGCAGGTGAGGACCCACAGAACCATATCATGTCCTTCCATCTATGGTGTTCCTCAAATTCCATAGTAGACGACTCCATTCACCTCCGTTTATTACAGCGCACTTTCACTGGCTCTGCTGCCAAGTGGTATATTGAGCAACCCCATGGAACCCATACCACCTTTACGTCCCTGGCCTCAACCTTCCTCCAGTTCTTCCAGTTACCTGTTCACTATGACGCAGGCGTTGAGATCCTCCTATCATGCAGACAGAACACGGCTACCCACATCACAGACCACATCCATGAATGGCGTCGATGCCGTAGCCTATGCAAAATCAAGTTAGATGACCGGATCTTCCTAGATTGGTTCCTCAAATCCCTCCTTCCGCTCATTGCAAAGGATGTGGCAGCCAAAAGACCCCAGTCTGAGGAAGAGGCTATCCTTAAAGCCCAGCAGTTCGATCTCATTTACACCCAGTCGGGTTATCTTTATACCATCATACCTGACGCCCCTCGCGGCGATCCCTCCCAGCACGATGCATCGGGGGCATCCCACGCTACCGACGGCATCATTGGCCGTCTCTCTTCGCAGCCTTAGCCATTTTCCATAGCCCGTCCTACCCCTGGCCCTGAACCTTCGCGGGCTACATCACAGTCCGGAGCAACCAACTCGTATGCTCAAATGCCACATCAACACCATTCCCATGGACCCTCATGTCCACCTCAGTGTTTCGGTCATATGACTTCCGCTTACGCCCCCCCGATCGCACCTCAGCCCTACTATCATCAGCAGGCTGCACCAGCTCTTGCGCCGCCACAAGCCCAACCTCATTATTATCAGCCACAGCCAGCCCCTGCGGCAAACCCACAACCCGCTCCACAACACTATCAACAACCCCCTCAAGTAGCTGCACCAGTGCAGCCTCCACCTCCATATTATCCACCGCAGCCTGCTCCCGCACCTGCGCAAACTCAGAATCCACCTACTACCCAAGGGCAGGTTTACGCCCAAGAAAACCCACCGCAAAACCAGAACAACCAACGCAACCAGGGCCAACAAAACCGCGGCAGAGGCCAAAATCATGGGAACAATCAACCCACTGAGCAAGATGGTCAACACCCTAATCCCCCTGCTAATAATAACGTGGCCCCTGCCAACCAAAACCCTGATCGCCTGCCCAAGCAGGCTAAAAATCCCAACCTGCGAACGAACTTCCTTGTTCTGTTTGCGGGGTCTATGGCCACTACACACATTTTTGTCCACATATGGAGTGAGTTCAACAACTTTTGGCTACTGATAGACTACGCCAAGGGTAGGCGGCTCCTCAAGCACCACCCAACCCCCCACAACCTCAGTAGCCACCTTTGGTGCTACAAAACCCATTACCAAACCAAGGCTTAGTGAACACTGAACCATTGGCTCCCCCCCAAGCTAACGCGCCCATCCAACAGGTCACTTACGCTGCTCCTGATCAACCCATATTTGAGTTAGGTACCCACCATCTGTTGATGATGTCCTTCGATGAGGTCAACCTCCAGACTCGGCGGAACCAATATGGCTCCACCCCAGAAGCCCCTCCTGCCAATAACCCCACTAACGCTCATCCCACTGATCAGGCGTTACGTATACCTCCACCTCCACTAGATGGAGCTCCCAAAACAGCCCGTTTCCCACTTCCCCGTCTCAACAACAACCCCAATGCATGGGCTGCGTCTAACTACAACATTGTCGATGATTTAGCCCAATCCCCCGCAGCCATGTCTGTGTTAGAAGTCTTGAAAAACTGCCCTTCGCAGCGTAAGACTTTACTCTCAGCCATTGGAGCTATCGATCCAAATGATTCGCAGTTAATGGAATTTGATTTGGACCAATCCGAACCCCGCCTGCCTTCCAATTTATCATTCCAAGTTTCTGTCTCCATTCGGAATTTTGTCGTCCATCGATGCATTATTGATGAAGGTGCCTCTACATGTGTCATGCCCATCTCCATCTAGCAGAAAATGGGATCCCCCCCTCTCCAGCAGTCCTCTACTGCGTTGCGAGCCTACGACGGTCGTTCAGCTCAACCACAAGGCCTATTGACCAATGTCCCCATCCAGCTGGCTGGCAAAACCATCCTAATCAACATCGAGGTTATCAATGCATAGCTTGATTATAACCTTTTACTTGGCCGCAGCTACATGTATGCCATGCGGGCAATTGCTTCTACCGTTTTTCATATCATGATGTTCCCCCATGAGGGACGTGTGGTCAAGATTGACCAACTCACTTACCACGATCCCAATGCCCCCGCGGCACCCAAAAATGTTCTCCCCATGATTGAACAACCTCTCTCGGGTGCCACCAACTCAGTTGTTTCTTCTATGGGGCCCGTGCTCCCCATGGTTGAACAACCTATTTCGGATGCCACCACCTCATTCGTGTCTTCAGTGGGCCCCAGAGTTTACTCAGATGCACCAATGATCTCAACCTTCCCATCTATTCCACCACCGTCACCTGCTACTGAAGTGTCCGACCTATTAACCCTGTCCCATAACACGCGAACTCCTAGTAATCAACCACCGTTGTTGCCTCAACCCCCTTTGGTACCTAGTCACATTGGTGCTACTCCCATCCATACCATCCCTTTCCTCTTCCCTCCCTCAGGAGTGGTTAGTGCCCCAGTCATGGCCACCCTTAGCCTCCCTGGGTTAACCTTAGGATTACTCGTTTGGTATCTTTCGCCTCCAGTTCGTCCGCCGACACCGGATGTCGTCCTGCAACCGCTTCAACCCATTGCTACTACTAGTCGACCACCTCCCAGTGTTGCTACCCCGTCAACCCCCGCGAAACCCCCCCTATTTTTACCAAACCCACTGGGGGCAGAGGCCCCCAACCTTACACTGCTGTCCCACCTCCTAAGACAGTCAAAAACCCCCCTGTGTTTCGTGCTCCGGCCAAATGCGCGCTGTGCGATGAGTTGGGCCATGCAAATCACCTATGTCCTCAGTTACCAGCATTACTGGAATACATGAAAACGCTTGACGACGATCTCACTATACCAGTTGTCCATCTAGATTCAACCCCTACGCCTCGCGACAAATCCTTGCGTACGAACCACTCCTGTGCCCTATGCCATGTTTATGGGCATTACTCACATCACTGTCCCGATCTCCCCGAGTACAAAATAGCTCTCTTTGAGATTAACAATCGGGATCTGGAGACGGCGCCCCTCACCATTAAAGAAATCCACCCCCCAGATCTGGATCTTGAAACGGCAAACCTCACCATTGAGTAAATCCACCCCCCAGACACTCCCCCCTCCGGAGAGGTTGAGACTATTTATATGTTCTATTCCACCATGATTCCCTCGTCAACCGATTTGATGACCCAAACATTCCGCACTGATGAGGAGATTCTTGAGGCTCTCACTGCCCCAGATTATCCCTGGGATGACATGCACCATCGTTCCTACTTCCTCCCAGAGGAACCCTCCCCTAAAACTGCTCATCAACTTGCAGTTGAATCCAAAGACTTCCTTCCCCCAAAGGTCGACTGGTTCAAGGACCCTATTCCTGCTCCTGACGCCTTCGAAGAGGGTAACATGGCCAACATCTCACCTGTTATCCAAATTGATATTGCTGCCCCCGGAGGCACCCCCGAACTCATTGCTTTAGGAGCATCTTGCACTGAGCAGGAGATTGAGGAGTACAAAGCACTCTTCAAAGAATTCCGTGATGTTTTTTCCTGGTCCGATACCGAAATGCCTGGCCTTGACCCTGCCATTATAGAACACCACATTGACACATGGCCTAATGTACCCCCCATTCGTCAGAAACAGCGTCCCATACACCCCTCCAAACTCCCAGCTGTCAAAACAGAGATCGAGAAACTGCGCACAACAGGATTCATCTATCCTATTGCCTATACCACATGGGTTTCAAACCCTGTTCCTGTCAACAAGAAACAAGGCACCCTTAGAGTATGTACTGACTTCCGAGATCTAAACCGTTCCTGTCCCAAAGACAATTTCCCTACGCCATTTATCGACCAGCTCATCGATGTGTGTGCGGGGCATGAAGTCCTCTCATTCATGGACAGTTTTTCCGGATACAATCAGATACAAATCCGTAAGGAAGACCAATACAAAACCGCCTTTACCACCCCATGGGGCACTTTGCCTATCGTGTTATGCCTTTTGGCCTCAAAAATGCTGGTGCCACATTCCAGCGGGCCATGACCTATTGTTTTCATGATTTGGTCCAAATCCTGCTCGTATACCTAGATGACCTTACAGCTCGTTCCTGAAAACGATCAGACCACCTGAACGACCTTCGGCAAGTTTTTCTGCGTTGTCGCAAATACCAGATCCGCTTGAACCCACACAAGTGTGTATTTTGTGTTCCGGCAGGCCGATTGTTGGGTTTCATTGTTTCCCATAGAGGAATTACTGTTGATCCACTGAAAGTCCAAGCCATCTTAGACCTTCCCTCTCCCCGAACGCTCTGGCAACTCCAAAGTCTGCAAGGGCGATCCAATTTTCTTCGACGCTTCATTCCTGATTACGCCACAACCGTTCATGGTTTCTTGCACCTACTTCGTACCCAAGTACCCTTTGTCTGGGATGAGCAAGCAGAAGCTGCTTTGATGCCCTCAAGAAAGCTCTCACACAAGCCTCCTTGATCTCCCCTCCGGATTTCTCTCAAGACTTCATCCTCTACGTCTCAGCATCCGAGTATGATGTGTCAAGATTCTTGGTTCAAGAAGACACCTCATGCCAAGAACACATCATTTACTACGTCAGCCAGACCTTGTTCGGCCCACCCCTACGCTACCCATATGAGGAAATACTAGCCCTAGCAGTGGTCTTTTCCGTCCAAAAATTGCGACACTACATTTTACTTAGTCACACCACAGTCATCGCCGATTCTAACCCCATGGTATATCTCTTAAACCGACGGCTCCTGCAAGGTCGTGTGGCTAAATGGGTCATTATCCTCCAGGAATATGACCTCACGTTCCGGACACCTAAGAGCACTAAAGCCCTTGCGCTTGCCCAGCTCATCACTGACCTCCCTTCCTTTATCCTAGCCCCACCTATCTCCGAAGAGTTACCTGATAATCACTTATTCACTATCTCGTCCGATGACCCATGGTACGGTGATATCTTGTTATACCTGAGCACGAAGAAGTTTCAACCCACAGTCACTCAGAATGGACGTCGTCGTATCCATCACCATGCCTCTCGCTACCTCCTCATAGGAGATGTCCTTTACCGGCGAGGAATCGACACAATTCTTCGTCGTTGCCTTACACACGAGGAAGCTGAACAAGTCCTTAATGATTGTCATAGAGGTGCCTGTGGCGGCCATTTCTCAGGGATGGCCACTGCCCAAAAGGTTGTCCACGCCGGATACTTCTGGCCCACACTTTTCACTAACTACATCACTGCGGTCAAGCATTGCCATAAATTCCAACTTTTTTCCCCCAAGGCACGGACACCACCTGCTCCGTTACACCCAGTCGTCACCGTTGGTCCCTTTTGTAAGTGGGCCATCGACTTCATGGAGTGTAGACCCACATCAGCGAATGGCCATAAGTACATCATTGTCACCGTCGATTACTTCACCAAATGGGCGGAAGCCATGCCCACCTTTAATTGTAAGGCTAACACTGCTGCCCGTTTCTTCTTCAACCATGTGATCACTAGATTCGGGGTCCCTAAACAATTGGTCTCTGACCATGGATCACACTTTGAAGATTGCGTTTGGTGTGAGTTATCCACCCTCCTCAAGTTTGAACACCAATTTTCCTCTGCTTACTACCCTCAAGGGAACGGTCAAGTAGAAGCAGTTAACAAAATACTGAAAACCATACTCCAACGCACTGTTGATCGGCATAAGTCCAATTGGCACCATATGCTATTTCCTGCTTTATGGGCTTACCGTACCTCCACCAAGACCGCCACTGGTTTTACCCCATTTCATTTAGTTCACGGTGTAGAGTCTGTCCTCCCCATCGAGTGTCAGATACCTGCCTTACACATCGCCGTTGAGCTTCTCCCCGATACCTCCCCCCTTGAGCACCATCTGCTATCCCTCGAACAAGCTGATGAAGACCGTCGTGCCACTCTCCAGAACATCGAAGCTGCCAAAAATCGCTCCAAAGCCAATTATGACAAACATGTTCACCCTCAAACTTTCCACGAAGGGGACCTAGTCCTCGTCTATGACCAAGCTCACGACAAAAACGGTAAAGGAAAATTTGTGTCCATGTGGCAAGGCCCTTAAATTGTGCAAACTTGCCTCGGCAAGGGGGCATACATTTTAGCAGACTCTGAAGGACAACCTTTATGCAACCCCCGGAATGGGTTATATCTTAAACGTTTCTACCCATAACCGAAACCGCGACCTCATTGGTCCGCATTTTGCATAGTTTGCTCTCTTTTTGTTTTTCACCTTTTTTACCATACTCTCACATTCATCACATTGTTGCATGCCCACAGATGGATCCTCTTCCACCTTGTTACATTGACTTCGCTGATGGCGCAAACCGCTGGTCCCCCAACCTGGCTTCTGCAGCATGGGTCTTATACTCCCCTTCCAACGAACGCATCCACCTTGACGGAATGTGTATAGGCGCTGCTACCAATAACCAGGCGGAGTATGATGCTGTGACCGGTCTCTTGACTGCTTCCCTCCAGATGGGCATACGTCACTTTCATGTGTTCTTGGACTCCCAGCTACTTGTCTCCTAGCTCAACAACTGCTACCAGGTGCGTGATCCCTGCCTATTTAGAAAATTCCTGCGTACAAAACAACTTAGCCGACAATTTGAATCCATCACATTTACACATGTCCCAAGAGCTTACAATAATGTCGCAGATCAAATGGCGAACAATGTCCTAGACTGGCATATCAATCACACTTTGTAACACCTCCATCATGCATCATTATCCCATGGCATATCATCCAAATATACAAAAAACCAAAAATATTGCATTGCATCAACATTTGCATCCATAGGGGCATCCACGTGCCTAATCATACATACATCATGTCATATCATATCAAATACACAGGGGGCATCCACGTGCCCAACAGCCTAGACTACTTGCATCCACGTGCAGTACAAACATAACACACATCATAAAGCGCATCCACGTGCGTACAAATGAGACAAACATCACACAAAATGTGCATCCATGTGCATATATATATAATACAACAAATACATGTTACAGAGCTATACATGTCCTGAGTACCCCAGTACTCAGCTATACAAAAAATATATATGTACATCCCTCAAAGCTCATAAAGTACAGGCCGAAGCTACAAAAAATCGGAGGGAGTCCCCTGCACTCCCTAATGGGAGTCATACCCTGCATCACTATCCGTGTCAGCAGCCTCTGACTCCTCCCCCTGCTCCTCCTCCAGCGAGTCCTCCACCCCTGCGGGCCTCGGTGCACGTGCCCTCTCCACCAAGAGAGCCACCCGAATCGCTATCCCTCTGAAATCCTAGGGTGCCTGCATACAATCCTGGACCACATCCGGAGGGAGGCCCCGCCACCCCTGGTCTGTCACCCCAGTCAGCAACCAGCCTAGCAGCACCCGTACAGACTCCAGTGCCCCCTCCGCGTCTCGTCGACGCACCTCCCCTCGCCCAGGCAAAGCCGGAACCGCCACTATCCCTCGCCGCACCACATGCCCTGGCGGCGTCTGCGGGCCCACATCTGCAAATCAACCACTTGTTAGTAACAATACATCAACAATACATCATATACACAAAATTGACAATGCAACTGAACCATACATACCATCAGGTCCCCAGGCCTGTCCTGGTGGCCGTGGCGCATCTGGATCTCCCGTGAAGTCCATATCTCGATAAGGATAATCCTCCAGCGTCAATGGTAACTAGAGCCACTGCATGTACAGCTCCTCCGTAAAATAGCGCCCAACGTCCCCACCACCACGGCGGCGCATCATCTCCCCCCACCTCACCATACGAGGCTCCCTCACCCCTCCCGCTCTGACCGGCACCCATGGCCACAGTGTGGGGACTCTCTCCATAAATAATGCGCACAAGAACGAACCAAAGCAGAATCCCTTGCCATATTCCTTCGTTGCGGTCAGCTGTCGCTGAACGCAGGTCAGGAACATCTGTCCCCACGCAAAATAAGTCCCGGCCAGTACACGCTCCATGATCTGCATCTGACCCCTAGACACCTTCTCAGGTGACTAGGATCCTAGGATCCACACCACATAAGCTGCCATGGCACAAACTGCTGGCTCCCGTAAGTCGCTAACCCGGAGTGCATTCCGATGCACCCGAGCCTCTACCCTACAGAACCACGCTGCCATGTCATCTATATCAAGGTCCGCAGACACCCGCGGCTGTGTATCTGCTACCCTCCCCAGGCAGGGAAACCCCGTCAAGAAATACACATCAGTGAGGGTGAGGTCCACCCTCTCTCCCTGCACTCAGAACGCTAGTGTGTCTGGCTCCCAGAAACTCACCAAGCGGTTCAGCAGCAGTCCTGCTGACTGAATCATAGGTATCTCAGCGAACTTCAGCAGTCCGAAAAGTCCAAACATCTACCTCACACGATGGTCCTCTCAAACCATGGTCACAATCTCCTCCGGCATCTCTCGCTCCCTCCATACCACCTGTGGCATCCTGTCAATCACACAACAAAGTCTCATCAGACTCATGTCCAAATAACAGACCTTCCCACCCTTCCCGAAAACCAGAACCGGACAGTCGCGGTCCCCAACCGCGGCTGCCAAGACGGACAGTCGCAGTCGCTGACCACGGCTGTCAAGCCAGACAGTTGCGATCCCCGACCGCGGCTGTCAAACCGGACAGTTGCGGTCCCCGACCGCGGCTGTCAAGCCAGACAGTCGCGGTCCCAAACCGCGGCTGTCAAGCCGAACAGTCGCGGTCTCCGACCGCGACTGTCCCAATTGAAACCCGCGGTCGGAGACCGCGGTTTTGACCACTGAACCCGCGGTCCACCCATGTGGACAGTACAAAATACCCCCTGGGACCCACCAACCCCCCCCAACCCAAAAATAAAACAGGCATAAGTTCAACGGAATACCTGGCTCTCCCGAATCTCGAATCCACCGGTCGGATCGTCCAGAAATCACACGTAAGCTCTGGTTCACTCTGATCGCGAGTCAAACTGAAATAGTACAAATGACACGTGTCATGTTGGGCCCACTTACTATTTATAGTCCGTTGACTTTTTCCTTGTTTGGCCATTCTGCACCCATACGGAGACCATTTTCCGAACCGTTTCCACCATTGGAACCAGCACGACGAGACCGTCACAATGGTCACCTCGTTGCATCATTTTTTCTAAATCATTTTTTGCCCATTTTTTAGACACCACTAGTCGCCTCGGTTTGCGTGCCACTTCGGCCGCTCTCCGTTTTTAACACTTTTTATATCACCGGATACATTTTTCCGAGCTCATGATGATGCTTGAGATCATTTCTCGCTCTCACTTGGTACAATTTCAACATTGCATCCAGACACCCTGCAGCCTCGATTTACGTGCCACATCGGCCGTCATCAGATTGTTCCACACTTTTTACATGAACCATCCACTCCTGTCATACTGCAAATGTGTCGTTATTTTTCCACCATTCATTCACCCCGCAAGGAGGCCCACCAGTGTTCGCCCCCCATCATCAGTCCTGGTCATCATCAATATTCCTTGATTGAACACTTCCTCCTTGCCTGGCCATTAATTCAGAGTCTTCTTATTTTCTTTTAGACTCCTTAAAATTGAAAGCAACCACGAGCATGAACTATCCTGGGCTCGTAAAATCCACAGGATAGTACCATTCCATTAATTTAGAGTCTTCTTATTTGCTTTCAGACTCCTTAAAATTGAAAGCAACCACGAGCATGAACTATCCTGGGCTCATAAAATCTACAGGATAGTACCATTTCATCATTTTAGAGTCTTCTTATTTGCTTTCAGACTCCTTAAAATTGAAAGCAACCATGAGCATGAACTGTCCTGGGCTCATAAAATCCACATGACAGTACCATTTTATATCCACACTTCTTCTAGTTCCCTAAAACTATGAGGAAGTCCCCCCGTGTCTATTAACGCTATGATCGATCAGCTCGGCAGCACCCCCAATCAAGTCGCCTTTGTTCAGAGTATTCTGCAGTCTCCTGTCATTTTGACCACAGTTTGATTTTCCCTCAGCCCATTCACCCTCAGGACAAATACAGCCATGATCCCTTTATCACCAGTCAGTTTCATATGCTGCCCGATCATCCCCGCCATCATACTCTGAACAAAGGAAGTTTGAGTCCACCCACTCTACTTGCCCAGTTATTTCCCCCAGTTTATCACTCCTGCCATTAGTACGATCACAGTTCGTTTTTGTTACCTCGCGCTCCTGTCAAGGAAACATCATTGCCTTGATAGTTGCAGGTCTCCCTCTGTCGACGACAGCCATTCTATTCCAGAGGATAGACCCAGAGGCCCCTGCGCCTTGGACCCATCACCATTTGTGGTGAGTGCCTACGGACCATTTTGAGAGGAGTCAGCATTGCCTCTCCGAATAGTTATTTCTCACATGCTTGACTTCAGCACCTTAATCGCATCGTTGAGAATCGCGCAGGATATATGTCCTGTCCATTATGTGTCGAAGACCCCGGATTTCCCGCGACTCTATCACATTGGTAAGTCACTTCAGAACGCTCAGTTATATCTTCCCATGGAGGTCCGGGCTGCATTGGCGATTGTATTCGGAAGCTATCCAGTTCCATGCTTCCTTGAGTACCCAGCTTCAGTTCCAGATCAGTGCACCATTGCAATTATGACCGTTGTCACTCTGATCCAGCAACTCATCAGTTCCTTTGGAACCACATTCAGTAACACTGCTCTCATTTTAGTGCATCAGTTGTTCAGCTCAGACATGGTCAGCCCAGCAGTATGTTCCAGATTTGTGTCCCTTCTAGACACTTATGATGTACACAGTGGTTTTCTATGTATCCTACAGGGCTCTCCTTTCGGGCCTCACAGTTATTTTTATGTATCTTGATACGAGCATGGGAATGCCCGCCTCGTCCATATATTGAGATTCTTCCTCATCCATTTATTGAGGCTATGTACTTTTCAGCCCTTGCAGTTGGTTCAGGATCATTGTTCCAGGTTTCAGTTGGTTACTTCTCTTCTCCACACCCCAGAAAACCAAATATGACTCATGATGTCCATCGGCCATACGACGAGCTCTTGCCCTCGCACATCAGGGGGCAATCTGTTAACACCCAAAAATGGTTCACTACCTCATCTACCACATTACATGGCTCATTTGTCTGTTTTCCTACCATATTTCCATCAAAAACCCATAAAACCATCTAAAAGGTCTCCAAAAAAAGCTTAAAATGCCTCCAAAAGGCCATAAAACCCTTTTTTCCTCCAAAAATATCCAAAATTCCTCTAAAAAAGCAAAAATCTCCAAAAAGGAATAAAAAAATATAAAATAATGAGGAAAAAGAGGAAAAAACCCTAAACAGCTGAAACCCTAAAAAGCTGACCTAAACTGCATGGTTTAATCAACTATAAATAAGTGATGGAGACCCGTTATTTCATATCCACTATCATAAGTATCCTGCCTCTGCCAAAATTGCTCTTGAAACCCTGGCTTACCATTAAGCTACTTTCACCATTGAGAGCCCCTTTTGGCCCATTTCCACCATCGGAGAAAGAGAAGAAGCATCTTGGAGCTCGGAGCCACCGACATCGGACCAGCACAACGGACTCCATCAACCTCCACATCGGAGGTAACATCAATAAAGATCATTATTTACATTTCACCATTTTTGTTTCATGTTATTTACTTTCTACTATTTTTCTTCATGAATGTTTAGATTAGCTTTTATTTCCGTTTAACGTTATTTAATTCATATATCATTGAACTGCTACTAAGGAATCCATTTTCCTTAGTAGGTGCTCATTCGCACAAGCTAGGGCTAAAACCCTAGCAACAGCGCCCCCAAAAGAAATTTTTCAGGATGTTTTGTTGCCAACAATTTACTTGCACATGGTATTGGGTGACCCGTGGTATTTTCCCATGGTAATTCTCCTATAAAAGGAAAGCATTGTAATATGGTTGTGTATTGTATTGTAGCATTGTAAAATGATCTTTGTGATTGTATGAGAGAGGCTATGAGAGAGTGAAGAGGAAGTGAAACAACGTTGCTACAGGTTGTATCTCTTTATTTTGTTGGAAGGTATAGTAATAAAAGACTAGCAATTTATGTGTGGACATAGCCCATATTGGGTGAACCACATTATATATGTGTCACTCTTGTAATGTGTTTAATATTTGCATCTTGTTTATTGTTTATTGTTATTTCTCTATGATCTCATTTTCTAACAATTGGTATCATATCCAAAGGTCTATCTAGCTAGTAAACTCGCAGGAAATAAGGGTTCCTAGTTTGAGTGGGAGCAATGGCGAAAGAAAGCAAGTTTAGGGTCGAGAAATTTAACGGACAAAACTACCAATTATGGAATATGAAAATTGGGGACTATATGTACCAGAAGGATATATTCCTACTGTTGGGAAGAAAAACAAAACATCCGACAACTATGAAGGACGAAGAATGGGAGGTTCTTGACAGAAAGGAACTGGGAACAATATGGATGTCCCTAGACTCATCGGTGGCTTTCAATATTTCAAAATAAAATATAATGAAGGTGTGATGAGCACATTGGCTAAGTTCTATGAAAAACCCCCGGCTTCCAACAAGGTATTTTGTATGAAGTGTTTATTTAATATGAATATGTCAGAAGGTGGGTTTGTTGCTGACCATTTAAATGAATTTAATATGGTTACCAATCAACTAATCTCTGCAGGAGTGAACTTTGATGATGAGGTTAGGGCTCTTCTAATATTGAGCTCATTTCCATAAAGATGAAATGGCTTGGTCATGGCTATAAGTAACTCTGTCTCTGGTTCAATACTTTTAAATTTGATGATGTTGTTGGTGTTATTCTTAGTGAGAAAATCCGGAGAAAAAGCAAAGGTAATACATCAGGTAATGCATTGATCATGGAGAGCAGAAGAAGACAAAGGTTGAAAGGAAAGAGCCTAGGTAATCACATCAAGTATAGAAAGGAAGATCTAAGTCCATACTGGGAAAGATTGAGTACCAGAACTGTGGTAAGAGAGGACATCTGAAGAAAGACTGTAGAGCTCCAAAGAAGAAAGGAGATAGGAAGCAAGAGACTACTCAGGAAGCTAATGTAGCAGGTGATGTGTTACAAGATGCTTTGATTATTGCATTAGATAATACTAGTGATTACTGGGTAGTAGATTCAGGGGCTTCATGTCATGCTAACCCCATAGGAAATTATTTCATGATTATGTTCCAGGTGATTTTGGACATGTTTTATTGGGTGATGATGAACCATGTAAAATTGTTGGAATGGGTCATGGTATGAATTAAGTTAAATAATGGAAATTAATGGCCACTAAAATATGTGTAGCATATTCCTCCTAGGAAAATAAATATGATCTCAACATGGAAGTTGGGAGATAGTGAATGTTTGTCTATGTTTGGGAAAACATGGTGGAAGATCACTAAAGGAGCATTGGTAATATCAAAAGCAGATAGGATAGGTACGTTGTATTTATGTCCTCATAAAAATGATTATTATATCTCTTTAGCTTCCACAAAAAAGGTGTAGCATTGTAGCATCATAGCCACATGGTAAAACTAGTGTAGCATTGTAGCTTGGCCACATGTTATAGCCAAAAATGACACTTCTCCATCTCTGACCACACTTACATGTTTAGTCATATGATGAAAATTCCATGACGACACTTCAAGAAGGCTACTGTCAATCATCCAAAGTACATTAATGGATGGAAGGGTCATATTTAGTACTTCTGTAGAGCCTTCTTACATCTTTTCTAGTCCATTGGATACCTAGGAGGATAAGGAACAAGTTTCTAGACTAAACCATCTCTTGAAAACCCTTGAAACCCCCCCAAAAATGCATTTTTTCATAAAAATGCAAGTTTTCAGTGTTGTACTAGCGTTTTTCTCTTTGCGCACGCAAGTTGTTAGTGTCTTACTAGCGTGTACCCTCACAATTCTCAAAAATATATTAAATTTCGAATTTTGGGTGGTTTGGGTAGTTCTAGAACTCTTCAAATTTCTATATAAGAGAGGGAGAGGGGACAATGAACAGGAATTAGCCTTGAGTATTGTTATGCTGGCAGAATTTGGACTCTCATCCCCTTCACTTATGCCCTAGTTGTCATTTACCCTTGCTACAGAGCTTGGAGGTTGGGATTATTAGAGGAGAAAAGCAAGTGATCCAGATCGAAGGTTTTACAAGGTGCCTTGAATGATGAGAAGGGATATCTTGTACTTCTTTCATTGATTAATAAAGACTTGAAATTCTTCTCTTCCCAAAATCATTTCTATTTTGATGATCATTATCTTATATGTGGTCAAATTGGTTTGAGGAAGGTTTGAAGTGTTTTGTAGGTTCCCTAGTTGGAGAGCAAGAGCGGGATTAAAAGGGAAGCTTGGATCAAACTTCAGTTTATAAGGTATGTATCATCCTAACCCTTGAACTTTTTTTTATTTTTTATTCTTGCATAATTGTTTATGTCGGTCTGTTTAACCCCTAGTAAGTCGGTGGTGTCAAGCCTAGCCATAGGATAAATTCCCTAACAACAAAAATGATGACTCCACTGGGGATGCCTTTTCCGCTTTGGCATATCCTTATTTATTTCTCCAGTATATTTTGAGGTATGAGTTTGGTTTTCAAGTTAAGAACAATCCTTAATCAATTATAGACATGTTCCCTATTGTTTTAGGGGTGTTTTTCACCTTCGTTGCACCTTCCATCACCCACACGCTAGTGCTAGAACACACAATAGCATTTTTAATAGGTACACCAAGTGCAGAGTAGTACAACCTATGTGTTACACACTACTAATACTATAGTGCAATAGCGTTTTCCCCTTTTCAATGATTTTTCACCTTTTGGGCATTTTTGGGGGGGTCTGTTTGCAGTTTTTGGGGTATCTGATGTTACCAAGTCTATGTAATACCACTTGGAATTGTTGTCTTCTCTTGAGAGTGATATTAGCTTGATTTTAAAACCCTTTTTTAAGTTTTTTGGCTTGTATCTTGCTTTGTGCCTCACCTCCTTGCTTGGCATGACCTTGTTTTTATGGTGTTTATCAACCTCTATTAATAGGTATAGCCTAAACTTAGGAGCCATCTGATTCCTGTCTTCTTCAGTCTTGTTGATCAAAATACTTATTCCAAAGTGGTTGGCTTGGTCTCTTATGCAAGTCCTCCTCCCAATAGAGGTCTTGTCAGACCTTAGGTCAATGTAGGGTTAATTTTTTGTGGACATAGTACATAAGATCATTTGCTTTGTTATATCATATGCATGCACTTGTCTGTAGTTTGGTTTCCTTTTTTGGTTTGAAATAAAAAGTAAAAAGAACAAGTCTTTGATTTCTATACATTTAGTCTAATGTCATTAGGATTAGGTGCATTGCATATCTCTGTTTTTTGAAAATAGAAAAAGAGATATTTCATTTGTGGCCTCCATTTTCAGTTTTGAAAAGAAAAGATAAGTAAAAGTTCTTCATTTTAAACATCTTTCACATTTAGTCATGTTGTTTTCACTTTCAATTCAAAAACATAATTAGTTTCATTAAGTCAAAGACCCCTTTTTCTTTCTGGACATCAAAGAATACTTTACTTTATACTGCAGGTCATATTCTTATGGTGTGCCATGGATCTCCTTTATCATCTCCGATCGTAGCTCCTCCTATTTTCAAGACAACAATATTCGATGGTTTGTCTCGGGGCTCAACTAAAATCTTCTGAAGATTTTGATTTGTATTCATGAGATGGTCTAATTTTGATTGGCCTTATCTTTCCATTTAGAAATAAGTTGTTGGCATTCCTAAATAGTGTGAACTAGTGCTTTACAATACAAACATTTGAATGTATGATTTATACAATCCATGGCAGAGTGTCCCGGTTGTCCACAATTATAGCAGGTGACCTGACCTATTCCTCAAACAAATCCTCCTCCTATGCCTCGAACTCTAAAAACACTGCCACCCTTGGATTGAGGGAAATGTACATGTGATCTATCAACTTGCATTTGCTCATCATTCTTTAGTAAATATGTATCCACTGTCTTTTCATGTAATAATTGATATTCCTTGAAATCCTTTTCATCATGGTCCACAGATTGACAAAACTTACAATAAATATTGGTGAGTGTACTCACTATCTTCTGCAGATACAAACATTATTCTAGGTGGTCCCCTCTTGTTTGACAAAATCTGCACCATGGAATCCCGTATCTACTTAATGCATTTGGAGCACCAGAAGCAAGGTAATCTAAAAAGGCCAAAAGCAAGGAAATCTATAAAGGCTGGGAAAAAATATTTATGATATCCTTCTATTTTACATCTCATGCACCATATTTCTTCACAAATATCCTTTCCCTTCTTGATATCTTGGATCTGCAACGAAATATTATCCAAGTGTGACTGGATTTTCACCATTCCTGCACTAATTTCCCCGACTGGTGACGCTTCTAATTTCATTTCAAGCTCTAAATATATTGTATGTGATGTTATATTTTGTTACATTAAGGGAACATGGATATGGGGTAATAACATAGCAATAAACCACTCCTTATGTTGACATGTGAAAATTCGCCTTAGCCTTCATGGTCTTGAATCTCTGGTCAAAATCCCAAACAGATTCGCTCGATGACTTCTTAATCTTCTTCAACTCTGTGATGCACTACGACTTACATTTTGGTTTCTTAAATTCATCTATTAAACTCACTTGGACATGATTCAATGACTTCTGAGGACTTCCCATAGGAACCACAAAGATATTCATATATCAATCAAGAGGCACGACCTCTAAAGGGCGTGACCATCTGGGCCCTTTTTACTACCTCATCTTGGATTTGTCGCACAGCCTAGACAACGTCACACAAAAACCATTGTTGTTCAAGGTCTTCCAACCCATTTCCATTAAATATAGGTAAGTTCATGAATCATGTCGTCCCTAACCATTCTACACCTTTGGGGTACTAACAAACTCGAATTAGATCAATCACTAGTGGGAACTTTTTGACCACTATCTTGACTATTAGTATTACTTTGATTCGACAAGCAACACTTTGATATAGTTTTAGGACTTACCTATGATTCTAAATATGTATGTGAATTCATATGGATGTCATAGCCTTGGGTTTGGTACAGATATGACACTAATTCCTCGTCTTTAGAAATAAGTTGGTACTCTTGATTTTCGTCACAAGACTCCTCTTCAAGTTGTGGCACCAATTCATAGTCCCCTCTTCTGGTCACACTACAAATCTCTCTCCTTGTCGCGGTCCTTCTCCTCTTATTCGACCAGAATATTTTCCCACTCCTTAGCTGACCACCCTCTTCATCAGTCTCACCATCTGCTTGGAACATCTTAGCTCATTCTACCCATCTTTTCCAAACCTTCTTCCCATCATTACCCATTCCCTCTGCTCATAATGATTCACTCATTAGACTCCATCCGCAAAGTTATTTTTTCACATACTAGCATTTTGATCAATGGTTTTAAGGACTTCAAGTATCTACCTCTGGGGCCTTGAAAAAATTATCTTTCATCTTCACTATATGACTTAATAGTATCCACGGTGATCTTGGTAATATACCCTTCTAAAATGATATCGACTTAAAAGTTGACTATCGTTGAGATGGTATTATTAACACTTTCTAGTCATTGAACCAGTTGAGGAGTCCAACCCCTAGGTTCACCTCCTTGAAAATTTTTATTCTGAAGTGCTAGTCTTGCCAACCATTCATATAATATAATAAGGAATTTACTAAAGAAAATCTCATGGATATCTGAATAACATACCTTCCTAACCATTCCATTGGAGTTAGTCGTGACCTCCTGCTTTCTTCTTGAGAAAATTATCAAGCTTTCTGATCTACCCAATCTTGAATCTTAGGCTTCGTCGAGTGCCAAAAACTTTCCCCTTCGTGATGATCCCAATCCTAAAAAAGAAACCATTTGGTGGATCAATATTAACTAACCCAGTTTCAACTTCTACCAAACCAACAAAAACCCAAGGTATTGGCTCAACAAGGTTTGGCCTTGTTGACAACACCTACGAATCAAGTGATCTCTCACTCGAGATACCTATAGGAGTTACAGGAACCAGGTTTCTGAAGTAAATAAGGGGATCTTATCTTTCTAGACATCGACATAAAGGACAACGATATAACAACTAACATGATATCATATTATAGTCTATTCACAACCTTAAACATATTCATAAAACAATCGAAGCTTTGTCGATTCAATTACTTATTCAACCATTGACACATTGTCATAGATCACAACAATACACAAAACAACATACACATTCATCATACACCATTCGACACAACAAATTTAATGTGGAAACCCAAGATGGGAAAAACCACAAAAGCGCTCGTTAATTAGCAATAGTCGTACTTCAAACACTTTGGTCTGCACACACAACCTGCAGACATTCCTCCATAATCCCCATTACATTGATTCTACACACACAACTTGTGAATCAATAGTATACTCATGACTCTTATTCATCTTCGACATACCAATACAAAATCATTTTATCGACATTACAAACTTGTCTTTTTAAAACTTGACTTCCACCAACCCAAAAATGCCCAACCCATTACATTTTTATAGGCTCTACTAGTCAACTTTACATCGCATTCCCACTACCCCAAAAGTGGACAAGCCTTCTAACCGCCTCACCAACTTTTTTATCAAAATATGTCAAAAAAATTTCTTTTCCCCCAAATTCTACCCTAAATTTTGAAGTTGACTGATTCAACACCTGCTCTATCACACCCGCGTTCACGCCTCGACAAGGCTCCAAATATTAGAGACCAAAATTAACGAAACTTTCCTAGGGCCAATAAATTGAATGAAACAACAAGCCAATCAACATTGAACATAAATAGAGTTTGAAATTGGAGATTGGGTATTTGTGAGATTACAACCCTATAAGCAATTATCACTTAAACAAGGCAGAAAGAGGCAGAAAGAATAAACTATATCCAAGGATTTATGGACCATATCAGATCAATAGGAATATTAGTCACATAGAATATGGATTGGAATTACTGGACACAAGTCACATCCACAACATTTCTCATGTATGATGTCTAAAAAGGGTGTTAGGACAACACCAGAGAACACAAACAATGCTTCCCTTATTGGATGAAGAAGGATGAGTTATCTTTAAGCCCAAAGCTATTATTGCTACCAAAGAAAAAAGATTGTGAACTTTAGTGATTAAATAATATCTTATTAAATGGAAAAATATTCCTAAACAATACACTTTTGGGAATCATAACATTTTCGACAACGACATCCTTCATTACCATTTCTTTGAGGACAAAGCAAATTTTAAGCGAAGGGAAATGTTACGAATATTTTAATATTCATTAATATTAGTAATTATAACAGGACACAACTTTTCAAATTAGTGCCCAAGACATATTTAAGGCAGGCCAATCGATTGTCCCTATCATCAATTCATTATCTATTATTTATATATCTATTTCAGATATTTCTGATTGTATCAACTTCTTCCTCATTCATTTTTCATGTTTCAATTGTGGGATAAATCCCAATAAATAATTAATGCAATATCTTTTGTCTCTTATGGATGGTTGATGCTAGCAATATGATGAAAAAACCTTGCTAATGCTATGGACTTGTATTTTTGGATCAATAATGGTTTCTTACTTGGGATGTTTGCAAGTGGGATCTTTACTTTGCAAGGTTAAATTTATTTGGTTTGTGGTTGAATATGTGATGTATTTTCAACTCTTAATTGTATTCTCTGGAATTCCATGCTTGATGAATATTATTCCAAGTTAGTATTGAAGATACCACTTCAATAATTCCCTTGTAGATCCTAGGATAAATATGGCCTTTATTGGATATGGTAGGAATTGGCCCTCAAATAATAGATATCCTTATATGTTACTAAGTTCTTTGTTACTATCCTTGATTGACCCCATTTTCCCATTTTATAAAACATTGATCTCCAATCCCTTTATCACCATTATCTTACTTTCATAAAAAAAAACCTTAAGCGTTAAGAGGCTTCCATAGTCAAACATATGGTATATCATTTTGGGGATTATTTGTGTAGAGTATGCCATTAATTTATGACCTATATCCATGAGTATTAGTCACAACTAACCAATTTTTCATGATATTGAATAGTCCATGTATCACTCATTACATCGGGTGATTCTCACAGGGGTGGAGAAGTGGGACTGGAACTAGTGAAAAGAATCATATGACATCAATAGTAACCTCTAAGGCTTGCACTTGGTAACCAAGTCTTCTCGAGAGGTCACCCATCTCAATATTCCTCTGACTCAAGTGTGCTTAGCCCTAGATATTTCCCCACAATCAATCCCACTTATCTCGCTACCCCATTTGTAAAAACTTAACAAGTATTGTGCCTTATGGGCTATTCAATTAGAGCTCCCTTAACTCTTATATTTAAGTATTAAGAGGCTTCCAATCAAGGTCGATTATCTTGCTACCCCATTTGCAAAACCTTAGCAAGTATTGTGACTTATGAACTACTCAATTAGAGCACCCTTGACTCGTCTTTAAATTATTGAGAGTCTTCCACAATCCAACATATCGGATATAACATTTTTGAGAGTAATTAATCTATGATACATATCCATGAGTATTATTCACAATGGACAAATTTCTTATGATTTTGAATAGTCCACTTAGCACCCATTGAATTGGGTGATGTTCACATGGGTGAAGAAGTGGGATTATAACTAGCGAAATGGATAGTATGGCATCAATTGTCACCTTCAAGGCTTGCACACGATAACTGGGACTTCCTAAGAGGTCACCCATACCAAGACTCCTTTGGCTCAAGTGAGGTTAACTATGGATCTTTCCCTGCAATCAAGCTCACTTAGCTTCCTACCCCATTTTCAAAACCTTAACAAGTATTGTGCCTTATGAGCTATTCAATTAGGGCTCCCTTGCCTCTTATATTTAAGTATTGAGAGGCTTCCACAGTCCAACATATGATATATCATTTTTGGTATTATTTTCCTAGAGTAAGTCACTAATATATGTCCCATATGCATGATTAGTAGTTGCAACAGACCAATTTCCAATGATTTTGAATGGTCTACTTAGCACTCAAGAGTAGAAGGGGGTTGGTGAGGTGAGAGTGACCCCCTCTCAGTTATACATTTAAAGCATCACTAGTTTAGGGCTTTTAATCTCAATATGTTGGTTTGTGTGGTAGTAGGGACATAAGACAAATATTAAACGGAGCATTTATCAAAGACATAAGAGGATAATGATGATGTAGGAACAATTCTAAATTCAAAGGAAAACATGGAGGGTAATAACTAACCAAATAGTTTTCAAAAACACCTTCATTTGAATGACAAGGTTTGGTACCATCCATTAAAAGACACCTTTACTGTAGTTATTTTAGCACTAAATGGTAATCTCAAATAGTGAACCTTGTTGGTTTGACAGAGTACAACAGTACATGGGATAAACTTTCACTAAAACACCCCATTTCCAACGTTTTTTTCGACATGATTTTGTCCTAAATATGGGATTTGTAAATTTAGTAATTGCAAATATGCAAGTTTATCAACTTAAAATGACAACCAAGTGGTGTTTTTAGTCTCTAAATCATCCACAATGTCATACTTGCAAATTGAACCACAAATTTAGCAAATTCAAGGATTCTTGGTTTGTTGGATTCTGATGGATGTTTTTGGTAATGGGGAAATTTAGTTAATAGTTAAACAACATAAATGTCCAAGTTACTTCCTCTTCTTTACAAAACAAATCATGGAAGGATAATTTGGAAAAGAAAAAACCCTTAGAACAATTTTCTTTGGAGATATTTTTTTGGATAGAATGATAAGTAGGATATTGTTGTAACTTGAATATTTTATTTAATGGTTGGACATTATTATTTTACCCTAGAGTCTTTTATTGAAAAAGAGAGAAGGGTTTTTTTAGGAGTTCACTCAATGTATTTTTCTTTATCAATATGCATTTTTCCAATCATATTAACCATTACAAAGTATTTGTATTTCCTTTCACCATGGATGCTTTTGATGAAGATGAAGAACTAACTATTTGAAAAATGCAAGAAATTTGTGAGAAAAATATGTTATTTTGTAGGAATCTCATCATAAAATTCATGATAAAGTTGATTCCTTCCACACCATTAATGAGAAGCATCATTATGAGAGAGACTTGTTGCAAGCTAGTATTACTTAGTGGTAGGATAGAGTTCTATCTTGTAAGTCTCTAACACTCAACTTTTTAATGAAGTTGCTTTTTTGCAAGGTAAGCTTATTAATCAACATAATTATTTTTTCCTCATACAAAAACAAACTAAAAATATTTAGTAAATACTCAACAACTTTAGAATATAAACTTTAAAGTAATCAACATGCTTTAGAATTGTAAACGAAAACATATATCAATTCATATACCATAATACATAAGATTTATAGTCCATCTAATATTACACCATGATACATAATGTTACACCATGATACACAAGATAAATAATTTATCCATAATCCATATAGTATTAATGACATAAGATAATATAATTTTATTAAACAACATAAGATATTATGTAAATGTAAAAATAAATATTACACATAAAAACTTGTCACTAGCATAATACAGCTTAGTTAATAAACTTACGTTACATCTTGGATTTACCCAATTAATAAACTTACTTTGCATCTTGAATCTCTCTTTGATGCAGGCTAATTATAAAACTTACTTTGCATATTGGGTCTCTCTAAGCGAAGCCGTGAGCAAAGAATTTGCAAAGTTTCTTCATAATATGTATTCTTGATTTAATATTAATTAAGAGCAACAAAGATAAACAAGCTTTGACACACTGAGAACAAAACCAAAAATGTACAGAGAATTATAGCCATGATGTTAAAGTTTCAAAAGAACGAAAACTAAGTTTTCCATTGTCATTGAAAATGGGGATCATTGATATATTTAGAAAACAATGAACTCAAGTTTTAAAGTTTTCATCTTCGAGATTTTTTAAGTTAAAATTTATATGCAAAGCTCAAGTATAGTGAAGATTAAGAATATGAAACAAAGCTTATGATATTGACTTCAAGCCTGTAGGATATTGATATTGAGCAATTCAAGAAAACATTTGTAATAAATAAACCTGAAGTAATTAGATTCCAAACATATAAGCTTGTGTTCCCCAACAAAAGGCATAAGCTTAATGAATCAAGTATTATAAGCAAAGCCCATGGGAGTGTGGCCTTGTGGCTAGCAGCTAGCTTGTATTAATGTGGAAACCCTGCTCAGAAAAGAAGCAATATCATAAACAATAGGGTAATACTACCTTCAAGTGGGAATGTTTGGGTGAACGAAATGTAGTTGAGGATCCAACACGAACTACAGATTAGACCATTGACAGAACCGTTGTCAACATCCCAAGAATGAAAGTGTTGGTTCACTTGAAAGTCTATTGTAACACAAGTATGCTGGTTCACAAAAGCTGGTTGAAGACTAGTATTCACCTATTCCAATAGCGTGCAGATGCAGGCACAGACATTTAGTCCATAGCTCGTTTTTAGAAAGTAAAATTAAGATGGTTACAATATTGCTCATACACAATCAATATAATCAATATAATGTCTGCAGCATTGCTTTATAATCAGTAATGTCACTAGAAAATATATTACAATTGGTATTTAATTATCATGTTAGGGTTTATTGAAACAGAAAAGGTAAAGGTAACACTATTCATTGAGTCAAATCTTTGTAAGGTCAGAAATCCCTTATATTATATTGCCAAAACATAGACAAATAGAACTAAATGTAGGAGATACAG
Organism: Pseudotsuga menziesii; assembly: GCA_001517045.1. Classification (NCBI taxonomy): domain Eukaryota; kingdom Viridiplantae; phylum Streptophyta; class Pinopsida; order Pinales; family Pinaceae; genus Pseudotsuga; species Pseudotsuga menziesii. The sequence continues at coordinate 618,167 of LPNX010231735.1, read as the reverse complement.
TTGCAACATCAACTCACGGTAACATTTAGTTGAGTGTGTTGTTTATGTGAAAAAAACTTGTATTAGGTTTCAGGATAGGTGTCATTTAGATGAGAGTGAGTTGTGGTTGAACCTCTCTATCCCTTGTATTGAAATATTCTTACTACAATAAGGAAAATCATCAAAAATTCTAGCAAAGCCCAATAAATTATCTTTCATCTTCACAATTCTTCTGCCATCCATCTCGAATGTCTTTACGGGTTTTAATTCCAATCATCATGACAGTGAAAAGCAAGAAGTTTCCCGAACTCACATGTCATACAGGTTTTGTTTGCAAACATTATTTTGGTAGGGGTGTTAGCAAAGTGTTGATCCCTACAAACTTCAATAGAATGAAATGTATCAACTAATCTTTCCTTAATCTATCAACAAGCACATAGTTCATAAAATTTGGTCAATTTTGTGCAGAGGTTAAAATCCCAGCCAAATGCATAGTGAAAATCACATTACCTCAAGGATGACAGAATTTTGTGGGTGAATAGTTAGTGAATACACCAATTCTACAAAAATGTCTTGTAAATTGGAAAAATGTCCTTTGTCGACTTTGTCAGCACATGCAAAAGTATTTTTCATTCCCTGCAGGTTTTGGAAGGGAGAGAGACTTCTTATTAGACTACCTAAAACAACTACTAACCCTTGTAAAAAATTCAATCAGAGATTAACTGACCTTGTTAATTCTTGCGGTACTTGCTAGGTGGAAATCATTATTTCTAACCTACAAAGTGGGATAACTTCTCCTGACGTTTACTTTAACAAGTGGAGTGTAAAGTGACAAAAGAAGTTACACAAAATTCAGTTTGAAAGACAATAGTTTGAAACTACAGGGAAATATGCCAGGTCTCAGAACTGGGTTACTGTTTTCTTTAGTTGCACTATGACGATTGAACTTCTTTTGGCTTAGAAGAGGGTTTCTATTCCACCAAAATTTCTGGGGATCTGCGTTAAGCTTTTTCTTTTTGAAACTCATACAAAAATTGTTTAGGATTTGAACCCAATCTTATCTCTTCTAGAACTCAAACCATAAACATGAGGCAGAGTACTGACTTACCCAATGAAAATGGAAGCTTGGTTGATGGATTGACACCCTATTGGTACTCCCCAACAAAATAATAAATGTTGTATAAACTGGTTTCAGATCTAAGGATATATATATGCCAACTTATACAACATTTATTATATTGTTGCCCAGTGCATATTGTTTGCTCATCAATAAATACTTATTTTAAAGATGAATAGTATTTGTGTTCTGTAAAATTACATGGCATGTGTAAGAGAATGCAGGCTTCCCAAACCAAGATGACAACTTGAATGTCTAATACACGGAATTACGTTTGTGCCTAGAATTTCACCAACTCAAAATCAAAATTGGTAAAGATTCAATTATCTGAAGATAATGTACTTGTAATGCGTTTGATAGCATATAGCCAGACAACAAAAGGAATATGTAATCAACTAGTATTAGGTTGAAATTTGAAAGGGGCATATACCTTAGTTCAATATGCAAGAAATATACGTTGAAAGTAACTAGTGTATATCATCATATTTCTATTTTTGGGAGAGAAATCTAGCACAAAGGACAGAGGAAAGGGTCTCATCATAGATACTTTTCCGCATATAAATTCAGGAAAGATATCTCTAGTTTTATCAGAAAGCATAGAGAACTGTATTATGAGAAACCTTGAAGGTTGCTGGAGGATCTGGAAAAAGTTATAATACTAGAAGAGAACGTGTGATGGATAAGGTGCTTTGTGAATAAGCTAAGGATTTTGTGAGAAAATCCGTTGAATTAGAGGAATATATTGTAGGTAGCTTAGAAAGATGGTCACATAATTCAGGGAACCTTGGCGAACATCCATGGAGCACTGAAAGTAAGTTAAACTATCTAATAACTGAGCTCAATAGTCTCAATATCAACTCCTTCCTTCCTCTATTTTTAAGTCAGTCTAGCTATTTTGTAATGGATTGTAGTTAAACTTTGTGTTTGTCAGAGGCTAAAGTGTATATTTATTCGAAGAAAATCCTCTAGTGGTAAGCCTTATACAGTTACATAGTCCCATTTGAATCTACAGAGTTCAAAGTTTCTTTCTATCATTGTAATTTTTATGTAACCATTTATTTATCTATGGTAAAATAGTTGGTTATGCCTTAATTATAAATTTTTAATTCATAATAAATTAATAAAATAGTTTTGTTGTTCAATTTTACTCAGTGATTTTCAAACTAAGAACCCAACTCAAGTTAGTAGTTGTTTGTTCTAATTTATTTATAAATCTATGTAAGTTAGTTGATTATTGTAATTTTTAATAAAATTGAGAATAAGGTACTTGCTTCATTTACATATTAATAATTGCTTCATCCTTTTAGCTTCATAGTGTTGGTGTAAAGGAAGAACATGATGTTGAATATCCATAAAATATAGAGAACATAATCATCAACATGTATGAAAACTTCATGAATGACTCTTGAACCAAAAGCATGGAATACTTTTCAACATTTTAAGACAAAAAAAAGTTTCTTGATATATTGACATGGCCCAAACAACATAAATAATACCAAATTGCAAAAGTTTTCCTAAAACAAGGATGGTTTTATAGTTTCAAAAATATTTCTAAGACATTACCAAATTGCAAAAGTTTTCATAAAACAAAGACCAAAGTTTTATAGTATTAAACATATTTCTAAGACATTCTCCATGGAAAATGTAACTTTATTATTTGTTTTCACACGCACCAAACTAATAAGAGGGGAATAAGACTCAATAAATAGATTGCCTAAAGAGGGAGAAGGGAATGAAACTCAAACTACATGGAAATAATGACAATGGATTGAAATTACTCTATGGTTTAGTGATACAAGCATTATTCCTTGATAAGAGACTAGAATGTAGAATAAATTTGGTATTTGTTGGTGTTGTTGCAAGCAACACTTGTACTACCTAGAAAATCTGTTATATTTGATTGGATTATTGAAATGCCCACAGCTCCCAAAAAAGTATCTTTGATGTTTTGCAGTTGGCGCACAATGTCGATCATTGTTGGTCATTCTTGAGGAGAATATTTTGTGCAAAGTAAACCAACATTTATGAGGTGAATTATGCAATTGAGCTTCCTATCATCTTCAGTGATGGTACTAGTCCTCAATAGGCTCCTATCCACTACTTCGGTGACACGGTTTGAAAAACTGCTACCCACCCATTTCTGCAAGTTCAATCCTTCCACAAACATGTTGTGGGTGGGTTTCTTTTTTGTGAGCATATCCAGTAGCAATATTCCATAACTATAAACATCACCTTTGGTTGTGACACATCCGCCCAATCCATATTCTGCATCCAAATATCCTTGCATAAGATTTTTTATTCGCAATTTTTAACAAAAATAGAAAAATCATGACAACATCTAATATGCTATTTAGCTTATAAAATGATACCTAGAGGAATGTAACCTGCAAATCCCTTGAGTGCATGTGTGGAAGCGAGAATTGAATCCTCAGAATTTGCAAAAGATATCGTAGCAATGCCAAAGTCAATTAAATATGCTGGCATATCTTCACCCATAAGTACATTATTGGGTTTCAGATCGCAATGGATTACTTGCATGAAGCAATGGTGATGAAGACACATCATGTCATGAGCAATATAAATGACTATATTCAACCATTGAATCAAAATCAAACCACTTTCTACTTCGTCATTTGGATACAACCACTTTTCCAAGCGTCCATTTGGCATTAATGGAAATATCAAAGCTTTGATTTGAAGGTTTGAATAAGAAGTTATGGTTCTAATCAAATTTCAATGCCTAACTCTACTAAAAAATTTGCATTCCTTGTCAAAACTCTTTTGAGCACCTTCATTTTCCAAGTTGAGAAGCTTCAATGCAACCACTGTGTTATCATTCAATACACATTTGTACACTTTGGCAAAACTACCCACTCCTAACAAGTTTGCATCACTAAATTCCTCTATTGCACTAATAATCTCTCCATAATAACTTATGCGGTGCCCCATATTTAAGGATGCCACGACCTTTATAGGAATATGCCTCTTGCAATTTTGTCTCCACAAGATTCCCAAAAGAAAGCATGATACAATAGTGAATGCAACTGCAACAATAGGAATGACAAATCTTTTCAAATATGAAAGACTTTTATGTTTTGGAGTAGAGAATGGTGACAATCTTACCCAAGGTCCACATAGACCAGGATTTCCCATAAACACTGTGGCACCAAGATTTTTGAAAACTCCGCCTTTTGGGACTTCTCCTGACAAGTTGTTGAAAGAGAAATTCAATTGCTTGAGCATTTTCAGATTTGCCAATGACATGGGTATTCCACCTGACAAATTGTTGATGGAGAAGTCCATGTCTTAAAGAATTTTAAGTTCACCTAGTGACATTGGAATTGGACCTTCAAGTGCATTGCAAGAAATATTTAGGTATTCTAGTTCTTTGTAGCTTCCAATTCCATTTGGAATGTAACCAGTGAACTGATTCACAAAAATATCTATAGCTTGAACTATAGTCATCTTACTTAGTCCCATAGGCATAGGTCCATCTAATAAATTATTTGAAATGTTGACAGAAAAAGCTAAATTTGCAAGACCTGTGACCTGTGAAAGAAACTTGTATTAGGTTTCAGGATAGGGGTCATTTAGATGAGAGTGAGTTGTGTTTGAACCTCTCTATCCCTTGTATTGAAATATTCTTACTATAGTAAGGAAAATCATCAAAAATTCTAGCAAAGCCCAATAAATTATCTTTCATCTTCACAATTCTTCTGCCATGCATCTCGAATGTCTTTTCGGGTTTTAATTCCAATCATCATGACAGTGAAAAACAAGAAGTTTCCCGAACTCACATGTCATACAGGTTTTGTCTGCAAACATTCTTTTGGTAGGGGTGTTAGCAAAGTGTTGATCCCTACAAACTTTAATAGAATTAAATCTATCAATTAATCTTTCCTTAATCTATCAGCAAGCACATAGCTCATAGAATTTGGCCAGTTTTGTGTAGAGGTTAAAATCCCAGCCAAATGCATAGTGAAAATCACATTGAGTCAAGGATGACAGAATTTTGTGGGTGAATAGTTAATGAATACACCAATTCTACAAAAATGTCTTGTAAATTGGAAAAATGTCCTTTGTCGGCTTTTTCAGCATAGGCCAAAGTATTTTTCATTCCCTACAGGTTTTGGAAGGGAGAGAGACTTCTGATTAGACTACCTAAAACAAATACTAACCCTTGTAAAACATTCAATCAGAGATTAACTGACCTTGTTAATTCTTGTGGTACTTGCTAGCTGGAAATCATTATTTCTAACCTGCAAAGTGGGATAACTTCTCCTGACGTTTACTTTAACAAGTGGAGTGTAAAGTGACAAAAGAAGTTACATAAAAATTCAGTTTGAAATACAATAGTTTGAAACTATAGGGAAATATGCCAGGTCTTAGAACTGCGTTACTGTTTTCTTTAGTTGCACTATGATGATTGAACTTCTTTTGGATTGGAAGAGGGTTTCTATTCCACCAAAATTTCTAGGGATCTGCGTTCAAGCTTTTTCTTTCTGGAACTCATACAAAAATTGTTTTTGGATTTGAACCCAATATTATCTCTTCTAGAACTCAAACCATAAACGTGAGGCAGAGTACTGACATACCCAATGAAAATGGAAGCTTGGTTGATGGATTGACACTCTATTGGCACACCCCAACAAAATAATAAATGTTGTATAAATTGGTTTCAGATCTAAGGATATATATATGCTAACTTATACAACATTTATTATATTGTTGCCCAGTGCATATTGTTTGCTCATCAATAAATACTTATTTTAAAGATGAATAGTATTTGTGTTCAGTAAAATTACATGGAATGTGTAAGAGAATGCAGGCTTCCCAAACCAAAATGACAACTTGAATGTCTAATACACAGAATTACTTTTGTGCCCAGAATTTCACCAACTCAAAATCAAAATTGGTAAAGATTCAATTATCTGAAGATAATGTACTTGTAATGCGTTTGATAGCATATAGAAAGACAACAAAAGGAATATGTAATCAGCTAGTATTAGGTTGAAATTTGAAAGGGGAATATACCTTAGTTCAATCTGCAAGAAATATACGCTGAAAGTAAGTAGTGTATATGATCATATTTCTATTTTTGGGAGAGAAATATAGCACAAAGGATAGAGGTAAGGGTCTCATCATAGATACTTTTTCTGCATATAAATTTAGGAAAGATATCTCTAGTTTTATCAGAAAGCATAGAGAACTGTATTATGAGAAACCTTGAAGGTTGCTGGAGGATCTGGAAAAGGTTACAATACTAGAAGAGAACGTGTGATGGATAAGGTGCTTTGTGAATAAGCTAAGGATTTTGTGAGAAAATCCGTTGAAGTAGAGGAATATATTATAGGTAGCTTAGAAAGACGGTCCCATAATTTAGGGAACCTTGGTGAACATCCTGGAGCACTGAAAGTAAGTCAAACTATCTAATAACTGAGCTCAACAGTCTTAATATCAACTCCTTCCTTCCTCTATTTTTAAGTCAGTCTAGCTATTTTTTAATGGATTGTAGTTAAAATTTGTGTTTGTAAGAGACTAAAGTGTATATTTATTCGAAGAAAATCCTCTAGTGGTAAGCCTTATACAGTTACATAGTCTCGTTTGAATCTACAGAGTTCAAAGTTTCTTTCTATCATTGTAATTTTTATGTAACCATTTATTTATCTATGGTTAAATAGTTGGTTATGCCTTAATGATAAATTTTTAATTCATAATAAATTAATAAAATAGTTTTGTTATTCAATTTTACTTAGTGATTTTCAAACTAAGAACCCAGCTCAATTTAGTAGTTTTTTGTTGTAATTTCTTTATAAATCTATGTAAGTTAGTTGATTATTGTAATTTTTAATAAAATTGAGAATAAGGTACTTGCTTCATTTACATATTAATAATTGCTTCATCCTTTTAGCTTCATAGTGTTGGTGTAAAGGAAGAACATGATGTTGAATGAGGAAGAACATGATGTTGAATATCCATAAAATATAGAAAACATAATCATCAACATGTATGAAAACTTCATGAATGACTCTCGAACCAAAAGCATGGAATACTTTTCAACATTTTAAGACAAAAAACGTTTCTTGATATATTGACATGGCCCAAACAACATAAATAATACCAAATTGCAAAAGTTTTCCTAAAACAAGGATGGTTTTATAGTTTCAAAAATATTTCTAAGACATTACCAAATTGCAAAAGTTTTCCTAAAACAAGGATGGTTTTATAGTTTCAAAAATATTTCTAAGACATTACCAAATTGCAAAAGTTTTCATAAAACAAGGATCAAGGTTTTATAGTCTTAACCATATTTCTAAGACATTCTCCATGTCAAATGTAACTTTATTATTTGTTTTCACACGCACCAAACTAATAAGAGGGGAATAAGACTCAATAAATAGATTGCCTAAAGAGGGAGAAGGGAATGAAACTCAAACTACATGGAAATAATGACAATGGATTGAAATTACTCTATGGTTTAGTGATACAAGCATTATTCCTTGATAAGAGACTAGAATGTAGAAGAAATTTGGTCTTTGTTGGTGTTGTTGGAAGCAACACTTGTACTACCTATCAAATGTGTTATATTTGATTGGATTATTGAAATGCCCACAGCTCCCAAAAAAGTATCTTTGATGTTTTGCAGTTGGCGCACAATGTCGATCATTATTGGTCATTCTTGAGGAGAATATTTTATACAAAGTAAACCCACATTTATGAGGTGACTTATGAAATGGAGCTCCTTATCATCTTCAGTGATGTTACTAGTCCTCAATAGGCTCCTATCCACCACTTCCGTGACACGGTTTGGAAAACTGCTACCCACCCATTTCTGCAAGTTCAATCCTTCCACAAACATGTTGCGGGTGGGTTTCTTTTTTGTGAGCATCTCCAGTAGCACTATTCCATAACTATAAACATCACCTTTGGTTGTGACACATCTTCCCAATCCATATTCTACATCCAAATATCCTTGCATAAGATTTTTAATTCGCAATTTTTAACAAAAATAGAAAACTCATGACAACATCTAATATGCTATTTAGCTTATAAAATGATACCTGGAGGAATGTAACCTGTAGATCCCTTGAGTGCATGTGTGGAAGAGAGAATTGAATCCTCGAAATTTGCAAAACATATTGTAGCAATGCCAAAGTCAATTAAATATGATGTCATATCTTCACCCGTAAGTACATTATTGGGTTTCAGATCATAATGGATCACTTGCATGAAGCAATGGTGATGAATATACATCATGTCATGAGCAATATCAATGACTATATTCAAACTTTGAATCAAACTCAAACCACTTTATACTTTGTCATTTGGATACAACCACTTTTCCAAGCTTCCATTTGGCATTAATGGAAAATCAAAGCTTTGATTTGAAGATCTGAATAAGAAGTTATGATTCTAATCAAATTTCAATGCCTAAATCTACTAAAAAAATTGCACTCCTCATCAAAACTCTTTTGAGCACCTTCATTTTCCAAATTGAGAAGCTTCACTGCAACCAGTGTGGTATCATTCAATACCCCTTTGTACACTTTCCCAAAACTTCCCACTCCTAACAAGTTTGCATCACTAAATTCCTCTATTGCACTAATAATATCTCCATAAGAAATTTTGCGGTGCCCCATATTTAAGGATGCCCCGACCTTTATAGGAATATGCCTCTTACAATTTTGTCTCCACAAGATTCCCAAAGGAAAGCATGATACAATAGTGAATGCAACTACAACAATAGGAATGACAACTATTTTCAAATATGAAACACTTTTATGTTTTCGAGTAGAGCATGGTGACAATCTTACCCAAGGTCCACATAGACTAGGATTTCCCATAAACATTGTGGCACCAAGATTTTTGAAAACTCCGCCTTTTGGGACTTCTCCTGACAAATTGTTGAAAGAGAAATTCAATTGTTTGAGCATTTTGAGATTTTCCAGTGACATGGGTATTCCACCTGAAAAATTGTTGATGGAGAAGTCCATGTCTTGAAGACTTTGAAGTTCACCTATTGACATTGGAATTGGACCTTCAAGTGCATTGCAAGAAATATTTAGGTATTCTAGTTCTGTGTAGCTTCCAATTCCATTTGGAATGTACCCAGTGAACCGATTCATAGAAATATCTATAGCTTGAACTATAGTAATCTTACTTAGTCCCATAGGCATAGGTCCATCTAATAAATTATTTGAAATGTTGAAAGAAAAAGCTAAATTTGCAAGACCTGCGACCTGTGAAAGAAACTTGTATTAGGTTTCAGGATAGGTGTCATTTAGATGAGAGTGAGTTGTGGTTGAACATCTCTATCCCTTGTATTGAAATATTCTTACTACAATAAGGAAAATCATCAAAAATTCTAGCAAATCCCAATAAATTATCTTTCATCTTCACAATTCTTCTGCCTTCCATCTCGAATGTCTTTTTGGGTTTTAATTCCAATCATCATGACAGTGAAAAAGAAGAAGTTTCCTAGACTCACATGCCATACGGGTTTTGTCTGCAAACATTCTTTTGGTAGGGGTGTTAGCAAAGTGTTGATCCCTACAAAATTCAATAGAATGAAATCTATCAATTAATCTTTCCTTAATCTATCAACAAGCACATAGTTCATAAAATTTGGCCAGTTTTGTGCAAAGGTTAAAATCCCAGCCAAATGCATAGTGAAAATCACATTACCTCAAGGATGAAAGAATTTTGTGGGTGAATAGTTAGTGAATACACCAATTCTACAAAAATGTCTTGTAAAGTGGAAAAATGTCCTTTGTCGGCTTTGTCAGCACAGGCCAAAGTATTTTTCATTCCCTTTAGGTTTTGGAAGGGAGAGAGACTTCTGATTAGACTACCTAAAACAACTACTAACTCTTGTAAAACATTCAATCAGAGATTAACTAACCTTGTTAATTCTTGCGGTACTTGATAGGTGGAAATCATTATTTTTAACCAGCAAAGTGGGATAACTTCTCCTGACGTTTACTTTAACAAGTGGAGTGTAAAGTGACAAAAGAAGTTACACAAAATTCAGTTTGAAAGACAATAGTTTGAAACTACAGGGAAATATGCCAGGTCTAGGAACTGGGTTACTGTTTTCTTTAGTTGCACTATGACGATTTAACTTCTTTTGGCTTAGAAGAGGGTTTCTATTCCATCAAAATTTCTGGGGATTTACGTTCAAGCTTTTTCTTTCTGGAACTCATACAAAAATTGTTTAGGATTTGAACCCAATCTTATCTCTTCTAGAATTCAAACCATAAACGTGAGGCAGAGTAATGACATACCCACTAAAAATGGAAGCTTGGTTGATGGATTGACACTCTATTGGTACTTCCCAACAAAATAATAAATGTTGTATAAACTGGTTTCAGATCTAAGGATATATATATGCCAACTTATACAACATTTATTATATTGTTGCCCAGTGCATATTGTTTGCTCATCAATAAATACTTATTTTAAAGATGAATAGTATTTGTGTTCAGTAAAATTACATGGCATGTGTAAGAGAATGCAAGCTTCCCAAACCAAAATGACAACTTGAATGTCTAATACACATAATTACTTTTGTGCCTAGAATTCCACCAACTCAAAATCAAAATTGGTAAAGATTCAATTATCTGAAGATAATGTACTTGTAATGTGTTTGATAGCATATAGCATGACAACAAAAGCAATATGTAATCAGCTAGTATTAGGTTGAAATTTGAAAGGGGCATATACCTTAGTTCAATCTGCAAGAAATATACGCTGAAAGTAAGTAGTGTATATCATCGTATTTCTATTTTTGGGAGAGAAATCTGGCACAAAGGACAAAAATAAGGGTCTCATCATAGATACTTTTCCGCATATAAATTCAAGAAAGATATCTCTAGTTTTATCACAAAGCATAGAGAACTGTATTATGAGAAACCTTGAAAGTTGCTAGAGGATCTGGAAAAAGTTATAATACTAGAAGAGAACGTGTGATGGATAAGGTGCTTTGTGAATAAGCTAAGGATTTTGTGAGAAAATCCGTTGAAGTAGAGGAATATATTGTAGGTAGCTTAGAAAGACGGTCCCATAATTCAGGGAACCTTGGTGAACATCCATGGAGCACTGAAAGTAAGTTAAACTATCTAATAACTGAGCTCAATAGTCTCAATATCAACTCCTTCCTTCCTCTATTTTTAAGTCAGACTAGCTATTTTGTAATGGATTGTAGTTAAAATTTGTGTTTGTAAGAGGCTAAATTGTATATTAATTCGAAGAAAATCCTCTAGTGGTAAGCCTTATACAGTTACATAGTCCTGTTTGAATCTATAGAGTTCAAAGTTTCTTTCTATCATTGTCATTTTTACGTAACCATTTATTTATCTATGGTAAAATAGTTGGTTATGCCTTAATGATAAATTTTTAATTCATAATAAATTAATAAAATAGTTTTGTTATTCAATTTTACTCAGTGATTTTCAAACTAAGAACCCAGCTCAAGTTAGTAGTTGTTTTTTGTAATTCTTTATAAATCTATGTAAGTTAGTTGATTATTGTAATTTTTAATAAAATTGAGAATAAGGTACTTGCTTCATTTACATATTAATAATTGATTCATCCTTTTAGCTTCATAGTGTTTGTGTAAAGGAAGAACATGATGTTGAATATCCATAAAATATAGAAAACATAATCATCAACATGTATGAAAACTTCGTGAATGACTTTCGAACCAAAAGCATGGGATACTTTTCAACATTTTAAGACAAAAAAAAGTTTCTTGATATATTGACATGGCCCAAACAACATAAATAATACCAAATTGCAAAATTCTTCCTAAAACAAGGATGGTTTTATAGTTTCAAAAATATTTCTAAGACATTACCAAATTGCAAAAGTTTTCATAAAACAAGGATCAAGGTTTTATAGTCTTAAACATATTTATAAGACATTATCCATGGCAAATGTAACTTTATTATTTGTTTTCACACACACCAAACTAATAAGAGGGGAATAAGACTCAATAAATAGATTGCCTAAAGAGGGAGAAGGGAATGAAACTCAAACTACATGGAAATAATGACAATGAATTTAAATTACTCTATGGTTTAGTGATACAAGCATTATTCCTTGATAAGAGACTAGAATGTAGAAGAAATTTGGTCTTCGTTGGTGTTGTTTCAAGCAACACTTGTACTACCTAGAAAATGTGTTATATTTCATTGGATTATTGAAATGCCCGCAACTCCCAAAAAAGTATCTTTGATGTTTTCCAGTTGGCGCACAATGTCAATCATTGTTGGTCATTCTTGAGGAGAATATTTTGTGCCAAGTAAACCCACATTTATGAGGTGACTTATGAAATTGAGCTCCTTATCATCTTTAGTGATGGTAGTAGTCCTCAATAGGCTCCTATCCACCACTTCTATGACACGGTTTGGAAAACTGCTACCCACCCATTTCTGCAAGTTCAATCCTTCCACAAACATGTTGTGGGTGGGTTTATTTTTTTGTGAGCATCTCCAGTAGCACTGTTCCATAACTACAAACATAACCTTTGGTTGTGACACATCCGCCCAATCCATATTCTGCATCCAAATATCCTTGCATAAGATTTTTTATTCATAATTTTTAACAAAAATAGTAAACTCATGAAAACATCTAATATGCTATTTAGCTTATAAAATGATATCTGGAGGAATGTAACCTGCAGATCCCTTGAGTGCATGTGTGGAAGCGAGAATTGAATCCTCAGAATTTGCAAAACATATTGTAGCAATGCCAAAGTCAATTAAATATGCTGTCATATCTTCACCCATAAGTACATGATTGGGTTTCAGATTGCAATGGTGATGAAGATACATCATGTCATGAGCAATATCAATGACTATATTCAACCTTTGAATCAAACTCAAACCACTTTCTACTTCATCATTTGGATACAACCACTTTTCCAAGCTTCCATTTGGCATTAATGGAAATATCAAAGCTGTGATTTGAAGGTCTAAATAAGAAGTTATGATTCTAATCAAATTTCGATGCCTAACTCTACTAAAAAATGTGCACTCCTTGTTAAAATTCTTTTGAGCACCTTCATTTTCCAAATTGAGAAGCTTCACTGCAACCAGTGTGTTATCATTCAATACCCCTTTGTACACTTTCGCAAAACTGCCCACTCCTAACAAGTTTGCATCACTAAATTCCTCTATTTCACTAATAATATCTCCATAAAAAATTCTGCATTGCCCCATATTTAAGGATGCCCCGACCTTTATAGGAATATGCCTCTTGAAATTTTGTCTCCACAAGATTCCTAAAAGAAAGCATGATACAATAGTGAATGCAACTGCAACAATAGGAATGACAACTCTTTTCAAATATGAAACACTTTTATGTTTTGGAGTAGAGCATGGTGACAATCTTACCCAGGGTCGACATAGACCAGGATTTCCCATAAACACTGTGGCACCAATATTTTTGAAAACTCTACCTTTTGGGACTTCTCCTGACAAGTTGTTGAAAGAGAAATTCAATTGTTTGAGCATTTTGAGATTTGCCAATGACATGGGTATTCCACCTGACAAATTGTTGATGGAGAATTCCATGTCCTGAAGACTTTGAAGTTCACCTAGTGACATTGGAATTGGACCTTCAAGTGCATTGCAAGAAATATTTAGGTATTCTAGTTCTTTGTAGCTTCCAATTCCATTTGGAATGTAACCAATGAACCGATTCACAGAAATATCTATAGCTTGAACTATAGTCATATTACTTAGTCCCATAGGCATAGGTCCATCTAATAAATTATTTGAAATGTTGAAAGAAAAAGCTAAATTTGCAAGACCTGCGACCTCAGGAGGTATATGTCCTTTAAGCATGTTGTGTGATAAGTCTAGATCTAGTAAATTCAGACATTTCCCTAGATTTGAAGGTATATTGCAGGTTAATTGATTGTAGTTAAGATATAGGTATATCAATTGTTGGGGATTAGCAATAGAATTGGGTATCCTTCCAGATAGATTATTTTTCACAATATTTAACAACCCTAAGTTTTTGAGTTGTGCAATCTCCATGGGTATGCTTCCTTGTAAATTGTTAAAATACATATACAATTCTTGCAAGTTTTGTAGCATATTAATTTTGGAAGGGATTAACCCTGTTAAATTATTAGACCCTAAAGCAAGAAATATTGAATTAGTTAAGTTTCCAATATGTGGAGGTATTTCTCCAGTTAATTTATTTCCTCCAAGATCTAAGAACTTTAAATTTTTGGAGAGATGACCAATAGAAAAGGGCAAATGTCCTTTGAAATTATTACTGGATAAATCCAAGTTTTCTAAGGTGGAACAGTTAGTAAGAGTAGTAAGAATGGGTAAATTCGTGGTGCTGCTTCTAACCAGTAAGAATGGGTAAAGTCCTCGCTCTTCCCACCGTGGTACCAGGGTTGAGGACCCAATCCGCCACCTTCTTGTGCAAATCCTCTAAAGACATGGTTTTTACCTCTGCCCATAGGTGTTATACACCTGGATGGCACCTCTCCGTCCGAGTGCCGACTTCCCTCAGGTTGGCACACAAAAGGACACTTATGGATTGAGGTTTGCCTAGTTTCATTATACCTTGGTTTATGATGAAATACATTGCCTATATGCCCAGCTGATTGCTTTGCCATTTTGAGATTTTGAGTAGCATTCGCGACTATCTCTATTGACATCTCGCGCATCATTCGCGAGTATCCTGTTCAGCAAGTCGCGTATACTTGTATACGCGGGTTGCGCTTGTATAGAGTCGCGAATCATTCGCGGGTTTCTCTACTACATACCCGCGAATGGTTTCCTCAAAATTAATATTTAAAAACTCGAGTTAATGGGAGATTAGTTTACTCATTTAACTTAATCCCATTAACTGCTACAACCTCCCTAACCTTCGAGAACTGCCTCCTTTCATCCATATAAATAGAGGCCTTGGGGAGGGTGTTTGAGGGTCATACTTGGAGAGCAAAGTTATGCTGGTGGATTGTCTACAGAAATCTTTGGAGTAGAGAAACTCAGAGTCCTTTGGTGACAGAGGAGTCCCTTGTTCAGACATTGGGTTGTAACCTAAGCTCATTCCAGTATTGTTAATAAAGATATTACTTCTTCCATATGTGTTTCATGTGTTGTACATTGGTAAATGTTTCTATTTTATTATGATATATGATTTTCCTAACCTGCATCTTTATATATGAATCATATTGTTTCTGGAAGAGTCTTTGTTAACAGGTGAAGGAGGAACTATCCTGGAGAATTTGGAAGTGGAGCAAAGAGGAAGAAGATAGCTTGGATCAACCTTCGTTTAATACAAGTAAGTCCTGCTACTTTCCTATTTCCTGTTTTGTACTTCTAAAGTCAAATTGTCTGCAAGTGTTAGAGTATGTTGGTAACCCCCTGACCTAGGTTATTAGGTGAATTATCCATTACAACAGAACTGGTGACTCCACTGGGGAAGCCAAGTCTGCTTTAGGTCTTTTTTCTGTTGTCCTGACCAATGATTGCTCGAATTTTTGTTTGTGATTTTTATCCTACCTCTTTACATACTTACAGCATTTGAAAGTCTTAGTTTTTTCTCTGTTTTCTGAGAAATTTTTATACCCATTCGTGGGTTGTCCTTCTGGACAGTCAAGTATACTGAGTTGCATTCGCGGGTTGTTCCACTGAACAGTCGCAAATTATTCACGACCTGCACTACTAGACAGTCGCGTATACTCCTGAAAACTGGGATTTTTGTGTGAAAGTTTGCTTGTTCTTTTGCCTTTTATAAGTCCTGTTTTCTTAGAAGACCTTCTTTAAGAGTGCTGTAGAGTTGTTTGAGTGTTTCAGGTGATCACTTCTTAGTGCTTTTTGAAATCTCTTGAGCCCTTTTTACTTGTTTTATTTACTGTCTGCATATTGAAGCTTTCTGGCCTGTTTGGGTTGTTGGTTAGAGTGCCTGAGTCTAGATCAGTGATCAGGGTCTTAGACTCTATCTGTCCAGCTGCTTTCTGTCAGTTATTGGTTTGCACTTGCCTGTTTAAAAGTCTGCAGTGATTTCTTGGTCATTGTCTGCACCCAACTTGGGATCCTAGCCTGCTTTTCTTGCTGGTCTTTAGGTTCTGTCTGCCTGTTAGTTTCAGCTTGTGTTTTTTATACAGTTTATAAGTTGCAAGTTTACTCAAGCATTGCATTATAAACGCACAGTAGTTTTTTGAGCATTTTTTAAGGTGAAAAACAAAACATAGTTAATCTTTTGCATTGTAATTTTTGCATAAAGTAGTGTTTGTTTCAGTTTAAGAAATATTATCTCAGAAAAATACAAAAACATATAGGCTTAGTTTCTCTTTTTGCTGCATATAATTCATCAATATATATTTGAAAAAAATGAAAAGAAGTTTATTTTATAGTGTTAGTTTGCTTTAGATGCACCTTTATTTTATTTACTTCTTGCTGAGTCAAAACATCATACAGTCCATCACTTCCACTTCCTTTGAGTAAAGAACAGCCCTTAAAATTAACACATAAATTTAAAATCTATTAGTAAGTTTTGATTTTTTAGGGCCTTCCACCTACTAGCTTAGGCTAGGCTTGTGGGCTAGGGAGTGTAAACTTCCCACAAGCTATAAAATCAAACGTAGTAGGCCATTCATTAGGTAAATCCTTGGTTCTACCGCTGTATTTGGGAAGCTCCTCTCAAACGAGAGTTAAGCACTAGGCCGCGTGGAGGCTTGGACAAAGGAGATAACCCTCCAAATCCTTGTCGAAACGTAACCCAGGACTTTTGCGCATCTGGGGATTTTTTCCTAGACAGAGTTTCGAGCTCAGCTACCCTGCCCATGCGTACGAGTTCGGCTTACGACTGTCCCCCCAGACAGTAGGTATTATCAAGGTAGCCTTTAGTCTCTTGTCTTTTAGGGCTCATACACAGGCAAACTGGAAGGTTATTTCTGGTTCACCTCGGACGGACTTGGAAGGTAACCCTTGTGGAAAGTGCAGGAGGGTGGTTGGGTGATTCCTCCGCTTGTGCCTGAGAACCCCTCAAGGATGCCAAGTAACTGTTCATCAGCCTTCTTCTGGAAGGTATATCTTTATAGCCTGTTTTGATTGCTTGAGACTCTAGGATATTTTTAGTGTATGCTCTGTGGATTTGCTTGTGTTTAGTCTGACCTTAGGGTGTGATTATTTAAAGTCTTAATTATGGAGGACCAACTGCTTAGAAGGTCAAGAAGGTTGAGAAACCTTCCTCCTCTCACACCACTGGAACCTCCACCTTTACCACAAAGGAGGAGATTAAGCACAGGTGGTTCTTTTGAACCAGTAGGAGTAACTGAGGTTCTTGGTGAACCTGAACTGATAGCTAACCGCTTTGACCTAGACACAGTCGAGATAGAAGAATTGTAAGCTGACGAGTTTGCAAGGAATTATAATACCCCCTTGACTGATTTGAACGATCCAGTGATCGTGTAGGTTAGGCCTTTTAGTTCACCAGTACTAGGTGTACCTATAGGTAGAAGTATGTCTTCTGAAGGAGAAAGTTCATTTGTCTTCACCTCAACCCTTCCGGTTGAAGGGGTACTACCTCCCCCAGTTAGTACCCCTAGATCTAGTTTACCTTCCACACCCTTAACTCCAGCAAGCCGGGTGGTCCAACCACCGGTTTACTCGAACATAGGAAGTATGTCTGGTGATATGGCTACTGGGATTCCTAGTATACCTACAATTCCTTCTTCTTTCCCTTACACTACCCACAGTAGTCCAGTGGGGTCCTCGGCCTTTGTACAAGGATTCCCTTGGAATGGGGGGCACATACCCCCATCCAGTCCTTATGTAGGTCCACCTCCTTCATACGTAGGAGTGCAGTTTGGAGGCAACACCTCTTATGGGTGAAGCTTCCAAACCCCTATTTCGGTCCCATACACGAGCTCTCCCTTCTCTTTGTTTAGTGGAGGGATACCTGCTCCAGTATTTCAGACCCCAAATTCTATGGGGATGGCTCGAACCACTTACACTGCACCTCCCACCCAAAATCCAGTGGCCTACGGATGGAATCCGTTCCAAAGAAACCTTTCCACTTCACAACCGGTGTCAGGGAGCAACCCCACTTTTACTTATGGGAATGTGGGGGAAAGTCCCTCTAATACCCAAGCTAGCACATCTAGTACACCGGCTAGGCCAAAACTTCCTTTTCTAGCAACTTTGAACTTGCCAGACTTATCGAAATTGATGAATGATCCAGTGAGGCATGACCCCACATGGCCACCTATTCCCACCAAGTTACCTTCAGACATCCCTAAGTTTGAAGGTAAAGCTGGTGAAGATCCTGGGGCACATGCCACCACCTTCCACTTATGGTGTTCTTCCAACTCATTGAATGAAGATTCAGTGAGATTAAGGCTATTCTAGAGGACCTTGACTGGCACTGTGGCAAAATGGTACATTGAACTGCCTTCTGCTGCTTTTAGTAGTTTCTGGGATTTGGCGACAACTTTCCTTAGCCACTTTCAGCTTCCTGTCTGATACGATTTCGGAACTGACTTGTTGTCCACCTTTAGACAAAACAAGGCAAAACATATCTCGGACCATATCTAAGAATGGAGGAGGCGAAAGAGCCTTATTAAAGCCACCATCCCTCCTGAGTTTTTATTAGAATGGTTCCTTAAATCATTGCTACCATATATATCTAAGGATGTTTCTACATCAGGAGTGACTAGTGAGGAAGAAGCCATACTCAGGGCCCAGCAGTTGGACTTGATATATTCACAGTCTGGGATCTTATACGAGATTATCCCTGAGGCACCAAGTCCTTCTCATGAGGCCGAGAAACCCAAGCCTGGACCCCATGCCGATGGTGTGGTTGGGTCTGTTAGTACTCCCACTATAGAGTCTTTGACAAAACAACTTCACCAATTGTCTGTCAAATAGTCTATAGCGGAGGAAGCAAAGGATTCCCCCTCTCCCCAAAATGCAAATTTTTTTGCTCAAACTTCTCAAAAGGACAATCAGCAGTCCCGCGGGAAGAAGAAGAAGGGTAAAAAAGGAGAGGGAAACCAAAACCAAAACAAGCCTAAACTCGCAAACAATACTGATGGGGGCAAAAAAGATAAAAAGAAAGTCAAATTCCCTTGTAAGTTGTGCCAAGGAGATCATTTGACCCACCTTTGTCCCCTCATGGAACAAGCGCAGAAGCTGTTAAAAAATCAACCAACGGCTGTCCTGAAGGATCCATTTCCCCAAGGGCAGAATTCCACGTCAGCTTCTACTGGAGTAGGGGGCAGTCAAACTGCTCCTGACCCTAATTATATCAACATGGTTAGATCCTCTACTTTGTTGCAAACCAGGAACAAAAACTATGAGAAGGAGAAGGAGACTCCTGAGACGGGTAAAGCTGTAGGTGAACCTTCCAACCCGCTCACTATAGAGAAACCTGCGGAAATAATGCCTAAGTTACCCAAGGGTATCTTTAAGAAGACTTTGCATAATCCCAATAGGGCTGCTTCCAACTACTCAGTGGTTGAAGATCTTGCTCAAACCCCATGTGCGATGTCGGCTTTGGAGGTGCTACAAAGTTGTCTCGCTCAGCGGGATGCTCTCTTGACAGCCTTAGGTAGCATGGACTCTTCGAGTCTCACGGCGAAGTTTCCTTTGTCTGATGTCAAAATTCGCCTCCCTTACCATGTAGCCCTATCGATAGATGTTGTCCATGGTGGTAAGACCATTGGACAAGCAGTTGTTGATGAGGGAGCCTCTACATGTGTTATGTCCCTGGCTTGCTGGAAAGCTCTAGGATCCCTAGAGCTGGTCCCATCGACCACTTTACTTACTGCTTTCAATGGAAGGTCTTTCTGTCCACATGGTATCTTGCCAGCTTTCGAGATTAAGTTGGCAGGGAAAGCAGTATCTGTTGAAGTTGAAGTGATTGATGCCCCATTGGACTATAATTTGCTTCTGGGTAGAAATTGGACTTATGCAATGACTGCTGTTGCATCGGCTATTCTTCGTGTCATGGTATTCCCACATGAGGGCAAGTTGGTTACTGTTGACCAACTTGATTTTACTCGAAAGGGCCGTTTAGAGTCTAAGGATTCCAATGTACCATTGGTTGATCGGGCCAAGCCTGCTCTGAGCTTGGGGGTTGGAATGTACACATCTTTGATGGGCACATTCGATATTCCAGCCCCTATTAACTATATCGGTTCCACTAGTGTGGGGAAGTCCATTGCTTCGGTAGTGGATAGGACTGATCCTTGGGTTCTCCCAACCCCCCAGGAACCAGAAGTGCCCTTATCAGCAGTGGAAGTGGCATATAAAGCTATTACCCAATCCACTATTGATTCTCCTCCAGATCCTCTTACAGTCTCAGACGATTTGGAGGAAGTCTATTTGCCTGCATGGGCAGAAAACTCTTTACATTCCATAGATTGCTTAGATACTGTTTTACCTTCTGATGAAGCCATTTTGGAAGCTATGTGTGGGCGTGATAAGATATGTGAGGATCTTCATCGCCGCTCTTATTTCTTTCCAAACCTAAGCAAGATAGAAAACCAAGAGTTCCATGTGAGACTGTCGGATGATGTTGATACGCCTATCAACCCTTTACCTAGGGAAGGAGTGTTTGCCAAGGGGAATATGGAAAACATTTCCGCCACTATACCTATCAATATCTCCATAAAACCAGATGTCGTGGAGAATATCTATATAGGTGCAAACTGCTCTCCGGAGGAGATTGCCATTTATACTGCCCTTTTCAAGGAATTCCGCGATATCTTTGCCTGGTCATATGAGGAGATGCCAGGCATAGATCCATCTATTGTCCAACATGAAATCTGTACCTACCCTGATGCCAAACCAGTTCGGCAGAAATTACGTCCTGTGAACCCGCGTAAAGCGGCGGCTGTGAAAGCAGAGGTTGAAAAGGTCTTGAAAGCTGGTTTTATATATCCTATTGCTTTGATTGAGTGGGTGTCCAACCCAGTTCCCGTTGATAAAAAGCAAGGGACTATTCACGTTTGTACTGACTTTCGAGATATTAACAAAGCTTGTCCCAAGGACAACTACCCCACACCGTTTATTGATCAGATCATAGATGCTTGTGCGGGGAGTGAAGTCTTTTTGTTTATGGATGGTTTTTCCGGCTATAATCAAATCCAAATCAAACCGGAAGACCAACATAAAACAACTTTTATTTGCGCTTGGGGTAAATTTGCCTATAGAAAAATGCCCTTTGGATTGAAAAATGCAGGGGCAACCTTTCAACGAGCAATGAACTTTACTTTTCACGATATAAAAGCCATTGTCGAGCCTTACCTAGATGATCTGCCCGCACATTCTCGGAAGAGGATCCAACATCCAGATGATTTAAGGTTGATTTTTGAGAGATGCAGATACTATCAAATACACTCGAATCCCCACAAGTGTGTTTTCTGCGTCGAGTCAGGGAGACTATTAGGATTCATTGTTTCCAGTAGGGGCATTCAGGTGGATCCCCTAAAATTTGAGGCCATTGTAAATCTACCTCCTCCTCGCAATATCAGGCAACTTCAGAGTCTACAAGGAAAGTCTAACTTCCTTCGACGTTTTATCATTAATTATGCCAAGATCACGAAAGGTTTCATGCGCCTGCTTAAACAGGACACCCCATTTGTATGGGATGAAACCGCACAACTGGCATTCAAGGAATTAAAGAAAGCCTTGTTGTCGGCTCCTTTATTACGCTCGCCAGATTATTCTAGGGATTTTATATTGTATCTGGTTGCGTCGGAGTCCACCATTGGGGTGGTGCTAGTTCAGGAGAACGGTAAGCTCGTTGAGCATGTCGTTTATTATCTTAGCCGTGCTTTGGTTGGGCCTGAGCTTAAGTACTCCCACGTCGAGAATTTAGCCTTAGCGACTGTTTATGCTGTACAGAGGTTACGGCACTACATCTTACTAAGGACCACTACGGTGGTGGCGGATGTAAACCCTTTCCAATATGTTTTATCCCGACGCATTGTTGGGGGAAAATTCAACAAGTGGATAGTCATTCTCTAGGAGTTTGACTTGGTTTTCCAATTTGCTAAATCAAAAAATTCCTTGGTATTTGCTGAGCTTATAGCAGAGATTCCTACGGAAGACGATGTAGTGATACAAGATGACTCATTCCCAGATGAGCACATCTTTCTTATATCCACCTCTGATCCTTGGTATGGAGATATCCTTATATATCTCCAGAATTTAAAGTATCCTGCCGTTTACTCTAGGGAAGACCGGCGTAAGTTATGACTTCATGCTAAAAACTACCTCATAATAGGTGATACCTTATATAGAAGAGGGGTAGATTCCATCTTGCGTCGCTGCCTTACTCATGAGGAAGCGGAGACTGTTCTAAATGATTCTCACAGTGGAGCATGTGGGGGTCATTTATCTGGGATAGCTACGGCCCAGAAAATCTTGCGTGCCGTTTATTTCTGGCCCACGATCTTCAAAGATTGTGTGGAAGCAGTGAAGCGCTGTCATCCGTGTCAGCTTTATACCATAAAAATGCGGTCACACCCTGCTCCCTTGTTTCCCGTTGTCTCGGTAGGCCCCTTCATGAAGTGGGGGATTGATTATATGACATGCAAACCAGCCTCGGCTGGGGGGCACAAATACATCATTGTCGTTGTAGACTATTTTACCAAATGGGCAGAGGCAATGCCTACTTTTAAAGCCGACGGGGAAACGACAGCTTTCTTCGTTTTCAATCAGATTATTGCTAGGTTCGGTATTCCAAAGGTGATTGTCACTGACCATGGTAGTCATTTCCAAAATAACATGATGACTGAACTGACCACTATGCTTGGATTTTGACAAGAACATTCTTCTCCATATTATCCGCAAGCAAATGGTCAGGTCGAGGCTGTAAAAAAGACCTTAAAAACCATTCTTAAACGTACTATTGATGCAGCCCGCTCGAATTGGCACATCATGTTATACCCTGCTCTTTGGGCTTATCGAACCAATGTCAAAACTACTACGGGTTTTTCCCCCTTCCAGCTCGTTCACGGGGTGGAAGCTATTACACCGATTGAATGCGAAATCCCATCCTTCCAGATAGCTATTCATGTGTTACTGGATACGACTGAGCTTGAAGAATGCTTGGTACACTTAGAGCACCTTGATGAACAGCGTAGAGATGCGCTGACCGCGAACCAAGCTCACAAGAATAGGGTGAAAGCTCAATATGATGAATCAGTTAAGCCTAGGATTTTCTCTGAAGGGGAACTTGTCTTGCTTTGGGACCAGGATAAAGAACCTCTTGGGGCAGGAAAGTTCAAGGCCATGTGGTTAGGACCCTATGTCGTATCTAAAGTATTGAGTAAAGGCGCATATGAATTAGTAGATTATGATGGGAATAAGCTGCCTGAGCCTAGAAATGGGCTCTACCTGAAGAAGTACTACGCCTAGGCCTAGCACTTTTTCTTGTATATTAGTGTATGTATTTTATGTACATTAGGTTGTCAGTTTTGTTTTTTATACTATCTGCTGGTTGTTGCAGATGTCTTCCGAGATGTATGTAGTTTTTGCTGATGGCGCCAGCTGTCACACTTGTAACCTGGCTTCGGCAGCATGGGTTATCTATTCTCCCACAGGACAGCTTGTTGTCGCGGGAGGCGCTTGCTTAGGTCCTGCCTCTAATAATGTTGCTGAATATAGGGCGGTTATTGAGCTCTTATGGGATGCGTTGTCACGTGGTATTACCCAGCTTGAGGTCCATTTAGATTCCCAGTTGGTAGTTTCCCAGCTCAATTGAGCTTACCAGGTGCGTAATCCTACCTTGTTACATCAGTTCATGAGAATCCGTTTTTTGGTATGCCATTTTGAAGTTATTACTTTTAACCATATACCAAGAAACCAAAATTCGTTATCTGATGCATATGCTAATTATATTTTGGACTGGCATCTCACACACATTTGATAAAATTATACAACAAACATATAAAAATATTTGTAAATATACTGACAACCAAACACACATATATATCATATGTAAATATCTGTTCATACATAGGATAGGTCAAGTCTGATCCGTAGATCCCAAAATATACAAAAGTGTGGATCATCATCCATCAAAATGCCCTAGATCTATGCCTGGCCACCATGGCCGCTAGGACCTGCCTGGTCCCCGTGATTTCTGCGCCCCCTGGCTTCCTCAGCCTCCTCGGCTTCGGAAGCCTCCACCACATCTATGTATACTACTACTGCCCTAGCTACCCGTCTGAAAAGACGTAGCCAGGCCGGTGGAACCCCTACTACAAACTCCTGCATGGCTGCAGGGAGATGCTCTATCCGTATAGTGGGTACCCGCTCGGTAAGCCTGGTCAGCTTTGCCTCGAGTACCTGGATCAGCCCAGGATCTCCTCCTGCTACAGGATGTACGAAGGTATGTGGGTGCCCTGCAGGGCGGACCGGTCCAATATCTGCATTTTGACACATGAGTAGGATTTAGACTTGTGCATATGTATATATCATATCATTTGAAAATCCATAAAAATTTGATAATGACAAAAAATTAAAAAATGACTTACCCATCTCTCCCCATGCTCCTCCTGGAGGGAGGACTAGGTCCGGATCACCTCGGAAATCTAATCCGGCATATGGAAACTGCTCCAATGCCGGCACCTGCCATTCCCACCATGTATAAAAATCGTCGTCATACATGCTATGTACACTGTCGCCTCCTCCTTGATGAAGGAAGATATCACCCCACCTGCTCAGCCTCGGCTGACGTGGATGTCTGACCTCTAAGGGTATCGCAGGGCTCATAGCTGGCACCCTCTCAAAGAAGAACGCAACCAATATACTCGCATAACCGAAGTTCTTGCGTCTTCCCCTCCTACAATCGGATAATTGCCTCTTCATGATGGGGGAAATTCCTGAGCACCAGTCATATAGGGCGCCTCTGAAGAAATCAACCGCCACTCTCATCTGAGTCCTGGTGGCCAAGTGTAGTCCTGATGACCCTGAAAGTCTAACAATAGTACTGGCTAGTACCTGCAGTGTGAAGTCCTGTATATCTGAGATGAGAACGCTGCTGCCCTTCTTTTGAGTACCAGGCCTGCAAAATACATTGACATAGTTCTGGACACTCAAGGGGTCACCACCCCTGCCAGTGCCCTCTAGGTTCACCGGTGCTCCCCGATGTGATATTCCGGTAATGAAATAGATGTCCTTGACGGTAAGCTCCAAAGTCTCACCTTGGATATTGAACATCCCAAGGTCATGGTCCCAGTAGTTAACCAAGAACTCTAGTATGTGGACATTGGCCCGCATTGGTGATGTGCAAAAGAACTTAAGCAGCCCACTATTCCACAATGCTTGGATAGTAGGCGGTATTTGGAGAGCCGCTTGGTCCATCATCTCATGTTCCCTCTCCCTCCACTCCAGCACCATATTTTCCTAACAAAAAACACATAGTTTGATTCAGTAATTCATCATAAAAATTTAAAAATTTGAACTATTTTCAAAGCTTTTATCCATTGCGCAGCATGCGCGACTGTCCATTGGGACAAGTCGCGAATCATACGCGACTCCCCTATGCAGCAACTTGCGCATGAAACACGTATTCGCGGCTTTCATGCGTGGCAACCCGCGTATACATTTTGCCATCTTTTCTATTGATGAAATAAACTGAATTAACCTTTAATTTTAAAATTTGTTTGGATGAAATTAAAGAGCTCAGGGTTTAGATTTACCTGAAGCTGACGGATCTGAATTCCGACGGTCCAATTGTCCACAACGAGCGATCAAAGATAGAGGGTAAACTTTCCTTTTTGGGTCATAAAGTGAAAATGGTAAGAAATGTTTCAATTTTCAAACTATTTATAGAAAAAATATTTCGTAAAGTGGTTTTTTCCTATAGTTTGAAATGCTAATTGACTAATACCATCCCTTTTGTGCCTTGGAATAGGTTTACCGACTATTTCAAAGTGTTGATGCTTCTATAGGGTGGTTTTGCTCTTCCCAACACATGTTGGCAACTTGTCACTCCACATTAACCTTAGTATGCAACATTTTGCCACGGACTATGGTATTCTAAGTCATTAGTCCCTTGTCTCTACCATTGTTCTTCCGTGGCTAGGATCCCTTTTTCATGAGTATCATCCTTATATGCCATTGCCAGTCTTTGGTACTCATTCCGTCATCGTTTCAGGCCCAGGGGTTTCCTCATAGCTATTTTTCACGCCAAATAGAGCTTCTCATGAATCTCTCTTTACAAGCTATCCCTTTATAGGACTCCCCACCTTATGGAGTTTCTTTAGGCCCAGGTCTGACTCCTTCAAAATAGACTTGACTGCCGAGTTATCTCGTCCGTTCAAGCTCGTTAAGAATATGTGAACGGGCATCCGCATGGTCGTAGGTTATCTCTTTCTCGGCCCATGCGGAATAGTATGAGAAAGGATCACTCTCTTTTCTTCGGAATTGAGAAGAGTATTCTCAGGTATAGGTTTATCACTTTTTCGGACCTGAGGGACTAAATTGGACGGAAAAGGAACACCCGGTATGAGCTTAGTTTTCTCTTTTTCGTGCTCTGGACCCAAACATGAAAAAGATTCCGAGTGTACTTTGTGTCTTTGTCATGCTCGTTAAACACTCAAGAACAAAGCACTGAGTTTATTGTTGTAAGCCCCATTTCTCGTAACCAAATGGATCTTTCCGAGTGATCTTGCTTTCCTTCACACTCGTAAAACTCAAGCTATTTTATGCTGTTATTGAAGGAGCGTTGGGTAGGTGGTAATTTAACCTTTTTCAGACCTTCCCGACTAAGTACGAAAAAGGTTCACCTTTTATTCTTCGAAAGTTAAGAGAGTTCTTTTGAGGTTTGTTTTATACTTTTTCGGCCTTAAAAGACTAAATTGGACGAAAAAGAACCCCCCTGGAGTCTTCTTTGGCATTTTTAGACTCTCTAAATGTGAAAGCACCGGCCGAGCATGTACTAGTTCGGGCTCGTTAAATCCACGAATCAGTGATACTATCAAGCATTATTTTCCCATCTCTTCAAGCTTGTTAAAAAATGAAGAGGGAACCGAGTTGGCTTTCCTGGACTCGTTAAAATTTAACAGGGAAGGAAAGGAAGAAGTTTTCTCTTGTTTTCAGTACTGGCAGCATGTCATCCTTGAACATAGCACTCTTTGCCTTCCGATATCCATGTTTCAGTGTACACCTGTGTTCAGCTATCACTTCGAGTTTTCTGACTCCTCCTCTTGTCCTTTATACTTGGGGAATCTGATCATGTCTCCTACATGACAGATAAGTCTAGTTGTCCTATCTATCTATTATACGCTGCCTTGGGTCATCTCTGTGTCGTGTTCATTGTTCAAGGATTCTTCCCACTGTTTGATCTATAGCCTGATACCATCACTGTTATATCTGTTGTCCTTTTACTTGTGTCTATCTTATTTTGCCCAGTTCCTAGTCACTCTTGTGATCCGTTGGAGGATCTATTGCCTTCCCTATCACAGTATGGTTTCGTTTCAGCACTTCCTGATGACGAAGACCTAGAGTTTTGACGGTAGTACCTCTAGATTCACTCTCATCATTGGTGAATTCCTTTGCTTCAGTTGTCAATTATCATCTATTGGTTGACAAACTGTTGAATCCTTTCCATGTTCGACTTCAGCTTACCCTTATTCACATGGCTTGGATTGTACTTGGTGCTTTGGGATCCTGTATGAAGACCTTAGTTCCTCACTTATGAACTAAGTTGTGCAAGACTATGTTCCATTCCTATATCTAGCTTCCAGATCTTTGAAGACTCATCATTATTATATTGTGGCTTCGATCCACCTTTGTACTATACGTGGTCTTTACCCGTATCGTATGATGTAATCAAATATTGTAAAGGAGCTAGTGTTCCAGTAAATTGAACATAGCATCCTCAGATATAGCTTTGTATATGACATTATTATGTATTGGTTTCAGGTACTCCTTCTGCTCCACTGGACTTCTAAGTTTCTCCAGAGTTAATATTATAATGTATTTCGGCCATCGTTCCCCTCTGACCTCACACATTAGGGGGCATCTGTTATACACCTGGATGGCACCTCTCCGTCTGAGTGCCGACTTCCCTTAGGTTGGCACACAAAAGGACACTTATGGATTGAGGTTTGCCTAGTTTCATTATACCTTGGTTTATGATGAAATACATTGCCTATATGCCCAGCTGATTACTTTTCCATTTTGAGATTTTGAGTAGCATTCACGACTATCTCTATTGACATCTCGCGCATCATTCGCGAGTATCCTATTCAGCAAGTCGCGTATACTTGTATACGCGGGTTGTGCTTGTATAGAGTCGCGAATCATTCGTGGGTTGCTCTACTACATACCCATGAATGGTTTCCTCAAAATTAATATTTAAAAACTCAAGTTAATGGGAGATTAGTTTACTTATTTAACTTAATCCCATTAACTGCTGGAACCTCCCTAACCTTCGAGAACTGCCTCCTTTCATCCATATAAATAGAGGCCTTGGGGAGGGTGTTTGAGGGTCATACTTGGAGAGCAAAGTTATGTTGGTGGATTGTCTACAGAAATCTTTGGAGCAGAGAAACTCAGAGTCCTTTGGTGATAGAGGAGTCCCTTGTTCAGACATTGGGTTGTAACCTAAACTCATTCCAGTATTGTTAATAAAGATATTACTTCTTCCATATGTGTTTCATGTGTTGTAGATTGGTAATTGTTTCTAATTTATTATGATATATGATTTTCCTAACCTGCATCTTTATATATGAATCATATTGTTTTTGGAAGAGTCTTTGTTAACAGGTGAAGGAGGAACTATCTTGGAGACTTTGGAAGTGGAGATAAGAGGAAGAAGATAGCTTGGATCAACCTTCGTTTAATACAAGTAAGTCCTGCTACTTTCCTATTTCCTGTTTTGTACTTCTAAAGTCAAATTGTCTGCAAGTGTTAGAGTATGTTGGTAACCCCCAGAGCTAGGTTATTAGGTGAATTATCCATTACAACAATAGGTCACCCACCACCTTTTCCATTTCCAGTATAATACTCAGTGGCACATCTTCCTTAAAAAAATATGCCCCTTCTTGAGCCTGAACCTGCAGCCTTGTTGCAGGCTTCGCTCGAAGCATTATACCCTTCCCCTTTTCGTCCCGGCTATCAGCAACATCACCTTGGCTTTGGATGCTTCTCAAGGAGTGCTTGGGGGCCATACTGCAAAGCAAAGGGTGGCTAGCCACACATAGAGAGATGAGCCGAATACCACACTATGAAGACACGAGCTCACCCTAGAATAAAAGGGGGACAGTACCTCCCTTGTATCACTCTAATCATTTGATCGACTACCCTCGTACCTTCACCTGCCTTGGAGATCCTAATGGTCATTAAAACCCAATCCTTCCAACGATCCTGCTCTTCCTTTCCTGTCCCGTCCATTCCTGCATCGTAGACCTTTATGATGGCCAAGGATAGCCACCTCATGGCCCAGCCAATTGGCCATGTGGTTTTGTACTTAATTATGAGCAGATGGCTAGGCGTGCTTGCACCCCTTGTCATTTCCCACGTTGTGATCATCCGGATGCTCCATCTATTGGTTGTTTTCAAAGTCCCTAGTCGCCACATGCCTGCATTGCTGGGCCCATGCATCCGCATTGAATTCCTCCAAGCTACCTATTCGGAGCCCCGCGTCCCCCTCGACATTGGCATTGGCTAATAGATTCGCTGCCTTATTGGAAATACATCTGACATGGTAGAAGGTGACATCTGAGTGGGCGTGAAACATAGTTTTTAATGAATCCATTCTGCTAGCTAGGTGCCAGCTCGTGGCCACCTTCGCACAATCCTTCCCGTTCACCATTTTCTTTTCCATATGTATCAGGACCCTAGTATCGCATTCTATGATAGCCAAGAAGTATCCACCTCTGATCAGGCTTTCAAAACCACAAATTAAACCTTCCAATTCGACCGAATTGTTGGTGTCTGGTCCTAGAGAACTAAGGAAGATGGATAGGATCCTTCCATTATGATCTTTGCATATCCCACTGTAGCCCGCAAGCCCCGGATTTCCCTTAGAGGCCCCATCAAAATTAATATTGTACACCTGGGGCGGGGGAGGAGACAAGCAGGAGGGACTAGAAGGCATGCAAATCTTCTCCTGACTACGCAAACTAGTCATCTAGGTTCTGTCAAGCCCCCAACTCTCCGCTATGTGGGATTCCACTGGTGGGATTATATTATCCTAATCCTGCCATTACATACTTCTGATTGATGAGAGCAGATTATCCCTCATCATTGTCAATACCAAGTCTGTATCGCTTCGTTTATCTCAAAAGATCCTACCATTCCTCTCCTTCCATATGCACCACATTGCCATGCCCAAGAAAGCTTCCCACACTGTCTGAATGATTCAATTATTGAATGCTTTCGGGCTCCAATCACTCAGCATTTGGGCTGGGTGTCCTCTCCTCCTATCACTCCATCGAAAACCTATTATGCATTTATCCCATATGGCAGAAGCAAAGGGGAAACTATCAAGGAGGTGACTCATGGTTTCCTCCTCTTGATAACAAAGGAAACACTGAGATGACCCCTGTATACCTCGGTGTCAGAGGTTTTCACTGGTAAGAATTCTTCCTTTGACCACCAACCAAATGAAGAGGGAAACTTTTGTCCATTGGTCCACTGTCTAGATCTTCCTCCATATACCTTCTTCGCCCCCCTGTGGGTCAATCTTGAGATTGTAGGCTTCCTTTATACTAAATGAGCCTTTCTCCTTGTAACTCCACCTTAAAACGTCCAGGCACTCCTTCACTCTTATGAATCTCTGGTGAAGTTCCTCCTGGAAGGCTCTCCATTCTTCGTCACTCATTAGGTTTGGTTTTGTTTTGAGTTCCCACTGTTGCTGCCCTTCCAAGTTTCGTATTGCCCAAAATTGGCTCACCTTCTCCTTGCCCTCTTCAATGGATTTTTCCTTTATATGTCACCATCTTGGGTTTGTCCCTAACTTGGGGATCTGATTCGAAGTATCCTCCCAAAACTTGGCCATCCCTTCCCCCCCATCTCCTAGAAGCTATGGTCTTGTACCAAGTGTTTCCCACTTAAAGCTTTCAACCAGATGGGAGAGCCATTCGTCTCCTCGTTGTATCTGATCAATTGTTGTTTGGGCCTATATCGAGCATATTTGATGTGCTAGAGTCTTGCCCATGGTTCCATTGAGTGAGTTACCCATCTCCACCAGATTTTTGCTCCCTGGACCTCCACCATGAGTTTTGGATCCCTTAACCCTAGCCCCCCCAGTTCCTTTGGTTTACAGATTCCTTCATGAATGTCCAAGGTGAACTTGACTTTCTCTTCCCTATTGCCCCAAAGGAAATTCCTTTGCATACCTCGAATAATCTGTAGAACTGAATTTGGGGCTGAGAGAATTGATAAGAGGCATATGGGCATAGCCTGCATAACTACCTTTACCAAGATCAGATAGCTTGGAAGATTTAAAGGACGGAGAACCCAACTGGAGAGCTTTTGTTTCATTTTGTCTAGAATATCCTTCCAGGAGGATTTATTTAGCTGCCCCACCCCTAGGGGTATTTCGAGATATTTGGAAGGCATTGTCCCTTTCGAGAATTCCAAAATCCTGATAATGTTCCTCTGGGTGATTCTGTATGTGTTCATGAAGAAAATTTGGGACTTATTGGGATTGACTGTGAGGCCCGATGCCCTGGAAAAGAGGGTCAAGCACTTTTTGAAGCTTCTAAATTCTTGGACTGAAGGGTTCCCCATGAGCATGGTATCATCAACAAATTGATGATGAGTCTGTGCATCCATACCTTCATGGATTTGTATTGCCCTCAGCTCCCTGTTTTCAGCTTGAGTCTTAATGAGACAGCTCAGGCCCTTTGCCATTAGAATGAAGAGGAAGGGGGAAAGGAGATCCCCTTGTCTAACACCTCTGGACGCTTGGAAAACATGGGTATGGGAGCCATTCAGGAGGATGCTAAAGAATGGGGTTGTGACCAAGTTCATGACCCATTCTATCAACCCTTGACAAAAACCGTAGGCTTCCAGCATTTTCTCCATAAATTGTCAGCTTAGTTTGTCAAAATCCTTTTTCTATATCCAAATTTATCACCATGCCTGGCCTCTGAGAGATTTTTAGTGTGTGGATCACCTCATGAACGAGGATGACTCCATCCAGGATATATCGACCTTCCACAAACCCAGATTGCTCTGAGCATATTAGGTTGGGTAAGAGGGGTTTTAGCCAGTTTGCTATCACTTTAGATATGATCTTGTAAATTACATTGTAGAGGGATATTGTAAATTACATTGTAGAGGGAAATTGGATGAAATTTGTCCGGATTGTCAGCTCCATCCTCCTTGGGGATTAGAGTGAGGAAGTTTGCATTAAAATCTTTTAGAAGCCCCTTCTTGTCTCTAGATTCTTGTATGATTTCAAAGACCTCCTCCTTGATGAGATCCCAAAATTAGTGAAGGAAATTTGAGGTAAAGCCATCAGGACCAGGAGCTTTCCCCAAGGCCATCTAGTTGACTGCTTCCTCAACCTATTGCATGGCCATTGGCGTGGTCAGCATCTCATTATTTTCTCTCATTACAGACCTTCGAATCAAGCAAGTGATCCTCTCAATATCTCCCCCTCTATCATCCCCATCTTCACTGAGGATCTCAGAGAAGTGCTAGGAAAGTTCCTCCTCTATCTATCACCTGGTCTCTATCTTACTACCATCAACCTTTCTGAGCTTCTAGATTCTCAAGCTACTCTTGTTCTGAATGACCAAGTTATGGAAAAACTTTGTGTTTCTCTCGCCCTCCTGAAGCCATTTTACTCTTGCCTTTTGCTTCCAAAATATTCCTTCCTGCCTCTCCCTTACTTCTGGTTGACCCCATAGGTCCTTTTCTTTGGCCTTCATGTCCTCATTCCATCCATTCGCCATTCCCTCTCTATTTATCAGATCTAGTTCACTTATCAACCTCTTTTTATCTTCAAAGATATTACCAAACTCTTCCCTATTCCAAGGGCGAATTTTGGATTTTAGGGCTTTAAGCTTATGCTAGAAACAGTACATATCGGTCCCATGAGGGGGGACTAACTCTTGCCACCATTGAGTGACTCGTTCCTTAAAGTCCTTATGTTCCAACCAGAACAACTCAAATATGAATGGTTTGCTCAGTTTGGTACTGGACCAATCCCAGTTGAGACATATTGGCCAATGATCAGAACCAGCCGCTGTGAGTACATCTACCATTATTTCTCCCGTACTGTGAACAATATTTTCTGAAACCAGGAATTTGTCCAGCCATGATGCCACTAGATGATCCCCTCTTCTCTTATTGTTCCAAGTAAACCATCCATTGCCTGTCTCCAGATAAACTAGGGGGCTTCGATCCAAGAAATCACATAAATTTTCTTGATACTTGTCCAAAAATCATCTTCCCCCTTCTTTTCCCCCAAGTTAGCTATGAGGTTAAAATACCCCCTTATTACCCAATTCCCAGCCTCAGCTTTCCCTTTGACCCAACTGAGGAAATATATGAAGGCCTAATTCTCCGTGAAGCAAATCAGACCATAGATATTCCCCGGTGATCCTTTCACACCAGAGTCCAAAAGACAACATTTAGCCATTAATGAGAATTTGTTTTCCTACCAACCTGAGAGTTCCACCAGTCCAGGTTGCCACAGGATTGCAATACCACCTATTTGTCCCACAACATCTACAGCCATTAACTGACAGCCTTTCTAGATCCTGTTTCGTATTTTCTCTAGACCCTCCAAGCTACACTTAGTTTCTTGATGAAACAAGATGTCTAGCTTTTCCTGCATTACCTTTCTATTTAGTCTTCCACTTCCTGGGGTTACTGCAACCTCTAATATTCCAGGATATAAGCTTCATTGACACACCTTACTGAATTCAGAGAAGGCCACCCATATTGTGGGATACTAGCCTGATTCTATGAGTTTAACCCTAATTGCAACTATATGTTGCTTGTTTTTTTTCCTTCCCCTCCTAAGCTCTTCTTCCAGGGATTTCCTTTTACTGCCTTTTTGCAGATCTGAGTCTATCCCTAGATCCCGATGAGCCCCCGCTCTGATGATAGCTTCCTGGAGAAGCTTGATCTGACGTCGTGGTACATTACCCTTTCCCTTCTTTCCACATTCTTCCTCGATCGCGTCCAGGTCTAGCTTGCCCAGTTCCATTTCTTCCCCCTCATCCTTCTCCATAAATTCCATCTGCTGCACCCCATCTCCATCTGAGTCTTTAACTCCTTCCTCCTGTGGCTTTCCAGATTCCTTCTCCTTGCTATTATCTCTATCTGGCATTTCCTCCCCTAGAACCTCAAAGGGGTTGGTGGACTGAGGGGTTTTTGTTGTTGGTTCCCTCCTAGATTTGGATGACCCTCCACCCTTATTCATTTGCCTGGACTTAACCTGAGTGATGCCGTATTTATCCCTTCGCCTTCCTTCTTATGACCAAGATTTCCTGCTTCCATTTCCAATTTAGGGAAATCCCTTCCCAAGTGACCATATTCATGGCAGTGCCTGGACCAAAAAGGTAATTGTTCATAATCTATAGGTTGAATCCATTCCTCATCTTCCTAGCTTAGGCAAATGGCTTCTAGGAGTTCTTTGGATAGGTCCAGGTAAACACAAATCTGAGCAAAAGATGTATATCGTTGAACCCTATTTTTCTCAACCACCTTTATAAATTCCCCCCAAGGTGTTCCCAATCTCCTTCAGGGTCTCCAGATCCCAGTATTCACCTGGAAGTGAAAATAGGCGAATCCATACTGGAGCTACTATCATGTCTTCCGTTTCTAGGTTAAAACACTCTCTCCATGGCCTCAAGTACAGACTGACCGAGAAGAAAAAATATGGACCTCCTTCCAAGATTTGATCCCTGTCTTCTTGATTGAAGACGATTATGGTGAAAAATCTCTTGGATCTAAGATGTAAGTCATAGTGGCCAGTCGGGTTCCACACGCTATTGATCCACCGCACCAAATCTCTTTCTTTGGGCCATACTCCCATAAATTTGCCGATAAGGGCCTTCTCCTTCTACAACTCAATCTTTCCTCTCATATGTTCTGATCTGATTTGAATCACCGGGATCGCTGAGGCCTTCGAAAGATAACCCCCCATGCCATATCTTTTACCTTTCTGCTCCCCCTCCTTCTCGCTTCCCATACCCACTCCTCCCTTCCCTGAGGTAGTGTTTTGGGGATCTGGATCTGCCATGATCAGCCCCAGGGGAGCTTGCAGGCTACCTCGCCCTGCAACCTTCCCGTCGATCTATGCCGCCGCCACACTCTCACGTTGCTCCGCCAAGAACCCTAAGCCTTACACCCCAAAAAATCTAAAAAAAGCAATTAGTTAAATAAAAACATTATAATAATAATATTTTGATAAAACATTAAAATAATAATATTTCGACAAAATATTAAAATAAAAATATTTAGAAAATTTTATAGTTTTACTTCACTTATAAAATAAAATAAGTATTTTCACTTTTTAATTTTATGCAAAAGGTAATCACATATCAACATCAATTCATTCAATACATTATATCATCATATTTTGATTTGTTAAATTGCAAGGCTACTACCAAAAGCCACAAAGACTTGTGGACCAAGAGAAAATATCTCCATTAATTTGTAACCATCTTGATATGGTAAAATAATGTATTGATAAGGTAAAAAATGACCTCTAACTAGTAGTTAGAACTGAATAGTTAATCCGAAAATATTTGCTATTATTATGGGGTCTTTACTTAGTGAAACTATGACATAGTGCCTTCATTCATGGGATATTAGAGAATACCTTTAATTTCACTAGATATTGACAATGACACATGTTTTGGTGCACACGTGTGAAAGGTTTTAAGTTCAATATATGTTTATGTGTATTGCAGTTAAAAAATAATAAATACAAATGATAAGATTGCTTTTCAAAATCAAAAACATATTTTCTTCACATAGTTAATTCACACCCTTCTTTATCATCAATGCATCTTACAAGTTTAAGCTTAATATTATAAAATTTATCTAATTGTACCCCAAACTTCATTAATATTTAAGAACCCTCTAACCTATATAAAACCTATCTAAAACTTGATATATCATGTTTTTTTAGCTAAAAACATTTAAACCTCTTTAGGTATTAATATATTATGCTCAAACATCGTAAGTAGAAGAGGTGTCCTCATTTCATAAGGTTGCATCTGCTTGTAATTCCAATAGATATGCATTAATAAGAACTGAACATATTATGTGAAATTGAATACTTGGTTGTCTTACAAGATGAGAGCTTTTATAACATATTTTCAATGCATGGAATATATAAATGTATATAATTTGTTATGATTTTTAGCTAAAAACCTTTCAAATTCTTTGTTCAAACATCATAAGTAGACGAAGTGTCCCGATTTCACAGGGTTGCATCTAAATTGTAATTCCAATAGATATACAATTATAAGAACTAAACATATTATGTGATATTGAATACTTAGTTGTTTTTTAAAATGAGAAATTTTACACCATATTTTAATTTTCCATGGAATATATATAATATATTTAAATGAATATAAAGGTAAAACATAATATGTTGTAATGTCATTTGTCGTGATATGTTATAAGTAGTTATAAAGAATTATAAATAATATTGAGATGTTTTGTTAACAAAGTTTTTAGAATCTTATATAAATTATAAGTAGTTTTTTATAAGTTGTTTAAAAAAATGTTAATGGTTAAGTTAATGGTTTGGATATAGTAATTTGATTTATTGATGTAAAATGAAATACATGTGAAATTAAGAAATTAAGAGTACATAAAAAATTTAGAAACATATTTATAATCATGGTATTTATTGACAATTAAATCATTCACCATGCTCTTGTCATTCTCATATTTATATTCATTGATTTCATACACAACAAAAAACACAAAGTAACAATGTTTTATTATTTTTAGTTGAATATGTTGAAACAACAATGTAAGATTGGGAAAGAAACAAACAACAAAGACCAATCAACATACGACATGAATATGCATCCATGTGCTTTTGAACATTGTTGAAAGCTATAGGATATAGGAAAGTCCATTAGTTTGACTCACAATCATAATATACAAGATTTCTACATCAAAATACAAGAATATCATAAGTCATTTATGACATTAACATATGGTTGCAATGAAGTAAAAGGAAAACAATAGTCTTTTAGCCATGACAAATTGCATGAGCTTCTCATGCAAATAGGAAATTTGCAAAAACTAAAAGGAAATATAATAGGCAATATTATTCAGGTATTATCAAAAAGTTTGTAAAAAACTAAAATCATAGGTTTACACATTAATTGGATACTTTGCCATAGGAGAATAAATTTCATTTTTCTTGTAACCTTGCTAGTAACAAAAAAAAATTCATGTAAACTGGAATAATATTTTCTTTAGCTCTATGTTTTGGCTGATGCATGAGATAAAAACAAGACACTTAGTAGACCAGTAATTTTTGTCGGTGAAACAAAAACAAATCTCTAACCATAATCAAATGACAAGTATCATATTGAATATTCTTAGCAAGGAAGACATCCAATATTTCCAATGGCTACACTTAAAATCCAAGTAACAAAAGTAGTACACCTATATGCTAGAAGAAAAGTAGAATCCCAAATACAAAAGTTAAAAGATTCGTGTAATAAAGGAATGATAATATAGATAAATGAAGTTCACCATAAGGGATCACTACCATACAAATTAACATATAAAAGATAAGTCCATCAACACAAATTATGAAGGTTAAATAACCACATGAAAAACCTAATATTAACTAAATAATCCCAATTCATATGCTTATTTGACATAATCCTTAAATACAAAATAAAAAACTAGGATTTGAGATTCAAGTTTACATAAATACAAGCACAAATTATGAAGGTTAAATAACCACATAAAAAACCTAATATTAACTAAATAATCCCAATTCATATTCTTATTTGACATACTCCTCAAATACAAAATAAAAAACTAGGATTTGAGATTCAAGTTTACAGAAATACAAATAGTAATGGATCTTGATGAAGTTACTTTGTTTTAGAACTTTAAGCGGTGGTGGAAAAGTACAATTTGAATTATTATGTAGTATCTATATGAAAATTATGTTGTAATTTCCATTTGATAATAAAAACATATTTGGTATTCAAACTTATCATGCTAATGTTGGGAAGTTCTTAGCAATCAAACATTAGCAAATACCTAACTATTCATGAGTGGAGGATTGCATGTTGTCATACAAATGAGTTTTATGATAAGATGTTCTAAGGAGTTTCATAAAATATTATTATAGTAAATTTTGTTTGCATGTTTAAGGTTAAATCTAAGATTCACAAAAATATCGCATTGAATTTGGAGCTTATAAACAATCACAATTGAAGATAGGAAGAAGTCAAAGAGCACTTAGTAGGAAAATATGAGTGAAGGGACTAGGAGTTTTGATAATTCAATAATTATGTAAATTCACAAGTCTTTATATACATGGAAATCAATCCCTATGCAGACATAAAAAGGCACCCTACAACTTGGGATTTTGATATTGAATCTACGAACAATTATTATGGATACCCAACACACACAAATTTAGAATAAGGGACTACAAAATTACAAATACATAGAAACAAAAAACATGAAACATTTTACCAAGCCTACATGAATCTAAATAAGAAAAAACTAAGGCTAAGTGAAATGAAAACTAAGCACTAAGTTTACACAATTAATCGCAATGGTTTTACAGGGCTATTTGGAAGCTCATCGTCAGTCACACCACACCAATAGCACATAGAGACTGGATGCAAGTAACATGGCCGAAGTGTAAGGCCTTTTTTGTATACGAAAATTTTGTTGGATCCAAATCCATTGGACATGCAATGCACTGGTGTCAGTCCATCTTGGTTATGCCCTTTGCAACAACATATGGCCTTGAATTAATTTTTGTTGATACTTGATGGTACTTTGTTCCATATTTCATAGACTAGGCCTCTAATTATCATTCAACTTTTCTTCTTGCAGAAAAAAAGGTGGGATAATTTAATGAAGAATTATTATTCACAATGATGTGTATATATATATATATATAATTTGATTGTCCGTCACGCGGGGGTGAAATCAATGAACCAATGGTTAAGAAACGCAACCTAGGGGCATCTAAGCCATCAAAGTCACCCGAGGATCACAC
Organism: Pseudotsuga menziesii; assembly: GCA_001517045.1. Classification (NCBI taxonomy): domain Eukaryota; kingdom Viridiplantae; phylum Streptophyta; class Pinopsida; order Pinales; family Pinaceae; genus Pseudotsuga; species Pseudotsuga menziesii. Next base: position 578,881 of record LPNX010231735.1, on the reverse strand, counting down.
TCAACTTGAGATACACCAACCCTTAGCATGGATGGATTGTGTCTCCTCCCAACTAGCTCACCCCTAAGGGTAATTGAACCTGTTTTTCCCTAGTGGAGAGACCTATAGCTTAACTGAAGGAGCTAGCGAGAATTGTCACAATGATATTCGCTATAAATATCTCTGATTTTTTTTTCAAGATAATTGTTTATATATAGATATCAAGTGCACAATAAACGTCATGGAATTATTTTCTTATCAGTGTATCACTGATAGAATGTCTCCACTTCCTCGTTTGCTTCCTCAATCTCAATGCATTTATTGCAGTCCTGAAACAACCATAATTGTCCATCTTGCTTGACCTTTGCACTTTTCATAGCTACATAATGTTTACCTTCCATCCTTATTCCTCCTTCAAGCTTTTATACCTCTTCCTTTGAGCTTCTCTTCTTCTCACTCACTTGCTCCTACATCTTTCTAATTCAAAATAGAACATTTCCAAGGTTATAATATCAGTAGTGGTTACTTTTTGACTTGCAGGTGTCGAGTAAAAATAAGCACAATTTCATTAATAAAGTATTTGAAATCCATTTATCCAACATTTTTTGCAAGGAAATAAATCATATCAAACTCACCCAATTTGTAAATAGGTAATAAATTATTCATATGATTTTGTACACAAAATCCTTGAAGTTCACCTTTCATTATCCTTCACTGTAAAATTGGCCCGCCGCTTTGTGAAGTAATCAAGGTACTACCCTAGGTCTACACCTTGAGCAAACTTTATTTCATGCACTTTATTTTGGGTTTTTTCCCAAAACATCAAATTGAATTTAGTTTCCTCATTTTCAAACCATTTTACCCTCCAACAATAACTTGTTGGCATATTATTGCACCTGTTTGGGGCAATTGCTAGTAGTTACAGCTCTCCACACAACATTCAAAACCTGTCTAGAACACATAAAGAGTGTGGAACAACTTGGTAGCTAGGACTCTCCACCTAATGTTCAATATATGTCCAAAACACACAAATAATTAATAAATAATATCCAAATAACTTAAAACTATAATCTATATAAACCCCTTTCACTATGGCTAAAAAACTTTAGGTGAATAATAACGTAAAATCTCATATAAAAATGCATAAAAATTTGACACATAAAATTTCATAAAACGTAAAATAAAAGGCTTGAAAAATATAAAACTATCATCAAATCCCAATATGATAGGTAGAAGAGATTTGAAATTCCAGGCCTAGATGGGTGGTCCAAAAGGAAGAGTCTAACAGTGTGAAGATTTTTCCTGTTAGCAATCGTCGCACCGGCCCTCCGACCACCAAATTGTCCTTCCTCCCCATCATCGGCCCCATTCACCCACCATCATCATGTCCCATTCTGTCATCCCCTTTCCTCGTTGTTACATCCCCTTTTGTCGTTGTTAGCTTTCAACATCGTCTACCTCCGTCTGTTGTCATCCATGCAGTTAATTTTCCATCCACCCACGTCCCTCTTCTCCCTCGACGATCCCAAATTCAAACCTCCATCCCACCAAAAGTACTGCTCCACCTCTTCTTAGTTTCGATCCCTGTTCACTGTAAACTCCATTGACCACATTTTCCCATCCAAATTATTCAATGGCTTGCTATTCGGTGAGATTACCCACAATTCCACGCAGTTGTATAGATTCAAGTGACCAAGACCTAAGAAGAAGGGGGGTAGATTTGGGAACGAGGGCTTGCAGAGGGGATCATTATTTTTTTCTTGGGGTAAGAAGAAATGCTTCAAGGATTGAAATTAAACACGCTTACGGGTAGGGTCGACTAACCCTATACAATCATTGGTCGATGCTCTTGTTGTATTTTCTGAGGTGTATTCCAGAATCAAGATCAACAAGATGGAGATGTTCACCAAGATAGATCTAGACTCTAGCTAAAATCCAAATCAAAGGGGTGTTTCTAGCCTAGGTACATGTCTGGATCTACCCCAAGCTTTGTCTTTGTCTCTATAGGATCTGTAGCTTCAACCATATATACTCATTTTGTTGGTCTAGGAGTGGGGAAATAAAAACACTGCATGCACTTCTTAGCTTATATGTTGATTTTCACACAGTTGGTTACCCACACAGGCGCTCTCAATATGAGAGGCGAATCAAGAAAGAAGAGTTCACATTCAGCTTCTAATACTTCGAATACCAAATGAGGCTTTAGACGACACAAACAATATATTTGATATTGTTACCTTTAGCAGTTATTTGGAGTTAGTTTTATACCTGAAGGTGTTTCCTTAAAAAATGCACCAAATGAGCCCTTGAGGGTTAATGTGCTATTCAAACACATTCAAGCAAGGACTCAAAGAATCTAACCAAATTCTGTAGTAACAATACTTATACAATTGTTTTTGTTTGGCTCTGTTCTTTATAGTTGATATTCACTGGTGTAAAATTTTTGGTTGCAGGGCATGCTATCAAATGAAATTCCTGTAATTGTTGAAACTAATGACTCTTGGTTCAATTGCCAGAAGCGTAAATTGCAAGAAAAATGTGGGTAAGTCAAACATTATTTCCCTGTAATGGCCATTTCTTTGTAATTTAGTAGTATTTTTGTTGGTAAGAGGTGGAAACCATTTGGTTGTCGAGTATTACTTCTGCATAATGGTTTTACAATATTATTGCATATCATTTCTGGCTGTAATCTTTTCGCTATGAAGCAAAAGCACCCTTTATCCTTTTCAGCAAAATATGAATCACATAAGGAGATGTGAAGTTTGAGGTGTGTTTAGAATAATATGGGCAGGAAAGAAATTTTCTCTTGGCTGTTTACAAAAAGTGATTGTGATGGATGAGTGCTAAATAGACAGGGAGAATTGAGAAGCACTTTATTGGTGTCTTCCTCCACCAAGGCAACTTTACTTGATGTGGTCATCATTACGAATTTATTATATAAATTTGACAGGCATGCCATGTTAATGTTTAGTGCAGCATTCAATATTGTCGTTGTTGGATATCAAGCTTTCAATCAGAATTGGATAAAATCCAAAAAGTTGATACATTCTTATCCATGTTTGAAAAAATTCATCCATGTTTGAAAAATGATGATACTTTGCTAAAGAAGAAAAGTATCACTAAGAATGATCCTTGGTCAAACAAAAATTCATCACTTTTATCCAATTTTTCAGATGTTCTTAAAAATAAAGTTGCATGACAACGCCTGTTTATTGTAAATTATTTGTTTGCGGAAATGCCTACCTACCTCAGTGAAAATGTAGTGTATACTTTTTATTAAAAAGCTACACACCAATGTTCGTTTATTTTCAATTATTGGTTTGATGAAATAAAAAAAATCACTGCAATGTTAAACTTTGTTATTTCACCTTAGGAATACATAGTCAATCCAAGCTTCCCAAATATGTGAGAATTAAACCACCGCAAGATACCATTGCACCACACAACACACAGTCTAACCTTTGTTCCATGAAATACATACCTCATTTTCACTGTATATTTTTATTTTACACATTGTAGATTTTTTCATTTTTTATTATTATACTTGACCTTTGTTCCACTAAATACTTACCTCATTTTCACTGTATATTTTTATTTATAAACATGGTAGACATTTTCATTTTTTATTATTATACTTGTTTAAGGCATGTATATAGCATTCAATTTGGGTTGAAGAGAAATTAATTGAGCATTGACCAAAACAATTTATTATCAATGAAACATAATTCTTGGGACTGGTGTGCCAACATTATTTTGATTTGGTTCTCAAGAATAAATGAAATATACTTTCCATTCGTATTGCCCGTAATCTTTGACCTTGGATTCGTTCATGAATAAGGAATGAAGATTGTCGTGGCTAGAACTGCATTGTGTTTTGATTTTGTGTTTTTAGGAATGATTTCAAATACTTGAGTTGATGTGGGACCAACATTGGCTTAATATCCAGCAATTTAGAATACTACAATATTTTGAGTATGTTGAAGGTAGAAATCCACACATTTAGATTGAACTCTAAGGGTGCCCATCACAAAATGTATATCAGCAACAGAGCATCCCACACATGGATAATTTTAGGGGCGAATTTTAGCCCAGTGGGCTATTTTTCCATGTTTTTCTCCCAAAAAACATTCGCCATTTTTCATTTTTGAAGCCCTGTTTCGCCCAATTTTGATGGGGTAAAATTTTTCCACCCTAAAAATCCCCAAGTTATTATATAAACGATATAAAATCCTTGGAAATTAAAATATTTTTTGAAAAATATCGCCAATCATTTTATAGTTGGCGTTTTAAGAATTGGTAATATTCGCCAACATTTATACACTTTTAAATAAGTATGGTTCCTTAAAATCATCCCTGATCCCACATGCCAGAGACAAGTCATGGATTTCGTAGTTTGTCCAATTTTTCAACATGCTATCAGAACATGGTAGTAACCCACACCTTTTGATCAAGCCATGAAGGATGTTCTTAATAAAAGTAGGGTCTCCGCATGTTTAGATTGAACTGTTAACAGTGCTTGTCATGGAAGAGGCATGATTTAGCAGTAGAGGAAGCTTGTTATTTGTATCTTTGGGATTTCTAGTGTTTTTGTACTGTTGTATTTTTCAATGAAACACCAAAAGATTTTTCTTTTTCATTTCAAGAAATATTTGGCAAGCTTTTCTTCCATAACAGGACATTGATTATTATTGTTTGTTTTCTTAAAAATTTGGATGAACCGTCAAATTAGTGCTTTGAAATAGTTTCCGAGTTAAAAATATCCTCTTTTGTGTGTTATCCCATATTGGTTGTGAGGTCTATTTTGCAGCAATGTATAAATCCCTAAATATTATGATCTTAATGCTAATAAAAATGTCATCACAGAGATAGTTAAGCTCCTTACATAATTGATTATGATAATTATTTTCAGACTAAAAAAGATTCTATCTTCTTCTCTCATACTATTGTGAAGCACTCTTGTATTTTCGTACCATGTTTGAGAATATATGTAGTTTGCTTCCACATCCTACTCCCAGGACTCTTGTATTTTCATACCATGTTTGATAACATATTCAATTTGCTTCCACATCCTACTCTCAGCTCTCCTGTATCTTCATACCATGTTTGAGAACATATGTAGCTTGCTTCCACATCCTACTCTCAGCTCTCCTGTATTTTCATACCATGTTTGAGAACATATGCAGTTTGCTTCCACATCCTATTGTCAAGCTCTCTTGTATCTTCATACAATATATATGTGTGGGGGGGGGTGCATGTGTAGTTTCCTCTCTTGTATTTTCATACCATGTTTGAGAACATATGTAGTTTGCTTCCACATCCTACTCTCAATCTCTCTTGTATCTTCATACAATATATATATATATATATGTGTGTGTGTGTGTGTGTGTGTGTGTGTGTGTGGAGGGAGGGGGGGGGGGGGGGGGGACATGTGTAGTTTCCTTATTGATAATTCAATTAATTTCCATACCATTATATATAGTTTAGGAATTATATATATGTTTGGGAACATTTGTAGTGTGATTCTTTGTTCTACTCTCAAGCTCTTCCATATCTTCATACATATATTTGGGAAAATGCGTGGTTTTCTTATTGAGAATTCAATGACTTAGTAAGACACTCTTGGGCTTCATCATGAAGAATTTATTCAAAGTCATAGAACTAGACACGAATAAGTCTCTTTTCTCATTGTCTTGATGATTGCCTTTAGAAATTAGTGCTCCATCTCGATATTTTTAGTATCCTACTCAAAGGAAAGACCCATCAATAAATTTAGTGTGGTTTTATAGTAGTTTACTGTACTTGAATGTACTTAAAGAATCTAATATACCCCCAAGAACAATGAATAGACTAACTTTATGAAGAAATTGTTGTTGGAATTAGATATGGATGTTAAATAATTTTTCTTAGTCTTGGTACACTTGGTGATCCAATAGTATTGAATCTCAATATTGTGACATTTTGTAAACTTGGGCTCTCAATTTTTCTTGACTTTGAACTGGCAAAGCTCAAAGCTAAAACATCACTCCATGCTTAATAGGCATCATCATTTTCACCTAGGCTTGGGGAAGTCTGGAACAACTGATTAAACTTGGGTTCATGTAGTATACTTTATCTTAAGGAAGGGTTTTTCCCAAATAGATTTTCCCTTTTATGAAGTTATTATTGATTTGATTTGATAACAAAAGAGTTTCATTTATGGTGTGTATTTTCTATGAGCTATTTTAGGGGATTACTAGGAATATGTTGGGAAAAGTTCTCTTCTAAAAGGACTGATAGCTCAAACATAACTTCCTTCTTAATAGGAACCAACCTTTTCACCTTGGCTTGGGAAGTTCTGAACAGCTGCTTAAATTTAGGCTCATGTAAAATGCTTTATCTCAAGATAGGATTTTACCAACATAGATTTTCCCTTTTATACTACGAATATTTGTGATTTGGTTTTGACAACAGAAGAGTTTCATTTATGATTTGTTTTTTCTATGAGCCATTTTTTAGAGAGATATTGGGAATATGTCAAGCAAAGTTATCTTCTAAAAGGGATAAGGTGTATTCTTTTCAACAAAAAAATGGATGTATTGATGCCTTTAGTGAATTTATGGTTATAGAAATCTATATCAACTTTTGAGCATATGGAGCTCCAGATTCATGGTTGAATTATAATTGTTCTATATTTATCTGTTATTATTTGGGTTATGTTGCATTAGTAGTTCTAACCAAAGTTGTATACCTTTGTTAATCTAGAGTATAGTCAAGGATTACATTTACTTCCAATCCGAGGAAGGCCTGAATTGCAGCATAGAATATTTGTTCATGACAATAACAATAAAAGTGGTTCCTGATATATTCCATTCTAACGAGCGGTTTGAAGGCCTTAACTTCAACAACCCTTCTTATTACGACACTTCAAGCATCCATGAGAGCGTGGATGAGGAAGTTTTCAAGACAGATATGGATGAAGATCAATGCAAAAAATTGGAATATTTTGCACCATGGATGGAATACTAGGCCATGTTATATACAATTTCATTTAAATATCCTTGCCAGATATTGTTTTCCCGTGTTTGTTCCGAGTGTATATAGTCCAAACTCCAAAACCATTATTGTTTATATATTAACGTGGATTGCAATGCCAGGCCCAAGCATGGATTGAAGATCAATTTGTAGGATGTTATTTGCAAATATGTTAGCATGATGCTGAGATGCATCATATTCTTCCTTCTTTTTCTTATTGGACATATAGAAGTACATAAGCTGAATATTGTTCAGAATGAGAAAATTATCCGGTTTTCCAACTCACTGTAAGTTGAAGTCAATCTGTATGAAGTGTTAGATGGAACATTGGACATATTAATGTTTAATTTAAAATTTGATGATATTTTTTCGAAAGATAATTAGTGGAATGTTCTATTTTTTATTGCCTAGTAGCTAGAATGGATATGTGTGTTCCTTGGTTTGTTTTGTAAATGCTGATCTAATCTGATTTCCCAGATGTATGCATTCCTACTTCCCAAATTCTGAAGCAGTGAGAATAATTTTTTTCTTTTAGTCTTTGTTTATAATTAATTATATTACTATTTGTTGTCAATGTAAATTGCATTTTACTTATTTTTAATTATTATTTATTGAGTTTATTTATTTATTTTTATCTATTATTTATTGGGTTATGATTTAATTATTAGAAATAAAAATTGTAATATAAATATTTCATGTTTAAACCTTGACAAGTATATATCTTTTCTTAGACACAATGGCACATTGAGAAGGGGGGTTGAATCAATGTGCTAGCACCTCTAGCAATTTATATTCCTCAAAACTTAGATAGAGTTTAGTATGTGCATAACACTACCAAGTACATTATCATTCATAAACTAATAAACCAATGTCATGTGTTCACATAAGCATGTCATCAACATATATCACAATAGGAGTCACATCACAATATAAGTATAGAAACTTTTGTTTATAATTTTATATGAATTACAATGGAAGACTTCAATCTTTGCGATTACATCAACACCAACTGATAAAAGAGCACCAACTATAACAACAGGACCCAGCCTGGTTTTCTTAGCTCCAACTAAGAAGGTGTGAGGTGTCCAAACCTCAAATGCAAGACTAAGCTTTTCTTCACATAGAGAAGAGTCTAACGACGCGACGATTCTCCCACTGGAAATCGTCATGCCAACCCTCCGACCACCGAACTGACCTTCCTCCCGTAACCGAGTCCCATTTCTCCCACCATCGCTTCCATGCCGTGCTTGGTCCCTTAGTTGCGCTCCCATCATGTTCTCTGCCTAGAGAGAAGGCTATTCCAAACATTTGTCGTTGCATTCCCCAGAGAGAAGGTTGAATTGGGGATTATGGCTTACATGTTCAGGGGTTTAAAACTTAGTGTTGTTATGTTATATGCCATTAGACTCTTCCTCTCAGAAGAGATTCTTTCTCCTTTAGCAAAATTTACACATTTGCATTTTTTACTTTTGCCATCTCTAAACTTCAAACCAAATTCGTGTTCTCTTCCTAGAGAGAAGGCTATTCCAAATATTTGTCATTCGATTCCCTAGAGAGAAGGCTAAATTGGGGGTTAGTGCTTACTCGTTCAGGGTTTTAAAACTTAGTGTTGTTATGTTATATGCCTCTAGTCATAGTGAGCATGTGGATTTGGAATCTCCACATAATATTAGAGTAATACGATTAAAAATTCCAACACTTACATAAATAACATGTGTCAAGTATGTTAGATATTCAAACAAGGAACACCTTTGTAAAAATATTAAGATACTTGCCTTAACATCAGGGTACATGTTTTTGTTCGACATTTAATATAAGAGCTTGTTTGCATTGTTGAACATGCCTTCTTTGCAAAGGCCATCTATAAGTACACTATATGTGACTACATTAGGGCTAACAATTGTTAAAGTTCATGCAGATGTGAGACCCATTCTCAGGTAGGATGGTACCCTAGTCATTTAACTAGGGTGGAGTAAGGCCTTATAAGGTACCCTCAGGCCCCTCGTTGTCTACTGGGATTCTTGGTCTGGGACCAAGCAGGTTGATGCATGTAGGTTTTTTGGTTTGGTGTGTTCATTCTTTGTCGATATGATACAATGTGTCCCTTCTCTATTGTATTGTGGCTATCATGTCCCTTTATCTGCTAAACTATGACTATTGTAGCATGACTATGGTTCCCTATCCTAGCTGATCTATGACTATTTCAAACCCTAAATGATAGTTCAATGGTGGTGTTAAGTTTGTTAGAGGGAGATATGACTTTTCCCTGGATGTAACTCTTCCCTTGATGGAACTCTTCCCCGGCTAGAAATCTACCCCAGCTAGAACTCTTCCTTGGTTGGATTTATTTGTCTTGCAGAACCCATATACTAGGGTATTATACGTAAGAAGATAAGGAGCTTTTTGTTTTCTCACCATTTAGATGAAAATATTGACCTCAACCTCGATTTTGTCATTCCTGCAAATCCCTTTGATGCAGCTATTGAAGCTTACGATGTCTGGAATATAGCCATGTGCTTACATTCCATCAAACACTTTGAATGCAGCCGGATTAAAAGTATGGAAAGAGTGTTGGGTGCTTGATATCATCTTCTTACATATGGAAAGGTTTTTCTTCATCAAACCCTAGATGATAGGTCAATGGTGGTGTTAAGTTTTCTAGAGGGACCTATGACTTTTCCCTGACTGTAACTCTGCCCCGGTTGGAACTCTACCTCGGCATGCATGCCCCAACTGGAACTCTGCCTTGGCTGGAACTTTTCCTCGGCTGGAACTGTGCCCTAGTTGGAGATCTTCCCGGGATAGAACTTTTCCCGTCCAACATTACCAACGTAGAACTATGAAGATTCCAAATATCTAAATATCTTCTAGCTCAATAACGCTCTATAGGAAGTACATTCGACAATGCATGAACTTTATTGGAAGAAACTCTTATGGACATAGTATTGGAAGGAACTCTTATGGCCATAATATAGTGTTGGAAGGAACTTGTATTATGGCCATAGTATTGGAAGACCAGATTTAGTTTCTAAATCCTCCAAGAAAATAAAACCCTAGAAAAATAACAATGTTTTTACTCTTGGTAATAATATTATGCAAGACTATCCATTTCTGAAACTACTATGCATAGTATTGTATATAACAAATAAACAGTACAACATGGATGTAAGATCTACCATGCACATATCATATTTAGATATTTGGATTCTCAAGGAGGCAGAGTTCCATCCAAGGGAAAGGTTCTATTTGGGGCAGAGTTCTAGTTGGGGCATAATTTCAGCAGGGGAAAAGTTACAGCTGGGGAAGGGTTCCAACCGGGGCAAAGTTCCAGCCATGATAGAGTTCCAACAAAGGAAGAGTTCCAACAAGGGAAATGTTTCAACAAGGGTAGGGTTCCAGTGAGGTTCTTGTTCCTTCCAATAAAGTTCATTCATTGTTGAATGTACTTCAATAACTCTATATAGGAAGTATTTTCTCCAATGCATGAAATTTATTGGAAGGAACAAGAACCTCACAGGAACCCTGCACTTGTTGGAACCCTGCCCTTGTTGGAACTCTTCCCTGGATGGAACTCTGCCCCGGTTGGAACTCTTCCCTAGATGGAACTTTTCCCCGGATGGAACTCTGCCCCAGATGGAACTCTGCCCTGCTAGAACTCTACCCCGGCTAGAAATTTGCCCCGCTGGAACTCTACTCCAACTAGAACTCTACCCTCATCTGGAACTCTAGCTCGACTGTAACCTTGCCCCTGGCTGGAACTATGCCTCTGTGAGAATCCAAATATATAAATATTTTCTAGCCCAGTGCTTTTGATAATGCATGAAATTTCAGAAGGAACTCTTCCCTCACAGGAACCCTGCCTTAATGATACAAAGGAAATTTACATATAGGTTAAATTATCATGAAGGTATGAGTAGGACATGGTGAAATCTTATTCATAACTGGCACCAAGGAATTTGATTGTGTGGCACTACTTGAGGTGATGAGATAAATACATGACTATGAAATAATGGGTTTCAAGCATGTGGCTTGGTGGGGGGTAACAAATTCCATAGACTTGTCAGGGGATCAACATCATGGGTGCCAATTATGATGAAGGTTTGCTGATGGAAGAAAACCATGTGGGACAATAGAGTGTTCCTCGGTTGAGATGTTGATGTAACATCACAATTGGGATAATGCTAAATGGGAAATGGTGTCTCTATTATGGTTATCAGGGGGGACATTGGTGGAAAGAGGCGAGTTCCGTGATCATACCTGAGAGTGAAATATTACATCTTTGTCAATGGCATCTGGTAGGGGCATTCAGAGAAAAATCTTGCACACATGATGTGCATACCCAAGTGCATTAAAGGACATGAAAAAAGTATGAAAATTGTAGAAGCAATAACTCAAAACATGGCACACCTTGGGGGTTCTTACCTGAAAGTGCCCCAGGGTGTGAAGGTTCATTCAGAGGGGCCGGGTGTCTCATTGTGAACAACTCGAAGTGCCAACCGCAATGGTGTTTACGGTTCATTATAGGAAACTTCTACAAAAGTTAGGGAACTATACTATGACTAATGGAGTATGAGTATATATTCATGTTCTCAGTGAGAGATACAAGATCCCAATATTATCTAATTTGGGATTGGTGAAGGAAGGTTATTGTCAGGGTAGGTGACTCTTCATCAGATGGTGATGGATCCTCACTTGTGAGTAATCTAGACAGGGAAGAGATATCTTCGATACTATTTTCTATTGTGGGAACAAGTCGCTCCAATGGTGGTTCTTGTGGTGAGACACTTATTTGGAGCAATTGCTCTTGGAGATGATGTTTATTGAGGAGAACTTCTCATTCAACACACAATAATTTTTTATGTGATGATATTTGAAGAGTCCCTTAATGCCTTCTTTCTTTTAATGACTAACGATGTTCAACAAATATGTTGTAAGCCTACAATGTAATATACCTATTAGAATCCATAATGTTGGCAACACTTTGTATCCATCAAACTCAATACCCTCCCTTTTTTTACATAATCATGTCTAAAAATTCCTCATATACCTATGATTATCCAAGGAACACTTAGTAATCATCAAGCTCATGCCAACTTTATACTTTGAGAAAATACAATGGGATTAATAAGAAAAAATGTAAGCCCCTCGCATCAACCTCTTTTTCTCCAAAAGAATATTTATCCTTAAAGTCTTTTCTAGTAAAGCATAGTTCACAACAAATATTAATGAAAATTAACATACATGTGAAGTATATGAATATCACTATGTTTTGTCCAACAAGAGAAGTTGTGGCCGTGCCATCTTAGGATCACACCCTTGATCAACCCAATTCTCATTTTATTGAGAAGGACATTGACAAAAGGACGATTCTTCTAAATTCTTAAAATTGATAAATCTTGATTAAGAAACCAAGGACTTCATCAATGAATATAATATAAACACAATGTTGATAACGATAACACTAAAACATGTAAGCAAAAGTATTAATAATAAAAATATTCAAGTTGTTCACAAAGCTCTTTCCAATTAATAACAGTGATTCTTCTAAACTCTTCAAAGCTCTTTCCAATTAATAACAATAATTCTTCTAAACTCTTCAAAGCTCTTTCCAATTAATAAAAAAATCAAAAATCAAGGACTTCCATGCATAATATATCCCACACAATGTAGCTAACAATAAAACTAAAATAAGTGCAACTATCAAGGTAAACCTTCAAATCGCTCACATTTTCCAAAGAACTGATATTAACCAACAAAATGAGATTTTGCCGAGATAGATATACCATATACCAGAGGTTGTGTTACTTATATACTTCTTGTGATGAATATACCTTAAACCTTGTCAACTATTCTACTAACTACAATAAAATAGCTGAGAGGATTTATCAACAAATTAGAGTAGATGAGATAAAAGGGTCGTATTGATGAGTCATTGACCTATAATTTTTTAGAATGAATAAATGAGTATGAATATAGAATGATGTCTCAACACAAGGATATATCCTGGAAGTTAGAGTAATGTAGACATGACACAAGTATCTTCAGCAATGTTAATATCAATATTCAGAAATTTATGTCCCAAAACTCTGCTTTTATAATTGATAGGTATATGAGATTATTCATGACAGTAAATACACAATTAAAACAAGAGTGTTATAAAATAATATCAAAACATAGAAATATGCTAGTGTTATAGATGTCACCAATATAATAACTATAAGCCAAATATAGTCCACAAAGAATGACATGAAAACCATTAATAATATTGGTGCTTTAGTACTAAAGTGATAGAAGATGTTATCACACCACCCTAGAGACTTGTAGCTAATGCCAACATGCAGATTGGAAAAGTTTGAAAATTTTGGTTGCAAAATTGTCTTATAAAATGCCATCTCACAATTGTTAGGAATATGAGATTATTCACTCAATACATAATTTAGTGCTAATTAACTTCAGCGACTAATTTCAATTACAAAAAAGCTAGCTTTCCTATTTAACTTATCCTTTTACTCATCCTTTTATTTTGCTTCCCTCCTTGCCCATAATATTATATTGTTTTGTTCATCTATTTATTTACTTTTAAGTCTTGTTATTTCTATCTCCATGGTTTATATATCCACATGTATCTAATCCTTTTGTGGTAGTCCTGCCCTTCCAAACCTATCTATGTGATCCCTGAGCCTCCATTAATGTTTCACCATTCTTGCTAAAAAGTTGCACTCCTGCCACTTTGTAGAAATAAATTTTCTAACCTGTGTCATTGAACATCTTCATTCTTTTTTTTAGTCTCACAAGAACCACCCCATTTTGGTTGGAATGGGTACGAACCCCTGGGTAGTATCCAATGTGGCCAGAGCAAGTATGAAAACCATGGGTAGTATCCAAGTGGAGAAAGTAGGTATGAAAACCTTGGGCAGTCTTCAAGCAATAGGATTCAAAACTGGGAAATTGTCATGAACGTCCCCTGGTATACCACTAGACTACATCATATCAACATTGAAAAACCTCATTTCTTAATATCAATTTTCATACAAAACCATTGTAATAGAGTAACAATAGTTTGATTACATCAATTATATGGCCAAACCATCATTGAACACTCATTCCTTAATATTAAGTTTGATCCAAAACCACTGAAACCGAGTAACAACTATTTAATTAAATAAGTTATATGGACCAACCAACATTGAACATCTCACTCCTTGGTATCAAGCTTGATACAAAGCCACATTAATAGAGTAACAAATAATTGATTGCATCAGTTAATATGAACCAACCAGCATTGAACATCCTCATTCATTGACATCAAATTTGATGCAAAACCACTGTGACAAATGTTTGTTTAGATCACAACCAAAATTGAATATCCTCGTTCCTTATCAAACCACAGTAACAGAGTAACAGGTGTTTGATAATTGCTATAATCTATACAACTAAAATTAGGGAACCAATTAAATATCTTCTAGATCTAAAAATCAATACCAGGAATATTTGTTATTTTACTCATTGCAAAAAAGGACTAAGACTACTCTTGAAAAGTCTAACACTAAAAATGCTACCTAGGAACTAGAATGTAGTCATATGATGTGTGCCTCATGCAGGACCACACCTCAACCTCATATCTGAGGAAAATCAAATTCAGATATCTCATATATAGGTTTATTAAACATATCATCCTACAAGATGTTCGGAAAAATATGAGCCGCATAAAGTGTTTCCATTTGCTCATCTTTTAAAAGCCTCACTACTGAGGATTTGGTGGCTTGCAATTCTTTTCTTGTGCCATCCTTGTGTGCAATAACTTCAATGAAGCATAAGCAATCCTTTCTGGGTCCTAAGGAAGTTTTAATAGCCTCTACAACCTCTTCTTTTTTTCTAACCTGCACAGAGAGAAGAAATGATGTTAAATGATAAAAACAAATACTATATTAAGCTCATGTTTGAGATATTTCAGAAAACACAGACTTATATGGAATTATCGAGTAGAAGTTATTTTCTTGTTTCATTAGTCCCTCAATTTGCAGAGCAACACATAATCAGCTAGTGAAAGCAACAACTACAAAGGTTCCTTAGAAAAAATACAATTGTAACTCAACTAATAAACTAGTTTGTAATGTCAACAATGCAATAAATACCTCAAATAGGGATAAAACTAGAAAAATTCTATGTTACGGAGAGAAAATTCCTATGGATTGGGGGTACCACAACAGACAGCTTGACACCAGAAATCAATATTTCCCCAATATGCAAGAGAAACCAAACATCTAACACGAAGGGATATCGAATCGTACCTTGTTCCGGACGGTTAAAGTAGATCCCCGTTGAGCTTTTCCAATTCATGCTTGCATTAGAATTTTGGTCTCAACAACAACAAACAAGACAAGTAGGCTCTATAATAATGCGTTAGACCTACTCTAACATATATATTCAATAATGTATAAGCAATTAAATACATCCATGGATTCAACATTCAAATTCAAATGCACATAATTGGACAGGAAAAGATATTTCTATTAATAAAATTAGAGATTACAATAGTGACAACCTCTGTCGACACGTCTATGAACCGGAGAAACTGAGTCCTCCACCTGGGCATCCACCACCACAATCCTCCATCTCTTGATAACAAGCTCACAAGAAAAGGAAATATTGGGAAGAACACAAAGTGCTCCAAAGGGAAAAAGGGATGCAGTCTCAAGTATAAGCAAAATGAGGCAACAATGGACTATAGTTTCTTTTCTCTTCAATTCCTCCCCTTCAATGTATCGAAGGGGTTCCTTATATAGCACTCCAAAGAGGTAATGGAGGGTCGAATCCGAGCAATCTCAAGGCATATGGAATGCCAAGAGTCAAGTGGTTCGGAATCATATGAAGAAAACTCCAAAAATGTTTGGACTTATGCACACATCCCGATGTACGCGTGTTTGAGGTTAACAGTCGCATGTACACGTGAGTATGGGTTTAAAAGTCACATACAACAATAAACAAGTGTTTTTTAGGGATGATATTGGAACATCAAAGTGTAATACAATTCCATGGGTTCCAAAGAGTCTGCAAAGGGACAGGGGAGTCCATAAATATGTGATCAACCGTGTGTGGTAAAATCAGCTATAACAGATGCCCCCTAATGTGTGAGGTCAGAGGAGTAACATGATGACCAAAATACATTATAAATCCATCCTAGAAGTGGAGTAATGAAGACCTAGGTGGAAGAACCAGCCACTCATCGGTACAATACAATAATCAATCTCTACATGTGACTGCAAATACATACAATAGTCCTAGATACATAAGAGTACAATGGCCATGAATAGGAATGATATACAAAATGTCACACGTGTGGTCATTGCCACGTACAATATACAATAGATCATAATCTCCATGATGAATGAAGATGTACAACAGATCAAGATCTCCATAATGGTTGAAGATATACAATGGATCAAGATCTTCATAATGGCTCAAGATATCTAATATACACTGGAATCAAATCATGAGAGTTGATATCTCATGAACACTGACACGATCAAGGAGGTAGCATATATGGAATGCCACCAAGCTGAAAGGTCTTCTGCACAAACTGCTACGAGTACATGTCCTACTATGTGAATAGATGTGTCGAGGTCGAACATAGTAGTCCATCATCTGATTACCGTTCATTGATGTATAACTTTAATAGATGCAAGATAACCCACCAATAATGAAAATGGGAATCAAGGTACAGAGTGTAATCTAACAAGTGTAAATAGATGGGTTGAGGTTGAACACTTGGAAGAATCCATTGATCATGGGACATTGATGTATTCCCAAAACTACCGATGGTGAGAGAACCTACCACTGATGACTATAAGTCTCAAGGAACTCAAATGACTCTAGACTCCTATTCTGTAATAAATGATCTGAAGTCGATAGAATGGAATCTGCTGGAAGGAGGGCATTAAGGCATCTTCCATCAGCCAACACGAGGTACTCAACAATGCTACATAATGTGAAAGAAATCAAACAAGATGTGCACGAACTAGTAATAGTACTGGGAATGGCTAACATGCAAAGTCAAGCTAACTAAGGAATGGACGACTCAGGCTTCAACCTCCTTCGAACAAGAGCATAAGGTGAATGGTGACTAAAGGTAGGAAACATTGACTCGATATGCAAATTGGGACATCTCTGTGACATAAGAGGCATTGACAGAGGCTCCATAGGGTGGAGATAAAATCAGAGTAATGAGTACAACTCCTAAATTCAAACTAATAAACCAACCAATGGATGTGATATACAATGCTCTGTTTGAAGGTGACACAAATCGACTACTGCCAAATATAACATCTTTTCCTGTCTGAATTTTTATGTTTTTTTTATTTTTTTGGACTTTTTTAGATATTTTGAAAATCTTGAGAAAGAATAAAAGTGCTTTATAGTACAAATATAGGAGGAGACGAGTGTTAGGGGACAAGCAAACTAGTTCCAAGCAGTGGAACATGCCTATGCTCAATGCCAGGGAATATGTGCAGGAGAATGACACTCAAGGGAAGGTCTCTTCCCGATAAAGGGGCGATCAAGATGCAAAAGATATGTAAAATGGATCTTCTTGGCTAGGCATGAGACAAGCTCGGGCTACATGGCTTATAACTCTGAAGCAGGAAGCTGAAATAAGGCTCAAATAAGGCAAGAAAAACTCATGAAAATGCAATTACAACTTGATATATAAAAGGGATCCCTGGGGTAATGTCCAACATAAAGTTCAAGAGGAGTAGGAATCTCTTGCTCAAGGACATGGTGGGACTAAAAAGGGACTCCCACAACCTAAAGGAGAAATGTCATCATGGGAACCAAATGCAATATAGGATCTAGCTAGAGTAGCCATGTATAGGAAATCTCTACCATTTGCATAATGTCACTTCTAAAAGCAACATGAAGGTTCCATGACACCATGGAATGGGTTTGTATCTAAGGGTAAGATAAAACCGTCATAAGGTTATGTAACATGAAAGTGGATGTGAAATGCTAACCAATATTCTAGTTTAGACATGATACCTGAAATAGGCATGAACAGGTCGAAGACTCGGTCAAACCGTGCTCAAAATGGGCTCGTACAACATCATATTAGTCCAAACAATCCAAAATGGTCAGAAATGGTAAAAAACTATAGGAAGTGGGTACAAATTTCAAAATATTTTCTATAAAATAGTGAAAAAATAAAAATTTTCATACCATTTTGAAAATTCACACCACCATAGTGCTTTTGTATCCAGAACTTCAGAAGCTGATTCCGAGAGCATCGTCTGGTGAAATCACTCATTGTTTGGTCCAGGTAATTACTCATGCCATCCTCTTCCATTTTCATGCATCAATTTTTAATTTTAGTGGTCAATTTTTTATTTAAGTCCTCCTAAATAGTGTGTTTTAGCCCACACAGAAATTGGGTCCATGATACCCGTGTACATACATGTCTGTTTTGAAAATAGCCATGTACAGGGCCGTAAGCATGATTTCCAAACCAAAGACTCATGAAACTTGACAATGTATGTGTAGGATGGTACTAGAATGGAGAGAAAGAGAGAACATGGTGATGTTGAGGATGCTATGCAAGCTAATCTCATGGCTCAACAAGCACTGAGGGCTTGTGGGTTATACAAGTTTTGGCACCTTGGAAGCTTAAGATCAAAGCCAAGGATACTGCAGTTGCTAGTGGATTATTGGGATCCAGACTCTGAGACCTTTCAGTTGGATGTCATGTCACTCAGTCTCAAGGTTGAGGACATATACTTTATCACAGGGTTGTCCCATCAAGGGGAGGTGGTGAACCTCTGATCTCATGGGATACGAGGTGGGTTGACTATAGAGGAATACATAGCTGTGTATTTCCTTCCCAGTACAGAGAAGGTTGGGAGTCAAATCTTGACAAACTCAGTCCAAAACCTGGGGCTAAAATCCATACTACTGACATTGGGTAGGATCGCAGGTTTAGCATCACTCCACCAGGCCTCAAGGCCACTGATTTTCTATGCCATAGAGTGCATGTGACCCACGATATATGACTGGAGTACCTTGCCACTGAGCAACATGAAGAAGCAAATTAGTAACTGCAAGATGGGAAGGGTATGAAACTTTAGGTTTGACAGGATATTGAGTGCATTCTTTTTCAAGCGGGTACTGGGGCTAAGCCCTAGAGTTCAAACTTCTCCACACAGAGTTAGGGATCTGGCTCAGCTACGCTGGTCCAACGTCATGCAAAGACTGGGAGGGGGAAGGGTGGCCAACCCCTACCCAGCAGACTTCTTTCCATGGAGGTGGAGGCAGATCATCACCATAGATGACTATCCCTATGTAGGGATCGACTTCCGTGGAGACCCAGACATGCCCCTACCACCAGGTGCAGCATATGGAGACATAGGTAACAAATCGTAAATCACTTTTAATTTTTTGAATTATTAATTTTTTTGTGTTTTTTTATATATGAAATCAAAAGACATATTTTTGGTGTGACGAAATATAGTGATACTATGTCATGTACATGCAGATGTGGGACCACGACGACCAGATGGATTTCCTCATCATCGATGCAGGGGAAGAGGTGATGAGATCATGGGTGTGGGTGCGGAGTGGATGCTCCAGAGAATTCACATGAACTTCGTTCGTCTGACACATAGGGTTCCTATGGCACAAGTTGAGGACTTTCTTGAGGCCATGCAGCGCTAGGTGGTTGGAGTACCATGGGAATGGGTTCATTTATTTCGCCGGCTAGCTACAGACGTAGTGTGCTACCATGATCAAGACCCTCCTCCACATTAGGCTTAGAGACCTAGGTGTATATTTTTTGTATGTCTGTGTAGTATATTTTGGTGGCTCGAAAACCCCAATTTTGTATATGACACTTATGTATTATGACGTCACATTTTATGGACTTAATGAAAATATTTATGATGATCAATTATTATCTTATTTACATGTGTAAAATGTGTTTGTGAAATTCTTTTATCGCATGTGATACAAATGCCAATCTAGTACATAGTTAGCATATGAATCAACAACTAGATTAAAATTTCTTGTAATATGAATGTATGTTATGCTCTCAAATTTTTGTTCTAGCAATATTAAATGCAAGAAACTTCGTAACAATGTCGGATCCCTAACACGATACAAGCCATTAAGCTGTGAAACCACTAACTGTGAATCAAGACGTACCTCAAGAGAAATAATACCATGTGAAATTGCATCATGAAATAACTCAATCATGGCACTATACGCAACTACATTGTTTGATGAATTCCGTAAACATACGCCTCTTGAAGACAACACTTGACCCGTAGGAGTATAAATCACCCAAGCAACCGAAGCTGTGTTTTGAGTGTGGTGGCTAGCACCATCAGCGAATCCTATGTAAACCAAATACTCCATCGACATCTTCCATAACAAACAAAAGCTAATCAACAAACCATATCACCATAAGAATACCAAAACTATGCTATGCAAAATGTATAATAATATACAAAATATCAACCCTGGATGAAGAACATGCATAGTATTTTTTGAGATAGATCCCATTTCTAGGCTTCGCCAAGGCCGTCCCTTCATAATTAACTAACTCATAGGTGCCTTTCTCTAAGACACGCTTGACCATGTAAGGACCATGCCACACAGGGTTAAACTTTCCTGACCCCAAGGGTTTCTTATCTTGATCCCACAAAAGGACCAAGCCACCTTTACTAAACCTCATAGGATGGATATGATTATCGTACTGTACCTTAACACGATGCTTGTTAACCTCAAGATCCACTAAAGCATCTCAACACTTCTCATCAAGATGCTCCAAGTGGAATAGACGCTCTTCCAATGCGGAAGTCTTTCGTAAAAGCTCTACAGCTAGCTTCAAAGAAGGGATTTCACACTCAACCGGTAAGATCGACTCCACCCCATGCACAAGCTGATAGGGAGAAAAACCTATGGTAGTTTTTACCACGGTTTGATAAGCCCACAAAGCAGGATGCAACATCATATGACAATTATTCTTGCTTTGCGCGATGATTCATTGGAGAATGGACTTAAGTGACTTGTTCCCTACTTCAACCCATCTATTCACTTAAGGATAGTAAGAAGAAGAGTGCTCTTGCTTATACCCTAACTTCAAAGATAACTCTTCCATCATTTTGTTCTAAAATTTCCAACCATTGTACAGGCTTGCCGACAATGGAAGCATTACATTTTGGGGAAGGAAATGATCATCCACATAGACCATCGACCCCTGCAGTTCATGTAGACACAAGGGAAGGTACACAATGATCGCCATTATAAGTGATCCACATATCTACAATAGTTTAATTTGAACATCAAGTACAAGAAGGGAAGCACCAATAATGTTTCAGACTGCCTCAGCTGACCACAGATCCAATGCTAAGTACAAGTAGTGACATGATCAGCATCGAGTGCAACACAACTTCCAGGTGGGAGACAAAGTGTGGCTACATCTGCAGAAGGAGCGCCTCGCTGGACCCCACCACAAGCTTCGCCTGCTCCGATATGGGCCATACACCATCACCAAGGCTATCAAGGATAATTCCTTCAAGCTCATTATTCCACCATTCCTTGGTCTAACCCAGTGTTCAATGTGGACTGCCTTCGGCCCTACTTTCCACCTCTACTGGACACATCAGACATGGCAGAACAACTCACACCAACAAATTTAAACCCCGACTGCATGGAACAAGCCACAAATGATCGAATTATGGACACACAGGTCAAGAACACCCACCAGCAGAAGATCCAGCTATATCAAGTTTTCAAAGCAGGCCAACTTCTTCACTAGGCAAAGTGGCTCACTAGGGACCAAGTTCAACAGAAGTTTCCTCATCTCATGGAGGAATTCAACGCAATGGGGACCATTGCTTCCTAAGGGGGGAGGAATGATCCAGGAGGATATTGGTGGCCACCCACCTATTCCTCTTGGACCCCCACCATTGTTTCTTTCAGTTTTCTAGTTTCCTTAATTGTAGCAAAATTTACTATTTTTGGCAGTTTTCGGGTCCTAAACTTCTAGAGTCGTTTTGAGGCCCTAAATGATGTTTTTTCAGCATCGAATGGTCCGGAAAATATGATTCCATTTTGGACTTGATATTTGTCATTTACGAATGTATTCCTTAAATAGATCTTTCTAACGATGTATCATGCGCGTCAAATGGAGGTAGTATGCTAAAGTTACGACCCCGAGAAATTGATGTACCAAGTTACCCAACAGGGCCCATATTAAGGCGTTTCACCTCCTAGGGTTAGGTTTTTGGATGTGTAGGGTTTCCATTGTTTCTCAATAATATATAGGCCTTCGAGCCTCATTGTAACACAGAGTTCAGAGGCATGTAGCCACCACATCTCTTCTCAGAGATAAGCTACCAGCACTCTAGCTAGTTTATTTCCATTTTGTATGTAAACTAGTTTCAGTTATTGATTAATAAAATGAAGTGTTATTTCTGTTGCATATTTGTTTCTATGGTTATTTGTGTATTCTGTTGTGTTCCTACATAAATCCGGATCATGTATTATGTCCCTAATCTCAAACACAATCTAATTAGCATTGGACAACTACTACAAAAGGGATATAAAGTCTATTTTGAAAATGATGAATGTGAGATCTTTGATTCACATAGAACACTAATTGCAAAAGTCCAAATGACACAAAACAAGATGTTTCCTTTAAGGTTGCAAAACGATTTGTCTATTGCTTTCAAAGCAATCCTCTCAAATCAATCATGGTTATGGCACTTAAGATTTGGTCATTTAAGCTTCAATGGTCTAAATTTATTGCATAGAAAGAACATGGTGAATAGTTTGTCATTGATTGAACAAGCAAACAAACTTTGTGAAGGGTGCATTCTTGTAAGCAACATAGAGAATCATTTCATGTTGGTAAGTCATATAGAGCAAGAGCTCCACTTGAAATTGTGAATTCAGATTTGTGTGGGTATATGCAGACACCTTCTATTGGGAATAGCTTGTACTTCATAACTTTCATAGATGATTATTCCAGGAAAACTTGGGTATATTTCTTGAAACACAAATCAGAAGCTTTTGAAGTGTTTAAGCAATTTAAAGTCATGGTTGAAAAGCAAAGTGGGAACTACATTAAAATTCTAAGAACAGATAGAGGCAAAGAATTTGCATCAATTGATTTCTTGAGTTTTTGCAAAACAAATGGGATCAAAAGGAAATTTACAACTAGTTATACACCACAACAAAATGGTATTGCAGAAAGAAAAAATAGAACAATAATGGAAATGGTAAGAAGCATGATGAAAGCTAAACATCTACCAAATGAATATTGGGCTGAAGCTCTAGCTTGTGCAGTATATATTTTGAATTGTTCCCCGACAAAAAGTGTCAAGGATAAGGTACCACAGGAAGCATGGAGTAATAAAAAGCATAATGTTTCTCTTTTAAGAGTCTTTGGATGTATTGCATATGGACATGTTCCTGCTGAAAATAGGAAGAAGTTAGATAATAAAGGAGAAAGATGTATTTTTGTGGGATATAGTGAGCAATCAAAAGCATACAAGTTGTATAATCCTATCACAAAAAGGACTATAATTAGTAGAGAAGTCAATTTTCTTGAAGATGAAGAATGAATTTGGAATGAAAATCTACATCAACAACAACAATTTGAAATGAAAGATTTTGATGAAGATCAAGCTCCCAACAATGGCTCCATCTCACATAGCACAACATCAACACCTGAATCAGCTTCAAGATCTCAGTCAACACTAAGATATCACTCAAGAAATATCTCAAGGTCAGATGGAACTCCAGTGAAGACAAGAAGTCTCCAAGAAATATATGAGGTAACTCAAGGTAATGATGATGATGGTTTGATTTCTGATTTTGCATTATTTTCTATTTCTTATCCAATATGTTTTGAAGAAACAATTAAATATGAAAGTTGGAAAAAGGCTATGGATGAAGAAATTGGAGCAATAGAGAAAAATCAAACTTGGCAATTAGTGAATCTCCCAGAAGGAAAAGATTCAATAGGTATAAAATGTATCTATAAAACAAATTTTGATGCTGATGGAAATGTTGTAAAGCATAAAGCAAGGTTAGTTGCAAAGGGTTTTTCACAAAAACCCAGGATTGATTACAATGAGACTTTTGCTCTAGTAGCTAGATTAGACACAGTAAGAATAGTGTTACAATAACAGGGCATCATAAATGGAAAATTTATCAGATGGATGTCAAATATACTTTTTTGAATGGGATATTACAAGAAGAAGTATATGTGTAGTAGCCACCAGGTTACCAAATATTGGGTCATGAACATAAAGTTTATATATTGAAAAAGGCTTTGTATGGTCTCAAACAAGCTGCAAGAGCATGGTATCGCTGCATTGATTCATACTTCCAGAGCCATGGTTTTAGAAAATGCAGCAGTGACCCAACTCTTTACATCAAGGTAAAAAATAAAGTTAAGATCTTAATTGTATTCCTATATGTTAATAATTTGATATTTACTGTAAACTTTTCAATTGAGTTGTTTAAATCAACAATGAAAAATGAATTTGAGATGACAGATTTGGGCTTAATGAAATATTTCTTGGGCATAGAAGTAAGTCAAATAGATGATGGAATTTCCATTTGTTGAACAAAATATGAAAATGATGTTTTGAAAAGGTTCAAGATGTTGAATTGCAAGCCAACATCTACACCTGTGGAAACATGATTGAAATTGAGCAAAGAAGACAAGGGTACAAAGGCAGATCCAAGTTTGTTCAAAAGATTGGTAGGAAGCTTGATGTATTTGACAACAACAAGGCCTGACATTGTGTATGCAGACAGTTTGATTTCAAGGTTCACGGAAACACCAATGGATTCACATTGGCAGACAGGGAAAATTATTTTAAGATATATTAGTGGAACAAGAGATTATGGCATCTTATATTCATAATCAGATGATTTCATTCTAGTTGGGTACACAGAGAGTGATTTTGCGGGTAGCATTGATGATAGAAAAAGCACATCTGGGTATATTTTCCATCTTGGTTTAGGAGCAATCTCATGGGATTTCCAAAAACAACCTATTGTTACTCTTTCAAATACAGAAGCAGAATATGTAGCAGCAACATCAGCAGTGTGGATAAGATGAATAATGTCAGATTTGATGCAAGATCAAGAAGGATCAACAATAATTTACTGTGACAATAATTCAACAATAGAACTATAAAAAAATCATGTTTCACAAAAGGAGCAAGCACATTGATACTAGATATCATTTCATCCGAGAACTTATCAACAATGGTGAAATATATCTTGAATTTTGCAATTCTGAAGATCAATCTGTAGATATCTTCACCAAGCCATTGGAAAAAGAAAGATTTGAACATCTAAGGAAAGGTTTTGGAATCATTGAGAAGACAATCTTAAGGGGGAGTGTTGAAAATTGTAAGCCTTGATGACGTCGAAAAAAGACAAGTAGTCGCCCAGCCGTCCTCCTTCCATCAACCACCGAGCCGTCAATCAACCACCCAAGAGTTTAACAGTAAATAAAATTCACTCTCCAACAAAAATTTGAAGAGTAAAAACATGTTTGCAAATATGCTATAAGTAGATCATTTCATATATGTATAAGGCACACTTGTAGTTTTCTCCTTTGCTTAGTAAAATTCAGAGCAGCAGCTCATATTTGCTCATATTTTCTATCTTATTGCATTTTCAACTCTTGAGTTTTTAGTTTTCTTCTTGCATCCTCTTCCTACGAAAGGTCATATCCCGTTGAAATGTAGCTCTATCGTTTTTAAGACTGAAGGGAATCTTCCAATATGCAAAAGTTCCCCAAGGACAAATAAATGTAGTCTTATGTTGGTCCTCGAGTTTAATTTGTATCTGATTATATCCAGAAAAGCCATCCATAAAGGAGAAAACCTCATTTCCTGCACTCTCATCCAAGATTTGATTAATAAATGGTTTATGGAAATTATCTTTATGATAGGCTCAATTAAAATCACGGAAATCAGTGAATATTCAGGTCGTTCCCTACTTCTTATCCATTGGAATAGAATATGAAACCCACTCTGTCAAGGGAATGGGATAGATGAAACCATCTTTGAGCATCTTCTCTATCTCTGCTTTAATAGCGGGCACTTTCCTAGGATTCATGGAAAGCAAACATTGCTAAACTGGTTTGGCATCTGGATAGGTTTTGATTTCGTGTTCGACAATGCGAGGGTCTATTCCCTACATTTCTTCATACAACCAAGCAAAAACATCACAAAATTCTTTAAAAATCTTGGTGTACTCTTTAATCTCATCAAGGGAACAATCCACCCCAATGTATACGTTCTTAATCTTTCTAGGAACACGAGAAATGTTGATAGGTATAGTAGGTGACAAGTTAGCCATGTTCCCGTCAGCAATCTGACTAGGAGAGCTTAATGGGACCATGGGCCTACCAATATTCTCACTCAAAATCACCCTAAAGTCATCACACTCTACATGATCAAGCTTAGGAAGGAAATACGATCTATGGTGCAACTCTTCCCAAGTTTTCTCTAACTCAAACATAGCCTCGAGAATAGCCTCATCTGATGGAAAAAAATCATCAAGGCAGTATTGAGAGTGAGATAACTCTACTGCCAAAGTAGGCAGCACATAAGGGTCCTCCTCCTCCGTCTGTGAAGAGGAAGGACTAGGCTCTACAATCGGACCAAGATTAGCTTGATACGCCACTAATTTTGTAGGCAACGACATGTCCATCTCGGTAGGATTTTCACCTGAAGTACTTGGAGAAGGAAGAATCCAAGGATCCTCCATATGCGAAGTGTGAAAAGGGACCGAATTCAACGAGGAAGAAGCCTTACCAAGACTAAAACCGATCATAAGAATGGGCGCAAGAAAACTAAAGGTTCCCATTAGAGAAGGATAGATTCCCACCCCCACATTCTCAGTTGTCGGCTGAGAATGATTGATAATTAGGATAGAAGCTCCCGATGATGCATTCAAACTAGGATTCTAGAAATATTTATGATCAATAGCAATGATAATCCCATCCAAAGGAAAACAAACTACCTGAAATAGGGAAGATGATATAGCTTGCATATTGTACATCCAGTTCCTACCCAGTAACAGATTATAGTCGAGGGGCGCATCAACCACCTCAACCTCGATCGCAACAGTATTCCCTCCTAATTCGAACTCTAGGGAAGGAAGTATACCATGCGGCCGAAATGATCTTCCATCAAATGCAGTCAACATATTTGCATATTTCGACAACATGGGAGAAACTAAGCCCTTCCAACAAGACAAAGACATCACGGAAGCAGCAGTTCCTTCATCAATCATAGTGCAATTGATGGTGTGGTTTAGACACTCTACATGAATCAAAAGAGAAACGTAGTAAGGCAAGTGAGGATGGATTCCATGAGTTTCAAATTCGATCACAAAAGGAGAGCTATCATCACCTACCCCAAGAGTAGACAACAAGGCCTTCCTTTATGGAGGACAAGTCTAAAGAACTTCTAATCCAAACATCACATAAGGAGTCTGGTCCATATCCTTGAAAACTGAATAGTTCTGGGGGGCTCGGGCATTAGGATTGTGCCTCGAGTGCTTCAAGACTCCCTTAGGAATGTGAGGCGGAGCTTCATCCTTATCTGTATGCTTTTTAATTTGCAAAGAGTTCTTAGATGGAGCAGGTTCTTTCCCAAGGTCGGGTTGTGATGTACCATAGTCTTTAGCATGCGTCACAACATTCATATCATTCACCATGTTGATGCAACCATGACCACTAGCAGTGTCGGGTGGGTTTTGAGTTCCACTAGAAGCACCACCAGGATCAATGGTCCTTGAGTTCATATTTTGATTATTTGGTAAAGGATTTGTTAACACAGTTGGGCCATGTACTATGAACTTCGAGGCATCTTCCATTCGAGGGCACACGTGAGTGAGGTGATCATCCTTACACAACTTGTAAGGAAACTTAACCTTATACTTTAGTTTCTTGTCCCCCCCTATCATTATTAGTGTTCTTTTCCTTATTATCATTTTCATTCTTGTTCCCACCCTTATGATTATTTTTTCCTTTCTTTTTGTTCTCTCTAGGTTGCGGGTTACCTTTCGGGTTCAATGATTTCACTGAAAGTACCTTCTCCAATTGGGTAGGATGAGATGAAGCCATAGCTTGTCTCGATGCAGGCTGGTTAATAGAAAACTAGCTCATTTGGTTCATAACCAAGGCTACAGGTTTGGTACTTGTGGAGCCAAGAATAACATTGGCATGTGGCCCAAGTTTGAACTTCGGGTCGAAATTGGATCTCAGTGCATTAGGTATGATCTCATATATGATCCCAGACTCAGCATAAATCAAGTCCAACTGCTGAGCTCTAAATATAGATTTCTCCTCATTTTGCACTCCGGATATGGAAACATCCTTCATGATATAGGGTAATAATTATTTGAGGAACCATTTGAGAAGAAACTCTGGTGGTATAAAGTCCTTAACCAATCTCTTCCATCTACACCACTCTTGAATGGGATTTGAAATATGGGTGGCTTTGTCTTACCGAAATGTCAAGAAGATTTTGGTACTGACATCATAATGCATAGGTAGTTGGAAGTGATTAAGAAAGGTCATCGCTAGGTCATTAAACAACGTAATAGCCCCCCAAGGGAACTCTATATACCATTTCATGGAAGGGCCCGTAAGGGTGCGTTGAAATAGTCTCAAATGAATAGAACCATCATTCAAGGAGTTATGTTGGTTGTGGAGCCTGATCTTCCAGATCTAGAGATATTATTCAGTCATGTTTGTACCCCAGGTTTACTGTACACTCATTCCCATTGTATTTCCCCTATATAAATAAAAGCATTGTAATACGGCTGGGTAGGGTATTTTATGTTGTAGCATTGTAAACAATCTTTTTGATTGTCAGAGAGACTATGAGAGTGTGAAGAGGAACTGCAGCAAGCTTGCTGCAAGTTGTATCCCTTCATCTTTTTTGGATTGTAATAAAAAGGGCTGGCAATTTCTGTGTGGACGTAGCCCATTGTTTGGGTGAACCATGTTATATCCGTGTCTCTCTGTAATGTGTTTAATGTGTTTTTCATCTTGTTTAATGATTTAACTGTATATATGTTATTTCTCTGCGGTCCTTTTTTCTAACAAGTTCGAAGAGCACCAAAGGTGGAAGGTTGTGACGTGCTCACCAGGATATTCACAAACTTACCTTCGAACTTTGGAATGTCTGAAGTAATTTTGGTAGGGACAGCTGGCCATGCCAGGTCATGAGACACAAGATCCAGGTCATAAGACATGATATCATTTGTCAAAAGACAATTCGGGTAGATTTGAATTCGTAAGAAAAGGGAGCCTAGGTTGAGCCGGTTGGTTCCTCGCTCCCTGATAGGACTGGTTCACATAAGGTTGATTGCTATATATACCATGTCCATGGCCAATGGGATAGTAACCTCCTCCCATTTGACCCATATAAGTTTGAACGGAATCATTGTAATTCGAAGTACCATGAGGCTGGGGTGCTACAAAGCCATAGTTAGGATACTGATAAGTGGGTTGATACTTGGACCCATAAGGTGGATAGGTTTGTCCATAGGATGGTCCATAAGAATTTCCATAAGATGCTCCATAAGCTAGACCATGAGATGGTCCATGGGATGGTCCATAGGAAGGTACATAACCTACTGACACATAAGGAGGCACATGGCCTTATGAAACTATGGTGTGAGTAGATGCAGAACAGACATGGCTAATGGTAGAACTCTAGCCCAAAGGACCACTAGAGTTAGGAAGAGGATGTGTCATTAAAAATGCATTTGAAGGGATTGGTACAGAAGACAATGGAATATGTGAAGGAATGTAACTTGTACCCCCAATATTCACATGTCTAGGGTCAGGTCCCCGGATAGGAACACTAGTGCTAGGCCTAAGATGTGTGTGTGAAGGAACTTCCACCATAGGAATGGAAGGCATAATATGACTATTTCTACCAAACCTCTTTTCCTGGAAAGGGATGGAAGTTCCCCCAAGCGTAACACCAAGGTCAACACCTAATTTGACATGAAGTTCCAAATCGGTCTTTGGAATATCAGGCATGCCATACCTAATAGTGCTAGTGCTAGTGGGTGGATGGTGAGTCTCACCACCCGGAATCCAATACCGGTTTTTAGGATTCATGAAATATGTGAATTGTGACAAATATTCATGTGATGACCCAACCGAATGACGACTAGACCCTAACAAAGTCCATATGTGCTTGAAGGATCAACATCTCAAACATGAGGTTCTGGAGAAGGGGGAAGCTCTGGAACCTCAGAATCATGATGAATCATGGTGAGATGTGTGTGTGAATCAATGTGAGAATCAATCCACCTGGAATGTCTGGTTCTCATTCGTGAAGGAGGAGGATACATAGAAGGGGGAAGGCCTGCTAATTGATGAGAATGACGTAACACTACACCCAGATCCACAATTTCTCAATAAAAGTAAAAGACTCAATCTAACTACGCAACCCAAAGCAATCTAGCATGCACAGAGCATAAACCTAATAAAAACTACAGCCAACAAGTAAGCAAACCAAGGGTAGGATATATGAGCTCTTGAATGAAGCAGCTATGTCTCTCCTAGGAGAGGCTTGAGACTCCCATATAGAACAAGCAGAGGTTCGCAACCAATTATAGTGGCCCTCAACTTCAACACTTATAGCAGTTGTGCTTTCTGACCCCTACCTGGCCAGGACACCTGTAGAATAACCTCTGCAAATACCCCCTCGATACTTGCGTAAGGAAACTAAGGTCACCTCATATAACTAATGTTCAGGAGGACATTCGCAAGTGGGATTGACCGTATGGGCAGGGTAGCAAAGCGTGAAGCCTGAAATCAAAAACATACCCCAAGGGTGCACCGATCGTACCTCAAAGGAACCCATATACAAATACAAACCAAGAAATGTATCCGATGCTCACAGAAAGTGACCAGGGGTCATCCCAATCATAATTGTGTGCAATGCCTCGTGCTTAAATCCCATGTAAGAGGATCATCCTGAGAAACACTAATTATACCAAGGATTTCACACTCTCACCTGGACATTCACCTACTTGTTTTGTTTAGTGGTCTTGGAGAATTAACTCACACTGAACTAATCCAAGACCCTAAAACCTAATATTGTTGATGCACCCTATAAAAGAAAAGAGTGTAATACATTTTATTTAACCGTTAATTTTAATTGGCTGTGATTACTCAAAGGGAAATGGCTATGCAACAAATGAAGTTACCTCTCAACAGTGAAATAAACATGCACACCTAACAAACAGTGCCAACTGCAATTTTGTAGAATTAAAAACGAGGTATGCCACTACATGAGGTGCAATATTTTTCCTTCAAATGTAAGTGCAGTCATTCCTAAATGAAAATTTGACTACAATTCAATAAACAAACCTAATGCAAGTATCGTGCTAATGCAAAATGCAAGCAATGCATAAGTATGCAAAAGAAAAATATTTTTGTATTTTTTGAAATAAATGAGATATGAAAGCAATAAATGACTCTACAACCCTCAGACCATGCAACCACTCACAAACAACAGTCCAACAAAGCACTAAGGTAAAAGAAACCTAATGCACTAATCTCAAAACAAAAAATGAGTAAATGAATGACAAGAACAAAGCTTAAAAAATAAACTAAAAGAGGCCTTGGGTCAGAAACAGAGGGTGTATACAGACACCAAGAGCATCCAATAAGACTCAACAATCATCAAAACTCACATAACAACACTTAATCCTCCAACTAAGGCTCAAAACCAAGCCATACACAATTGTTCTCAGTAAACCAGTGTACATACGCGTCCGTTCAGGGAAAACCTACGTGTATACACAACTGTCAATACAAAACCCATGTATAGGAAGAAACAGGAAGAAAAAGGGAGCAAACAGACAAGCCAAGATCAAATTTACTTCTTTAGGACCCTACTGGGAAAACATGCCCCCAGACCCGACATAGTAACAGAGAAATCAAGACCAATTCAAGTTTCTCATTAACCATTTTGCAGCCACTTTTAATTTTTTCCTTATTATTTTATTATTACTACATTAGACAAATTTTATATTTTTATATTTTAAAAACTTTTAATTCCTAAACCCTAAAATAATGTCTATTTTTAATTTCAATCAATTTTTTCTCTTCAAATTAAATTTTATTCCTAACAACTATTTATCTCTCAACCCTATTTATTTCACCATTCTTAGCTTTCACTCACAACAACTTCTATTAGATCATGATGATGGGTGGAGTGTCCACTCAAAACACGTCATTTAAACTCTAACATAGTGCAATTCCAAAAGATTAAACACAATGAACTTTTAATTTTGGGTCCGAGTTTAAGATGGATCTATGTTGGTTTTTTTTTCTAGTGTGTTGACATGATTTTTTTAATTTTTATAAGTTAAGAGCATGACAAATGTGACAAGATTAATATCTCCCCCATATTGAGTTGTAAGAACCTCACTACTATCCATGCAATTCTTTAGAAGTTGCATTATCAATGTATTTCTAACTTTAATTAGATATCTACATAAAACTTGCATGATCCTTGTTATACATATAACCTAAATCAAGAATAGTTTCTAAATAGACACTTTACCATCCATAACCATCCTCCATCTATTAGCTTGACTCTCTCATAAACATCCATAACCATTCTACATCTATTAAAAATCCTTACTCTTTATTAGCCTTTTTTGGTAAACATCTTTTGGATCATTTTTGTATCAGTATTGATCTTTGGTATGCCAGTTTTTGACTGGTTGTTTGTAGGTCTCCATCTTAATGGTTTGTACTTGCTGAACTTATGTTCTTGTGGTCTCGGCACTGATTTGTTTTTTCCTTGACTACTTGTAATTCTTTGGCATATTGGGTGCGTGTTAATGATCTTGGATCTTGGGTGTGTGTTAAAGATCTTGGATCAGACTATTTGTACATATACTTTTGATCATTCAAAGTACATATTTTTTCTAGTGTGAAAAAAAAACCATCCACTATTCTATCAAACAATAGTGTATTTAAGGGACAAATTCCACAAGATGGGCATTCCAACAAATAAAATAAATAAAGGTTCAATGCACATATAGTTTTGCCACCAACCAATATGAATTTTGAAGCAAATTTTCTTTGAATGAATAAAGAATCAACGCAACAACATAATACTAATTACGACAAAGTCTTTATAAAGTATGCATATGATCATAGAGTGGATTTATAGAATTTAGTAATATAATTGTTGTAAAAAATATTTTAAAAATAAATTATTATTATTATTATTATTGAAATATTAAAATTATTAGATTATTATTAATGTTAAAATTATTCTAACTTAATTAACTTAAAAAATTATTAAGTAGATAAAATAAAACTAAAACTGACTTTATGTAATGTAATACCCCGTTTCATCTAAAATGTATATGCCACTGAATCTAACCATACAACATCTCGACGCCCCCACTAGACCAATGAATTGACGCATACGGTATGGTTCCAAGGCCATTAATATCCAGCCTGCTGCAGTCCAATTAATGTGGCCGCAATAGGCATGATGCCCCTTATCTTGAGATCTAACATCCACCATGCCTGCTGCGGCCACATTAATTGGTCTGCTGCAAGCTAAGTAATTTTCACCCACACTCGTTTGGGTTGTTCTACAAAATGATTTAGTGATGTCTAAATTTCTCATTTTTTGTGCCAAGTTGGTTGTGAAACTAATGCACATAATAGGCTTAAATTTATTTTTAATAAGTCAAGCTTTTCTACTTTGAAATCTAGGTTTAACATTAAGCATGAGATAGAAACATCATCATTGGCTTGGACAAATTGTCCAAAATTATGATAGGCAAAGGTAAAACGATGATCCTTGGAATTGAGACTTCTGATTTCATGGTTCCACCCCCATCTCTCATGATTCTGGGAAATCCATGTAAGCTAATAGTGGCATTTCTACTTGGACAATAGTATGTGCAGGATGAGACATTTACTGCAAATAGACTGTTGATATTTGATGAATGGTTGTGCAACATCCATCCTATAGGATAATTTTACATTAACCATTGTAATTAAACCCCAGATTGAGGAGAAAACATTCCATGACCTATAAACAAAATATTTATTCTCATTTATACAAATCTATGCCCAAATTTTGGAATTTGCAAATTACAAATAACCTAAATAGAATGCCACTAGACACATTGAATAATAACATTTTGTATTTTTATTTTCCAAGACGGTAAACATAAATAGAACTTTAAAGGTTGGAGCAAAGTCAGGGTTTTTCATAAGTTTTAGAGTCTTCCAATGCTTAATCACAATTCTTACAAGGAAAGAGATGTTTTTCTTGGAAGAAAGTAATCTCTCCACCCCTATTACTTCATTGAAAGAAACAATAATAGGCCCAAGCTCCAATAAAACAAATGAGGTTCCTAATACACAAGGGTGATGTCAGAGCTAAATAAAAGACACCAATTCAAGGGAAAATACAAAGGTAACGCTTAAAAGTGATTGCATATAAAAGTCCATAAAGAATTTGTGTTGCAAGGTCACCTCCAATGGACTTGAGGGTTATAGTTATATCATGAAGGATAATGCATCTATTAAAATATTGTAACTTCGTAAAATATTCTAGTTGTACTAATTGTATTCCTCCTTCAGGAGATGTCACTGATGTAATTGGTCATGTAAGAGTCATTGAAAGAATCAATGTAAACCTCTGTATGTAAGTCAGGTCAATAGTACCCTTGAGTCATTATAATAAATATTATTCTACTGTCCTACTAATCAAGTCAACCCTGTTAGTTACAGGAGTCCACCCAGTTATGGTTTAGGTCAAGTCAAGAGTCAAATATAAATAGGGAGGTGCCTCATTCATTTGTACTCACTTCACCCAAGCTAGTCTGGAAGAGGGAGAAGAAGAAGTGTTCCAGAAAGAGAGAGGAGAACGGTTGTATTGGGGTTTTACATTGTTTTAGTTGCATTCTATATTGAGGAAGTTTCGTTGGGATTTCTCCCATGTGAGGGTTTCCCAGGATAAATATTTATGTTCTCTTGTGTGACTGTACTTGTTGTTTTTTCAGTGATCCTACCATTGTAAAGTTTTTTATAATATCATCTAATCAATTAAGAAAACTTAACATGGTATCAAAGCCACCCTAAAAGTAGACATTGTACATCTAGGTTTTATTGTTCAGAACATTTCCCTCGACATATCAACCAGAAAAGAGGGTTCACTCAACTCTCCCTAAAAGGGCGCATCTTTCTATGAAAACATAATTGAAATCCGAGAAGTTTCATTTTGGGGCCTAACACTGCTATCGGGAAGAACTAGGGATTCGATTTTGTTGAGGTTCCATCATCAATATCCAAAAAATCAAGATACATTCTAGATTTCCCTTGGGAGGTGCATCATTTCCACCACTTGTCCCTACAAGTGATCCCAACTAGAAAATTAGGTTTTTCCACCAAACCCTAGGTCATCCTGAAGAAGGTCAGCCAGGAGCAGTCTTCTGCAAGTAAGTATTGTTTCTTCTATTTCCATTTGAGGTTCTCATTTTGTTAAAGATGACAAATAATACCAAGTTGGATGAGAATCTTGAGGATGCTGAGAACTTCATAGCATGGAAGTACTGAATCATGCTCATCCTAGAAGAGAATAACCTAGAAGGCTTCATAAAGAAGGAAGTGTTGTAGCTGCAACTATTGTCCCCAATTTTTATTTTTTTTTAGGGCCCCCCCTTTATTTTTTAGTTTTTTAGAAGGATTAGAAAGTTTAGCTTTTCACCATATTTTTCCCATGACTTGAAGGTTTGAAAAAATTGAAAGTTTGTTTGCTTGTATCAGATGCACTCTTGGAAGTTCTTCCAATGTATCGGGTGCACAGTAGTCTAACTAGCCGAGGTTCCCATTAGGAGCATTCCAAAGTCTCTATCCGATGTATTAGATATCATTTTGTCTAACTGCATCAGAATATTTTTGTCGATGTATCAGAAGCTTAGTCTGAAACCACTCCGATGTACCAGGTCTCCAATCGTCTATCTTTTTCCTGTATCTGCCAAAACTTTGTAAACAGATTTTCACCGTATCGGTTGTTTCTTTTGGAATGATCCAAGAATTTAGTTGTTTCTTTGTTGACATTATGGAGGAAGAGTTTGATTTTGATTCGATACCTTCCTATAGTCATTTCTGATACCGATGCATGGTTAGATGGTTGGCCTGCTGATAGTGGGTTTATGCGCTTCGGCGTTGTCTGCTCAATCTCTTGGGCCCATTCTTCGGAAGACAACCGATGCTTCGCATGCGATCGTAAGTTATCTTCTGATATCTACTTGGCGCTTCTATTTTTCCTGCCCCAAAACTTCCCAATCCCGTGTTTAAGCTTCTCAAATCTTGTGGAGTTCGTGTATACAATCATTGTTCACCGTATTGGTCGCCAACTGGAGCTACGTAGCTATCGTTGTCTAAGCAAATCGTTTGCTGGTGGAAGTCGTGCTCATCCAGGTCATCCACAAGGTTTTCCAGGTAGGATCCTCCTCCAATCCTATTTCTTAGCATTGTTTTTACCACAGTTTGATAGGGTTAGGTCATTTTCTTATCTAGAAGGGGTTATATCAAAATGCGTTGGTATTCTGTTTATATGGGGTTCTCCCTGGGTTGTTTTGTAGACGTTGTTTTACATGCCAGCCCTGTTTATTGTCAATTTTCATATGGCCATGAGTTATTCTTTGACATTTGTTGGAAGAAAGGGGGTAGGGTGCAGATGAGCATTTCGTCGTCTGAACCGCTCTTTCATTCCCTTCACCATTTTAGGGCAAGAGTGCAGCTGTTGGTCAAACGTGGTTAGGTTTTTGTGGGATGCTGGGGGAAGATTTTTTCTGTTGTAGGCAAGGACTAGGCTTAGGGGTTAGCATTCCATGGTTTTAGGGTTTTCCCGCCATTAGAATTGCTACCTGTAGATATAATGTCATGGTGAAAACCTAGGGTTTCCTAGTGGAAGTTTTGCTTATTATTTTGTGTCCGAGCTAGCTTTGAAAGATTAGTGTTTTTTAGATTCACATACAGAAAACACATTTTGTTTGATAGAAGCAAAAGTTGTTCAGCATGCATCTTGATGAGTTGTTAATGTTCTGGTTAATTTTGTTGTTGCTTTTAATATATAGTTTGCTATGGGTGAGTTGACTAAATCTAATCTGTATGATCAACATGTTGATGTAATTGTAAATTCGAAATGTATTCACTTGTATTTATTATCTATTGTAACCCGATGTTTATTCTGGGATGTTATTATGTCATGTCATGTCCTGATGTTCTGATCAAGAAGATCTATAATGTAAACAATTCATGTCAAGTCATTGTGGGTAACCCTCCTATTGTCTAAGGGTTAAAGTCCCTGTAGTTCTGAGGCATTAGGGTTATTAGACTCTCCTAGAGAGGTCGGCCCAAGTAGGGTTTTAGTCATGCCGGGATTAGTATAAATAGAGAGTTGGAATCTCTATTTAGCACAAATCACAAACACACTCAAGTGTAGCGCATATTTGAGGAAGGAGAAGACATTGGGGCTAGACAAGAAGAAGGTTACTGCTGTCGGGAGATCATCTTACTATTTTGGGGTTTTACCTTTTGTGCTGATTCTATCTTTGAGGAAGTTGCGGGGTTTTCTCCATTTATGGTTTCCCCGAGGAAAAACGCTGTGTTCATTGTCTCTTGTGTTTGATTGTTGTACTTTTTGTTCTCTGAGTTAAAGATCCTAACATAATGCTAGCTTGAATGTTGAAAAACTAACATGGTATCAGAGCTAACTTGAGAAGAAGACACTGTGCAACTGCGGGAACTAAGGCTTCCTACTTTGTGGATCTCTCTCCACATATTTTCTGCAAAAGAAGGTTGTAATAACTCTCCTCCCTAGGGCACATCTTTCTGTCGAAGTAGAATCCGATTCTGAGGTTTTTCAGTTTTGGACCTGAAACTGCTGCCAAAAATTAGGGATTTTCACAAAAGAGGAATTTTTCAGTGAGCCCAGGCCTGGATTGATCTTCTCCCCAAAATCAAAGTTAGGGATCAATTTCAAAGCATTTTGTTGGACAGAACTCCGGAAAAGAAAAACCCTAATTTGCTCCTGAACTAGCTCTGCAGGATTTCAGCTCAAAATTCAGATCCGACATCTTAACCTGGTAAGATCTAAAATATCTTGTATTTCCATTTGAGGTTCTCAGTTAAGATGTCTCATCATACCAAGTTTGATGAAAAGCTTGAGGGAGCTGATAAATTCTGAGCTTGGAAATATAGGATCTCCCTGGTCCTGGAAGAGAATGAGTTGGACTCCTACATCCATGAGGAGGTTCCAGTTCTAGAGGGAGATGAGGCTAAGGCCTTGCATAAGAATAAGTTGGTTATGGCAAAAATAATCATTGTTGATTCTATTAAGGATCATCTCATACCACAGGTGTCCTCCCTAAAGACACCTAAAGCTATTTTTGATTCCCTAACCAAATTGTTTGAAGGGAAGAACATAAACCGGAAGATGACTTTGAGAAACCAACTGAAGAATGTGAAGATTTAGAATGCAAAAAAAATCTAGTCTTACTTCACAAGAGTTTCTTAGATCAAGGAACAACTGGAAGCAATAGATGAAGAAGTGGAAAATGCAGAGATTGTGATGACTACCTTGAATGGTCTCCCTAGATCATGGGACTCTTTTATTCAAGGGATCTGTGCTAGAAAGAAGTTAATCAAGTTCAGCAGACTATGGGAAGAGTTCTCTCAAGAAGAAGCTCGGATAACAGCTCGAGAATAAAATATGGGAAGTGAAGATAAAGCTCTCATGGTACACTCCAAGTCAACCAAAAGAGGATATCATCACTCTAAAGGTAAGCACTCTCACAAAGATAACACTAGAAAAGATTTGTCTAGGATCATATGTTATACATGTGATGAAGCGGGACATTATGCAAGAAATTGTCCAAAGAAACAGAATAAGAAAATGATCAACAAAAGAATAAATCATGCTCATGCTGCAGAGGATGATGAACCATCCAAGAAAAGAACCGGATATGAAAGTGAAGATTCTTCAAGCGAGGATGAATATGTTTTGATTTCTGCTCTCACAGGAAACATTACTCATGGGAGAAATGATTGGCTCATAGACAGCGGGGCTTCCAAACATATGACAGGATTCAAGGAATCCTTTGTGAGACTATCAAAACATGAATCACCTCACAACGTGAAGCTAGGAGATGACTACCAATATCCAATAAAAGGTAGTGGGGAATATTCCTATAAGATAGACTATGGAAAGTCTTTGACAATGAAGGAAGTATTGTTTGTGCCAGGACTCAAGAAGAACCTCCTCTCCATATCTACATTAGATGCAAAAGGAATGCGGGTTGCATTCATAGATGGTCAAGTCATCATGTGGCCAAAAGGAAAGACTATTGATGATGCAATGGTGATTGGAGAACAAGAAGGAGGATTGTACAAATTAAAAGTCAATCCAGAACAAGCCTTGGTCCATGACACAGTAGAGCCAAGTGACCTTTGGCATAGAAGGCTTGCACATGTGCATTAAAAAGCACTACCTATTGCAAGCAAAGCTATTGAAGGTCTTCCAGAAATCCAAGCAAAACATGATGGGGTCTACAAAGGATGTACGAAAGGAAAAATACAAAGAAGACATTTCCAAGCAGTGAAAGCAAAGAAAAAGGAATCTTTGAAATCATCCACTCCGATATATGTGCTCCTATGTCATCAAACTCACTAAGAGGGTATGCATATTATGTTTCTTTTATTTGATGACTTTTCTAGGAAGACATGGGTTTACTTAATGAAGAACAAAGACAAAGTATTCTGTTAGGAACCCATGTCAATCCTTCTCTTTACCGTGTTAGTATATTTTTGTTGGACGCATATGCTTTGTAAGTCGTCCCATAGTAATTGTTGATCCATAGTTTGTGTTATTGTTGTTGGGCGCATATGCTTTGTAAGCCGCCTGTAGTATTTGTTGATCCATAGTTTATATTGGCCCATGGTTTTGACCCATAGTATTGGCGCCTATTTTTAGTATATAAGTGTGTGTTGAGGCCAAGGAAGGCACCGTGAAGTTATTTTGTATTGAGCTTGCTCAAAGGAGGTTGCCCCCTTGAAGTGGCCTGTGATTAATATAAAAGTGATTTTGAGTTCTGCTGCTATATCGTGTATTTTGATTACTTGTTTGCTGCAGGGTCCTCACATCTGGTATCAGAGTGCTTTCTTGGGCTCGTTGAGTGAAATTTCTGCCCAATTTTTTTTTTTGCTTCTGTTGCAGGTTCGGATCTGGGAATAATCCCTATCCACTTAACTGTGGGAAGTACTTGGGCATAAGCCCTAAAACTCATTGTGAGGAGTACCACAGGAACCCCGAAGTAGCTGGCCCATTGAGAGGACCTGCCAGCGAAAAGGGCAACAACCCCTACTTGATTGACTAGTTCCCACTCATGAGGTAAACCAAGAGCTGTCGTTTGTGGCCAAGCGGTTATCAGTTTTACCTGAGCCGTGGAGTGAGGGTTACTGCCCCAATACGCAAGCCGTCAGACAGCATTGGTGGCCGAGTGAATCCCTTGAACCGATAGGAAGCCGCACATACCTGGGGTCCACATCTATTTTCAGTTGCACAATCACAGATTTCCTCTGTCTAGAACTATTGCCGGTCAGCTCCACACCATTGCAGATCCATTTGTTGCCGATCCCTTCCGTTGCATTGCAGATTCCACTGTTTTCGATCACTTTCACGCCGTTGCAGATCCCTTCTTGAAAAAAAAAGTATAAAATTCTGTTTTTTGGCCATATCTCCTTGGTTTCA
The DNA here is from genome assembly GCA_001517045.1 of Pseudotsuga menziesii. NCBI lineage: Eukaryota > Viridiplantae > Streptophyta > Pinopsida > Pinales > Pinaceae > Pseudotsuga > Pseudotsuga menziesii. Next base: position 538,037 of record LPNX010231735.1, on the reverse strand, counting down.
ACTCTGTTTTCCCTGAAACTTCACTGACACCTCTGCAATTCCATTCTGCATATTTCATTCCTGAAGACCCTATCCCAAATTCCACTTCTCCAAACCCGAAATCCCACATTTGTCTATTATTAGGGTTTGCGATAACTCCTTCGATTTTCACCCAAACGCCTTCAAATTTTGCCACCGTATTCCTTTCCTCATTCTANACCATGGAGGAAGCACTTGCAGCCATCCAAGCCAAACTCCAGGAACTGGATGAAAAATTTCTCGGTCTCCATCTTGAGAATTCAGCTATGAACACCGGACGATAGTCTGAGTCTTCATCAAATAATGGGTTCTCTTCTTCCAGTAATTTTCGTGGTCCGAAGCTAGATTTTCCTCGCTTCAATGGTACTAATCCGACTGGATGGATCTATCGTGCAGAACAGTATTTCAGTCTTCATAATACTTTTGATGTCCACCAAGTTCCACTTGCCTCCTTTCATTTGGAACAGGAAGCTCTTCAATGGTATCGTTGGTACATCAAGGCTCATGAAGAGCCAAAATGGCCTAATTTTTGCCCGCTCCTTTTGCAACGATTTGGTCCTAGTGCTTTTGATGACTTCACAGGAGCTCTCACTAAACTTCGCCATATTGGCACTGTGAAAGAGTATCAAACTGAATTTGAGAAACTAGCTAATCACACTGAAGGATTACCTGATGAATTCTACCGGAGTTGTTTTATTAGTGGTCTAAAGGATGCAATTTGCTCTGAGGTCAAAATGTTCAGTCCCAACACAATGATGGAATCCCTAGGGTTGGCTAAGTCGGCAGAAGACAAGATGGAATCCCAACAGCGCTCCAAATCCTCTTTTGTTCCCTTCCGAAATATGGGTTCTCAACGACCTCCCATTCTGCCAGCTCCTCGCTCACCTCCAATCAAGCATTTGTCTGAAACAGAGATGCAGGCACGTAGAGAAAAAGGGATTTGTTATAATTGTGATGAGAAATTCAGTCGGGGACATCGATGTGTTCAACAAAAGCTCTATCTCTTGGATGTGGATTCTCCGCCTGCCTCTGAAATTGGTGAAGAAGCTTCCGATACAATGGATGCTCCGGTTGACACTCACGAGCCGCCTACTGACCCTCCATCTCAGGACGACCAACCCGAGATATCCCTCCATGCTTTAGCTGGAGTCACTGCCCCCCAAACAATGCGGGTACACGGTTAATTCAAGAAGCTTCCTCTTACAATACTCATTGATTCTGGCAACACTCGTAATTTCATTGACCCTCGGATCGCCAAACAAGCTGATTGTTTTATCCATCCTTGCTCCAACTTTGAAGTCATGGTTGCCAATGGGGGCACCTTACCTTGCAAAGGGAAGCATCGTAATGTGCGTATCTCTATGGGAGATTATAACCTCCGCTCTGACATGTTTTCCTTGACCTTAGGCGGATGTGATGTGGTTTTGGGCGCTCAATGGCTGGGCACACTTGGCCCCATCTTATGGGATTTTGCTGAACTTTGGATGCAGTTCTCCCCCGATGGACACAAACACACATTGAAAGGATTACAACCAGGGTTTCTCAGCATCATTAGTTCACATCGCATGGAAAAACTCCTTAAGAAGATTTCCCATGGTGTCATCGCTCAGCTCCATTCCATTCAAATGCAACCATCAGCAGCCCCCACTACTCCTTTGGATCTCCAACAAATTATGGATTGATATATAGGTGTTTTTGCTGAACCAGTGGAACTTCCACCTTCACGAACAGAGGAGCATCGTATTCAGCTCCTTCCTGGTAGCATTCCTCCCAACACCAGGCCCTATCGCTACCCATTTCACCAAAAAATAGAGATTGAACTCCTCGTTAGGGACTTACTGAAGCAAGGTATTATTCGCCCAAGCACAAGTTCCTTTTCTTCACCAGTTCTTCTTGTCCGCAAAAAAGATGGGTCATGGCGCCTCTGCATTGACTTCCGAGCACTTAATCACCTCACCATCAAGGATAAGTTTCCAATTCCTATTGTTGATGAGCTTCTTGATGAGCTTCATGGTGCTCAATTTTTCTCCAAGTTGAATCTTCGCTCTGGGTATCATCAAATTCGGGTTAATGAGGATGATATCCCTAAAACAACTTTCCGCACACATGATGGCCACTATGAGTTTTTGGTCATGCCCTTTGGTCTCACTAATGCTCCTTCCACATTCCAGGCCTTGATGAATAAAATATTCCAACCCTATTTGCGGAAATTCATTCTGGTATTTTTTGATGATATCCTCATCTACAGTAAAACATGGGCTGAACATCTCCAGCATCTGGCTCTTGTAATGCAACTTTTCTCTGATCATCATCTCCATGCCAAAAAGTCTAAATGTGTTTTTGGCCAAAAGGAAGTCGAGTATCTCGAGCACATTATCTCAACACAAGGGGTTCGTGTGGATCCTGCCAAAATCGCTGCCATGAACAATTGGCCGCCTCCTAAGACACTCAAGAGCCTTCGTGGTTTTTTGGGGTTGACTGGCTACTACCGCAAGTTTGTCAAGGATTATGGGAATATTGCAGCTCCATTAACTGCTCTGTTGAAAAAGGATGCTTTTACATGGACACATGTTACTGAGTGTGCATTTGAAAAGCTGAAACAAGCTATGTGTACTACACCTGTTCTAGCTATGCTCGATTTTTCCAAGCCATTCACTATTGAGAGTGATGCTTGCGGCAATGGACTTGGTGCTGTTCTCCTTCAAGATGAACACCCCATTGCATTCACCAACAAAGCCCTTTCCGGTAATAATTTAGCTGCCTCTACAAATGAGAAGGAAATGATGGCTATTTTGCATGCAGTACAAAAGTGGCGACCCTACCTCTTAGGGAATCATTTCTGCATCAAGACTGATCACCAGAGTCTGAAATATTTCCTAGAACAACATGTATCCTCCCCACCACAACAGAAATCGGTTAGCAAACTCATGGGTTATGACTATGAGATCACTTATAAGAAGGGTAAGGACAATATTGTGGCGGATGCCCTTTCTCGCACATTTGATGACCAAGGTTCTCTTTCCGCTATTTCTATGCCTGTTCCAAATTGGTTGCAATCGGTTCAACAGGGTTATGTCAATGACTCTTCATTATCTCACATCATCCAACACTTGGACAACAACCCTTCTGCTGTCCCACATTACTCTTGGGATGGTGCTTCACTGAGATACAAGGGTCGTCTGGTGCTTCCCCAGAACACAGCTCTTCAACAAGCTATCTTCTATGAACTCCATGCTTCTCCGTCAGCTGGCCACTCTGGTTTTCTCAAAACGTATGAACGGGCATGGCGCAACTTCTTTTGGCAGGGCATGAAAAGGACAATTCAACAGATGGTGGCTGGATGTGATACCTGCCATCGCAATAAGGGTGAAACAACACCCCTTCCGGGATTGCTTGAGCCCTTTCCCATACCTACCCGGATATGGACAGATATTTCTATGGATTTCATTGAAGGGCTCCCTAAATCTGGAGGGAAGACTGTGATTTTGGTTGTGGTTGATCGCCTCTCCAAATATAGTCATTTTGGTGCTCTCAGCCATCCCTATACAGCCCCTCCGTTGCTCAAATTTTCCTGGCCCAGATCTTTCGTCTTCATGGAATGCCTTCTTCCATTGTCTTGGATCGTGATGCGACTTTCACCAGTCATTTTTGGACAGAACTCTTTCACCACACTGGCACCAAACTGAAGATGCGTTCAGGTTATCATCCCCAAACGGATGGTAAGACTGAAATTATCAATAAATGCTTGGAAACTTATCTTCGTTGCTTCTCCTCTGAGCAACAACATTAGTGGGCAAAGTGGCTCCCTCTCGCTGAATGGTGGTACAATACCTCTTACCACACTGCCTCTAAAATGCCTCCATATGAAGTAGTTTATGGTCAGGCACCGCCAGTTCTTCTTCCTTACACCCCCAGTAGTTCTCCAGTTCAGGCAGTTGACGCGGTCCTTCGAAACCGCGATGAGGTTCTTCGCATTTTGCGCGAAAACCTTCACATGGAAAGAAATCGCATGAAGCAACAAGCTGATCAGCACCATTCTGAGCGCACTTTTGAAGCCGGTGATATGGTTTTTCTTTGTCTCCAGCCTTACAAGCAATCCTCACTAAAACTCAAAGGGCATCATAAGCTCGCTCCAAAGTTCTATGGGCCATATAGGATTCTTCAGAAGATTGGGTCTGTTGCTTATAAATTGGAACTTCCGCATTCTTCCCGCATTCATCCAGTATTTCATTTCTCTTGTCTGAAGAAAGTTCTTGGCACCAACATCAAAGGCCAAACTATTTTACCAGAACTGGATAATGAAGGATCCATCTTTTTGGAGCCAGAGGCTATCCTCAATAAGCGCACTCATCAGCTTCGCTCTCGCTCTATCACAGAGGTCTTAATTCAATGGCACGGAATGAGGCCAAGGATGGCACCGTGAAGTTATTTTGTATTGAGCTTGCTCAAAGGAGGTTGCCCCCTCAAAGGGGCCTGCGATTAATATAAAAGTGATTTTGAGTTCTGCTGCTATATCGTGTATTTTGATTACTTGTTTGCTGAAGGGTCCTCACATATTCAACAAGTTCAAGTAATTCAAAGCCTTGATCGAGAACCACACTGAAAAGAAGACCAAGACCTTTCTATCAGATAATGGCAGAGAATTCACTTCAAATGAATTCAAAGAGCTATGCAAAGATTCAGGGATTAAGAGCGAGTTGTCCACTCCTTATAATCCACAACAGAATGGAATTGCAAAAAGGAAGAATAGAACTATCATGGAAGCTTCAAGAGCAATGGTTCATGATCAAGACCTTCCTATGCATCTTTGGGAAAAAGCTACCAGAACAGCGGTGTATGTGCAAAACCGTACTCCACATAGAGTACTGGAGAACAGGACTCCTGAAGAAGTCTTCTCTGGAAAGAAACTAGAAGTCAGCCATCTCAGAATATTCGGTTGTCCTGTGTACATACACATTCCAAAAGAGAAGAGAACAAAATTAGATCCTTCAGAAAAGAAGGGTATATTTGTGGGATACTCTAAAAGCTCGAAGGCTTACAGAATATATTTCCCAGGATACAAGAATATTGACATCAGCGGGGATGTGACATTTGATGAAGACACAACTTACAAAAAATCTAGAAAGAGACCTGCTGAAGAACCTGAAGAAGCAGAAGCACCGAGAATTCATGATACAACCATGAACGAAGAAACTCAAGAAAAAGATCGAGAATTTGAAGAACCACAAAGACCTGTAGATCCACCTCTGGAGAAGAATCCCCATAAGTGTAAACCTACTTGGGTACGAGAAATTATCCAAGGTGTGGAAAGATATGGGGCTCCAGAAGAAAATCATAGAGAAATAAAGAGGACCAAATCCTACTCTGGGTATGTAGCATTACCATGTGATTTCATTGATAAAGAACCTTCCAGTTATGAAGAAGCAGCAGAACGGAAAGAATGGAAGGATGCTATGATCAAAGAATACCAATCGATCATGAAGAATGATTTTTGGGATGTTGTCCCAAGACCAGATGGGAAGTTAGTTGTAACTTCCAAATGGATCTACAAGATCAAAAATGCTGCAGAGGGTAGCATTGAAAAATATAAGGCAAGATTTGTGGCTCGGGGTTTCTCTCAGAAAAAAGGAATAGATTATGAAGAAACCTTTGCACCCGTAGCCAGTTACACTTCCATCAGATCAATACTTGCTCTAGTTGCAGCGATGAAATGGAAGATACACCAGATGGATGTCAAGACTTCTTTCTTGAATGTTGTAGTGGAAGAAGAAGTGTATGTAGAACAGCCACTCGGTTTGGAGACACATGACAGGGAGTCTCATGTGTGCAGACTGAAGAAAGCCCTATATGGTTTGAAACAAGCACCCAGGACATGGTACGGTAGAATTGATAGCTTTCTATCTAGTTTGGGATTTACCAAGAGTAAAGTAGATTCCAACCTTTACTACAAGGTTGAAGATGGCAACCCAATGATGCTTCTAATGTATGTAGATGATCTGTTTGTGACAGGTATGGATGGGTTGATTGTTGATACGAAGAGAAAGCTTGCCACCAAGTTCAAAATGAAGGACTTGGGTCTGATGCATTATTTTCTAGGTATGGAGATGTGGCAGAGTGCGGATGGAATCTTCCTTGGACAAAGGAAGTATGCAGTAGAGATCCTAGAGAGGTTTGGGATGATGGACTGCAAGGCTATGGCCACACCTATGGCATCGAACCTGAAGGTATTGAGCGATGCTTCATTAGAGTTGGTTGATGCTATGACGTATCGTCAGATGATTGGGTCCTTGATGTACCCGACGAACATGATACCATACATTTGTTTTGCTATGAACACCTTGAGCCAGTTCTTGACAAATCCGAGAAATGTTCACTTGATTGCTGCAAAGCATATTCTGAGGTACCTGAGGGGTACAGTTGATTATGGGCTCAAGTATGATGTGAATTAGAATATTAACCTGGAGGTTTATGTTGATTCATATTGGGCAGGCAGTGCCATTTGATAGGAAGAGAACTTCAAGGTGTTTCTTCAGTATGGGATCAAGTGTGATCTCTTGGTTTAGCAAGAAGCAATCCTGTGTGGCACTTAGTATAGCCGAAGCAGAGTATGTCGTAGCTTGTTCAACTAGTTGTGAGGTAGTATGGTTGAGGAAGCTACAGTATGATTTATTTGATCTCCAGTTGGATGATACTTGTATACATTGTGACAACCAGAGTTGTGTGAAGTTGTCAGAGAACCTGGTGTTCCATGACAAGTCGAAGCATATCAAGATCAAGTATCACTATATCGGGGATATGGTGCAGAGGGGATAAGTGAAGCTCCAGTATGTTGCGATGGACGATCAGATAGCTGATGTGTTGATGAAGCCATTTGCTAGAGTGAAGTTTGAGTACTTCAGGGAGAATCTTGGTGTTCTCTAGATCAAGGTCCCTCCCAAGAGGAAGTGACGAGTCTGGAAGCCATTCTGATGAGCAGGTTAGATGTAAGGGCTGAGCCATTCTGTCATGGTGAGAGGATTTGGTTTTTTCCATGTTAGATATGAGTGTTGAATTCCATTCTGGGAATGGAGGTACCTGGTCAGTTACCAGGAACACTCAGTCCGGGACTCAGAGAGCCATTCTGACGAGTAGGTCAGATGTAAGGGATGAGCCATTTTTTCATGGTTAAAGGATTAGGTTCCTCCCATGTCAGATATGAGTGCTAGCCATTCTAATGAGTAGGTTAGATGTAAGGGCAACTACCACTCTCTGGGAGAGTGGAGGCACCTGGTCCATTACCAGGTAGCTCAGTCTGGGACTGGGGGCCATTCTGACGAGGGTGTAGGATTTGGTTCCTACCAGGTCAGATGTGAGTGCAGGCCATTCTGATGAGGGTATAGGACTTGGTTCCAACCAGATCAGATATAAGGGCAAATACCATTCTCCGGGAGAATGGAGGCACCTGGTCTGTTACCAGGTAGCTCAGTCTGGGACTGGGGGCCATTCTGGCGAGGGTGTAGGATTTGGTTCCTACTAGGTCAAATGCGAGTGCATGCATTTCTGATGAGTAGGTCAATTGTAAGTGTTGAAGACTTTTCACAGATGATAGTGATGTCCTATCATGCTGGTGAATGTGAGTGTTGGGGCTTTCTGATGTGATTGTAGGCTCTTACATGATCAGATGTCAGTGCTGGGCATGCCTTTCTGACGAGTAGGTCAGATGTAAGTGTTGGGCGGGCCATTCTGATGAGTAGGTTAGATATAAGCATTGAAGAAGACCTACATGATGGTTAGGTCTACAACCAGCATGAAAGAAGGCTGGCTCTGTAGAACTTCCTGTGACGAGAAGAATCATGAGATAGCACATATGATGATGACCAGAGGAGATCCAAATCAAGCTATGATCTAGATCTAATTATGATGACTCCGAGATGATCCAGATTGAGTGATGATCCAGATCCAGCAGTGGTGATCTAGATCGAGTGATGATCCAGATCCAGTGATGATGTCCAGTGATGATCCAGATCCAGTGATGATGTCCAGTTATGATGATCGATATCCAGAAATGAAGATGGCATGAAGATAAAGATGACTTGAAGATGAATATGACTTGGAGATGCAAATGACGAGAAGATCCAGAGAAGAATACCAATGATGAAAATTGTGTCAAGAGAATACCTTCCTAGTTAAGAGGGAGTGTTGATGTAATTGTAACTTCAGAATGTATTCACTTGTATTTCTTATCTATTGTAACCGGATGTTTATTCTAGGATGTTATTATGTCATTTCATGCCCCGATGTTTCGATCAGGAAGATCTATAATGTAAACAAGTCATGTCAAGTCATTATGGGTAACCCTCCTATTGTCTAAGGGTTAAAGTCCCTGCAGTTCTGGGGCACTAGGGTTATTAGACTCTCCTAGAGAGGTCAGCCCTAATAGGGTTTTAGTCATGTCAACATTAGTATAAATAGAGAGCTGGACTCTCTATTTAGCACAAATCACAAACACACTCAAGTGTAGTGCATAGTTGAGGAAGGAAAAGACACTGGGGCTAGACAAGAAGAAGGTTACTGCTATCGAGAGATCATCTTACTATTTTGGGGTTTTACCTTTTGTGCTGATTCTATCTCTGAGGAAGTTGCGGTGTTTTCTTTATTTATGGTTTCCCCAAGGAAAAACACTGTGTTCATTGTCTCTTGTGTTTGATTGTTGTACTTGTTGTTCTCTCAGTTAAAGATCCTAACATAATTCTAGCTTGAATGTTGAAAAACTAACACAACACACGCCCATAATCTGCACAGCGGCATGCCTCGAAAGTAGAAAAAGAAGGCACAAGCAACAGAGGAAGAACCAGAGGTAGAAATACTAACCCGAGTCAAGGTTATTTATGAAGACACCATAGTCATCACTGGTATCGATCCTGAATATAAATGGGGAGAGATATACCAAATGATTTCAAGTTAGAGTGTTCGAGAGGTCGGATTCGAAGATTTACCTATTTATGTTAATATCGAAAGATCATCCATCCTGAAGGTGGCTACTTGACCTGAGCTTTCCCTTGTTTATAGATGATAGGATGGATCCTTCCCAGGGAAAATGTGACAAGGATGATATTGGCTAACACTGAAAGGAAAGGTTATGCTACCTATAGCCCAGCCTATGTAGCCATGGCCTACAAATTGCTGACACCTCAGAGCTATTTGAATGAAGGATGGTTGAAAGACCTCAATCTAGATGTGGTGGAAATAGTCAAAAGGATGATGATCCCAGGTAATAATTTTCGTACGAGGCCTTCAGGGGAGTATGAAACAACAACCCTCCATACTCTATATAGGTTCATAGCCCTGATGTTAAATAGGATTTTCGGGAGGGCCAATGGGAAGAACTTCAAAATAGGTTCAGTACCAGTGATATTTTTTGTAGCCACTCAAGGTATCATCTTCAATTGGGAAAACATAGTGTCAAATATTTTGTCAGCCTGCATAAGTGCAGCACTGGGAGGAGTCTCCCAAAAGAAAACAGAATTTTATATGAGTTCAATCTTAATTGATTGTATTTTATGTACGTAGCCATTCCCGGCATTGAAATGTCAATGGGATAAGGATAGGTCCCCTGTATATGCTACTTACCAATTGTAGTGGGCTCACAAGCATTACAGTCACTATAAGAATATTTATGAATTTTTTATAATGCCATTGTACACATTGGTTTTCCTGGTTGAGTGTAATTGCAAGTCTGAGGAAGCTTAGAAGGTTGTGCAAGATAAATGTCACTATTACTTAACCGAGGAGCATTTGTATTTAAGAATGTTTGGTGTGTCGAGGGCTCCTTCCCTTATTCCTAAGTATGCTACAGATTTTTTCATTCATAAGGAGGTAGTTAGAAAGCTATACATTGATGGAGTTGGAAACTTCCTGTTCGAACAAAAGAAGGTTATGTATCTTCCAGTCCCATTTTATATAGGTAGTTATAAGTTTTCCAAAGTAAAACCTGCAGTAGAATTTGTTAAGGAGCTAGAATATTTTCACTTTGGTGAAATGATTTTCCATAGAAATGACTCAGAAAATAAGGTGGCTGATTATTGCACAGTAGTAGGGGTGCATTTCGAATACACAAACTTTTGGGATAAAGATGAAGAATTTTTTTTAAATGACCGAAATATGGCAGCTTTAAGGAGGAGGTTTACACAAAAGATAACCACGGTTGGTGGAGAGTGAAAGGTTGATGAGCAACAGAGGAAGCAAGAAGAGAAGGCTGCCCAAAAAAGAAAAGAAGAGGAACATAGATTAGTCCAAGAAGCATAAGAATGGTTGAGAGCAGAATAAGAAGAAGAAGAAAGAAAGCAATGAAAGAGGCTGAGAAGAGAATAGAAGAAGCCAAGAAAAGAAAAGAAGAAGAAGAAGAAATCTAGATAAAGAAGAAAGAAAATGAGAGGATAAGATTAGAAGCAGCTCATAAAGAAAAGGAGCAGGTAGAAAAATCAGCTGAGGAGTTATGAAAAAAGGCACAAGAGGAACAAGACTATGCAAATCAAGAACAGACTCAGTCTTATGTCGATCCAGTAGAACACTCTATTCCATCCAGTAGCATAGCAGGAGGAAATCCATTTTCAGCATCAGGAATTGAATTGATTCCTTTTATTCCCACAGAAGAAGATGAAGTGCCTAATCTTAATACTAA